>VXBZ01012537.1:0-53979 GCA_013399135.1 Heliornis fulica | reverse complement strand
TGGGTCTTTCGTTCGTTTGTTTGAGTCTTTTTTTTTTTTTAGTTTTTTAGGGTTCTGGGAAATTTTGAGCCCATTTCCTTCTGCTTCCTCTCCTTCAGGCAATTCGTATTTGTCCTTGGCTATGCTAACACCACTATCCCAAGGTTTTCCAGCCGACATTGAAGCATATTAAATATCTTTTTGCCAGCATGACTCTGAATTCAAATAGGTGTCTTCTGCAGATGACAAAGGCAGCATAAATGGATTGATCCTACAAGAGAATCCATTGAACATGACAGGTTTCTCCTTATTTAGGCATTTGTTATACATATAATGGGATCGGCTGTAGAAGACTGAGAGTAGAGACTTCATTTATACACAACTTGTGATGTTTCCAGACTGGTACAAATTTAATCACCTAAGTTCTTGGAGAGTATTTTTCATGCTCAAATTTATATACTGAGAATATTTGAGACAGGAAAAATAATACAGCACAAACTTTAACAGAAGAGCGTCTAGCCTCCCAAATTAAACCCTTGATGCTTGCTTAGGGGACAAAAAAAAAGTAGAATTTCAGCTACCACCTTTATTTAAAATATAAATTAATCAAATTTAGAGAACTGACATTTCCATATTATTACAGAAGAAAAAGTTTTATCCTCTATCATTTATAAAGCCACCATTTTTTATAGTTTTTAAAGATCTCAACACTTAAACGTGGCTAAGAATACACGCAAAACCATAAAATATGTAAGAAGCAACTGGAGAGATTGTTTTTGAAAGCAAAAGGAACAAATGCCACCTTGGCATCATGTTATAAGTAACATCAACTTGTATGAGAGGTATTCTGATTACATTATGGTATCGTTTCTAGCTCTCCATCTCAACAATACAACAGTCTATGTGGTATTAAACTATGAAGAAAGTCTGAGTTTGGCCAGTTCAGCCTGGAGAAGAGAAGGCTCTGGGGAGACATTGTAGCAGCCTTCCAGTTCTTGAAGGTGCTCCAGGAAAGCTGTTTAACCATTTCATGTTACAAAATGGATTGTGATTTAACAAATCCCTCTTCAAAGATTGTTGAACTTTCATTTTTATACATCTAACATTAAAACTATTTTGAAAACCTCCACTGATTTTAGTTATCTTACGTTTGCATTGCAGCATTTAAAGGATAAGCAGACAATTTTATGAATTAGTTCATAAATAATGGAAAACCTGATATAAGGTATTTTCAATTGAAATTTTCTTTTCTGAACCAAATAGAAGTCAGTGCACCTGCATTTTAATTCCTCCAGTCACTCGAGTATTTACTTTGAACCAGAGGGAAAAACGGTTATCAAGACACCTAAGTGTCGAAAAAGTATCAGTAGTAAGATTTTTATTAGTGAAAGGAAATTCTTCATGGCAGACAGTTTGAAAATGAACCAAAATTTTGTTTGTGAGACAATGAAATCTGACTGCATACTGGGTTGTATTACTGTTTTGCTGAGCAAACCAGTACACTGAACAAAAACATTTTTCTCCCCAGTTTTTCTGTAGAACGGAGTCCAGCTCAGGTCTCCCTGGAACATGACAGACATTGAAGTGTTGCAGGGAACCCACCAAGAGACCCCAAGTTAGGGAGTTGAAAGAGATGTTTAAGGAGATGTTTAACAGGGAGCATATGAGGACCTAAGGAAGCTGAAAATTTTGTAGTTGGCCCTGTGTGGAGAAGGTTAGGACAAATAGATGATCTCCAGAGTCAACCCAATGTTTTTCACGGTTCTATGAATAAATAATTTTACAATGATTAATCTTCTTTTAAAGAAGTTATTTAGGAAGTTATCTAAATCATGCTACCTGACTTAGAAGTCTATGATTTAAAAGCTAGCTCCTTACCCGATGAAAACTACATCAAGCGAGTGGCTTGGGATTATGCACCTTTGTACACAGACCTTTTGTTATCAACAAACTTCCTGCCTATCTTACCTTATCATAGACTTCTAGATCAGGCAACGTCCACTTGAATGACAGAATAATCACTACTGGATGAAAGGATTTCAGCTAATCCCAGTTCAATATTTCTCATTTCAGTTTAGAGCATCATTCTCTAAAATAATATTCCAGGGCAAAATCCTAAATGCCAGTTGTCAGTCAGTAACACAGTGGACCCCTGAACCTGAGGTTTGTGTGGATCTGTCTATAGCTCTTTATTCACTAACACTAAGCTTGTCCAAATAGTATCTGCCACTACCAAGCCTAGCAGGAATTATTTTATTTACTGTGCATGCAATACAGTTCAAACCCCCAAAATACCTGTTTATCAAGAACTAATCCAATCTGCTTGAATAAATTCTCCTGGGTATGGAGCATCACGACACTACCGATCACCTTGTCTTAACAGGAAAAGTTTAGCAGATGCATCTTGTCCCAGCGAGGGACTACTGTAACGAGATCCTGTCTTTCTGTACTAAGGATTAAAGAGAAATTTTTCACTTCATTTTTGTTCACTTTGGGAGAAATTTTTGAGCACTTTGAAAGACAGCCAAATCTCACAGGTGTTCTTGGAAATAGGTGTCTAAAAACTGTTACAGAACTTGGGCTGAAGAACCTCTGTGACAACTGACGATTTTATCTCATGTTACTGCTTCCAAATTTAACATTCAAGCCTCAGGGGCAGGTGGTATAATACCATATACTCCATGAAATTTATGGAGGCTACAGAAACATACCTTCTCAGTGAAGGCAGGAATTGATTATTAGCCTTAGGATGATTATTATTATGCCACTTATGCAACCTGTTCCTAATAAAAAGTTAAAACTGTCATTCACAACCTTTTGGATATATACTTCTTTCTCTAGGTTTCCTCTGCTCACTCTAGGTTTCTATGTTCCTCTTTCCATGCTCTTCTAGGTCCACAGCTGGGGTCCACAGGATGAGGTTACAATATTTTGTCAGCATCCCACATTTTTGCCAGTTGTATGATTTTGATATTTTATTTCACCTTGATCATGGGTATGCTTGGGTCATTTTTTTAACACTGTGCATTTCCTAGCTCCCTTCTCATTGGTTCACAATTGCACATTCTATATGAATTCACCGTAATGCTCTTTGTTTTCTCTGCTATCCCTAAAACTGGTTTTGACAGCTCTCAAAGCTGTGCTAATTTAATGACCATTGGTGAGTTCTTTATAGCTCTGATACCTCTAGTGTCATGCTGTGTTTGTACTTTCAAGGCCTATCATTTAGTACTTGTGTGTTTCGGGACCCTCTGTTACATCCTTCAAGCTGCAGTTTGCTGATAACTACCATTTTATTAGCACAGGCTAATCATGCATATATCTTCGCTCAAGGACAGTAATAATTCATTCTTCAAAACATAATATATTCAAATACACACATATAGAGATGTGATGCTCTTGTAAGGAATTCCTATAGCTGCTAGTTATTGAACAATTTCCAGTATGTTGAAATTGCCTGACAAGAATATACCCACCACTTAAGGAAGAACAGTATTGAAATTTTCTCCCAGGTGAGGATTTACTAATTGTAATATAAAGAAATCACAAAAATGTAGAAGAATTCACTGAGCCTAGGGACTGTCTTAATGAACTAATGCCAAAAACACTGACATGTACTAGTCCACAGGGATTATTTCTAAAACTCTACATATTAAGGGAGTCAGATGAGAATAGCGTGCAGAAAACCACTGAGATTATGAGCCATTTTAAACAAACAAACCTTCAAACAAATATTTAAGTCTAGATGAAATCTGTATTTATTTACAGGTATAGTACCTGTGACACAGCAGAAAGCATGCCTCAGTATTAGTGATTCACATGGAAAGTGTTCTATTGACATAGTAAGAAAATAGTCTTTAGAGATGACTCACCCAGTTACAGCTGAGTATCAGGTAACATTGGCCATTGTTTGGCTGAAGGTGATTCTGACAACATAGCCATGAGATGGCCGAGTTCAGAATCCTGTGAGGAGGAAGTGAGGCAAAGGCAAGGTCACAACCCTAGACATCACCTAGGGCAGGCTTCTCTCAAAGCAGGATTAACTTCAAAGCTGGTAAAACATTAAACTGCTGTTGCTAAAGTTCTTGTGATCATTACCACAGCTAGTTCCTGATGCTTCAATCAAATCCAATTTATTTTGTATTGGCACTGAGTAAGTAGTACACATATGGGATAGGTTAGGTGCCTCAGCTGACCACCTGTAACTAGTTTGAGAAGGTATGAATATACCAGGAGTTTCATCTCTGCACCAGAAATTTTCTTCTAATTTCTGGCAGTAGCAAAGCTGTGAAGTGGAAAATTATTTGCCAGAGTTCAGTATACTGTCCAGAAGTGGCATTTGGCAAATTGAAACTTATTTGCTATATAACTTCTGTAAAAAGGCTAACAACAAATAACATCCAGAAGATGCAAAACATAAGGGGAGGTTTACTTTGAATTTTGCCTCAGATCACATAGAAGACCCAGAAGTTCTTTTTGGATACCAAGTGCTGTGCTGCACTGCCGAGGTAAGCAGTGACAGTGACTTCATGACTGAGTTCAGCAAGAGTGCTACATGTGGAGCCACAAAGAAGTAGCTGGAGAACTGTGCTGGGGGGTAACAGTGTATGACAAGACTGACATGAAGAAAAAGATAGAAACATGCAAAATAATCTAAAGGTGAGCAAAGAGGAGACAAGTTAATATGACAAACCAGGTGAATTGATTGCAGAATATAAAGCCTCATTATCAGAGAAAGGTAGTTAGAGGCTTAAATGGAAAGAAACAACAATTTACACAGAAATACTTTGCAACCATACAATGAAAGATTGCATTTTGAAATGCTGTGTATGAAAGGGCAGGATCTGAATGTAGCTCTGGGTCAACAAGCACATCTTCACAACGCAGACAAGTGAACATAGGCAGGGAAGGCAGGTAACAAAGAGAAGCAAAGAACAAAAAGGAGATAACAAAGTCACCTGGTGGAGAATGAGAGATGGAATGGGAATGCAATGACTAGTTCAAGTGTTATTCTATTCCAATTCTCCTGCCTTAGAAAATGCAAAAGTCACAAAAGGATGTGCTGGAGTTAAAAATGACAAAACAACATAAGACAAAAAAAAAAAAAAAGGCGTTTCTAAAACCAGGTCCTATAAAAGTGATCAATACAGGATCAGAGGACAAGTATAGAAATAGTAACACAAAAGAAAGAATGTGACCTAAGGTGACATCATTCTATTCATTATTGTTATAATCTTTGTTGAAGAACGGAGTCTGGCATAGAACTGACAATTGTTGTGAAGTGATACAAGATTCAGTCTATGGCAGATAAGCAGCAAAAAAATGAGGAGACAAAGTAGAAAATATGTAGCAAACAATGATGCAAATGGAAATAAATCACTTTGTAAGAGGGCAGTTAGCAGTGAAAATTGAATTAAGAGGTGGCCTGACGTAGAAATTACTTCAGAAATATTTAACAATTCAATCATGGAAAGAACCAAACACACTGTTCAAAATTATCAGAAGAAATGTGCAACTGTGAACAATAAGATTCACTTTAAACTGCAAGCACTAGTGGAGAGCAGCTGTAAGGCTGTAAAAATTGAGATGCAGACACTATCCTTGTCTGGGGAAACATCCCCCCCCCCCCCTTATAAATTCTCTAGAAGAAGCTCAAGACCACGGTCATTATCAGTCGCTTTGTTAATTTGTATATGCATTGTACAATAATAATTCTAGATTAAACATTGTTTGCTGTAAGATTATTTTTATCTGGCACCGCTTTCTGTAAGGGTGAGGAAGTCAGAGAAATGCAGGAAAGCATTATTCCCATGAGCTGCCTAACAGCTCCATTGGGTGCAGTGGTCTCAACAGCAAGAATTTATCCCAGGTAATCTCCGTAAAGATTAACAACAACAAGAGTTGTCGGTACCTTATCTCTTTCATATCATCCACCCAGCAATTCTGATTCTTCATAGCTTTTTCAAAATGAGCCATTCCCTTTCAAATACAGATTGCAGATACATAAGCCAAGCCTGTGCAGAATGCCGTGTTAGGGCAGCTGTATTCCCAGAGAAAACATTGTCTTACACCATTTATTTTTTTTTTAAATGCAACACTATAAAGATCTGTACTCTACCTGGCACCAAACCTTCCCATTGGAGATGTAGTTCAATGACTGATCAAAGACCATTAATTAATCTCTGGAAATACACCTGCATAGAAGGCCAGAAGAGTCCATGTTCAACACTGAAGTCATCAGTGATCTTTAAAGAGAGAGGGAACAAAACAGTTCAGCTGGAAGGGACCTACAGCGATCGGCTAGTCCAGATGCCTGGCTGCTTCAGAGGAGCAAGTAATTTTTTATATTATTTTTATTGGAGTGAATTCACCCAAGCCAGATAGTAATCAGCCTTGAGCAAGAGGGGAGTATTGACTCCAGTTATTCAGTGTTAGTCAAATTAAACACCATTCCAGCTGAGCCAGAGTGAAGAACTGAAGAGAATTTGACCATTTGCATTTGATCTAACTTCCAGTTCCATTATATTTGTTTTGAGGCTCAATAGAGTATCACTGCCTTTATTTTTTTTTAAATCATTATTGTGACTATATTATTATAAGAACTGATGCATACATCTGTCTTCACAAGCATTCCCTCTTGTGTTAACTAAGAAACTCTGGTGAGAACAGGCTATAAGGGTGACAGGGTTTGGTTCTTTTGCTTGTCCATATTCCCAGTTCCCTCCCTGACACAGTAGCTGTTTTGTTACACACAATTTCCCCTATGTAACTACCTCCTATGCCGTACCAGTTCCTGAAAATATTGTATACCAATAGTCACATGGCAAAAATCAGTATAGATGGAAGATAGGCTAGATAGTCTTCTGTAGGCTCTGAGGACTCCTCCTAATTGTATGTAGTCAGTTCTGCACTTCCACAACCTTTTTTTTTAATTCATCAGGAGGGAAAAAAGTAGCAACAACAACAAGTCTGTTTAGAGTTCATTTGCAGTGAGCGCATGTGCTTTGCTTCTGTTTGCTGGTACTAGGTATGTGCCACATGTGAAGAATCCAAGCAGGTCAATTAGCTTCTTCTTAGGTAAATCGTGGGGAATTTTATTTAAGCTGCCTTGGAAGGACAGAAAGCTGAACCAACCCAATGTGGATGTGACCCTGATGTTCTTTCCAGACTTGAGTCTGAATAACTGAAGAGTAAATAAAAGCTTAGATATTTTAAGTAGATTTAGGTGCATGACTCACTAATATTCATAGAACTCAGTCGACTAAATCCACAAATGGCAGCTGAAAAACATTAGTATTAAGCAAAGCTGAATGTTATATATGCAGAGGGCTATAAAAACAATCAAATTTCTTTTTTTTTCCCCTCATTTCTCGTAAGGTTATGCAGTGCTTCAGCCTCAGAGCTGCAATTCAGACCTGTGGACCAGTAACTGGAAGGTTCTGTGCTTTCAAATGCTTTGTTCTAATGTTCTCCAACAATTAGAGCATGCAAATATTTTTCTTCACCACGGCTATAAGAGAGGTTTGCCATGTTTGACTTCATTAAGTGATACAGGATGTCTCTGGGAATTTAACAATGTCAGTTAATGAAATGACTGGCAAGTGCTAATGACAGTAAAGCAGTCTCAACCTAACACCACTGTTTAATAGAAATAAATAGTTCAATGCAACAAATATAAAAGGATAAAGCATTTTGTCAGTCTGACAGAGATTCTTCTCACACTCTCGCACCCTTAAATTAAACACAGACACCCTCAATACCCTTTAAAAGGCTGTGCTACCCATTTACTAGTTTATTTTGTGAAATATCTCCTGTCAACATACCCAGGAACTAGGATTTTGAGAAAGGTCTATCATATTGAATATGTTTGTGTTTAATTTCCTCTCCTGCTTATAAACTTTATCAGGCAAGCTGATTATTTCCATGGCATTCAGCACTGTACAAAGGATGCCAGCTTTTCATTGCTAATATCACTTGCTGTGCCAATGACACCTGCATTTTTTTACATCTCCTTTCACAGGATTTAGAAGGATAATACAGTCAGCTCAATTTATGCCTCAGTTTTCAAGACACAGGCTAAGAATATAATAAACATAACTAAAACAGATTTGAGTGAGAACAAAGCAGGACAAAACAGATATATCTCCTACATTTCACCATTCCCTATGCAATGCAGGTTCGTAAGCAGAAATCTACTGGCTGAAAAGGAGAACAAGTCTTTTTGTAGTGATGAGTATTGTGCACAGAAGTCTGTCTCTAACACTTTTACAGCACCTGATTCCATCCTTCCCGTATTTTGATAATCAGTGTGACAAAGACACCACTACTCTACAACAAATTACTGCAAAATTTTCCGCAAAATCACACCACATCTCATCAACAGCAACTGGGGAAGAGTCTCTGTAAGTCCTCATCATCGGTGCCTTTGAACACTTCCATTCCGCTTCAGACTATTCTCAATGGATTCGGGTTTGGTATGATTTTGTTTACTTTCATCTTCTTCATGTTTTGAACTGCAGCATCGGCCCCCTGTGCTTACACATCCCCTCCCAGGCAGCGCTGCACAATCCAGCAAAGACTTCTAAAAGGTCTTCAGCACAAGTTTTAACTGTAGGCAGCGCAGCACGACTGTTAGAAAAGGGTGTAGAACAATCCGTGGAAGCTGAGTTGTGTCTTATTTTGAACTGAAGAAAAAAATGTACTGTGGGCTAAAATTAGTAGCAAATTCTGGTCTTTTGTTGAACTAATGCCAAATGAGAAAGTCGTGATTTTACCAGGAATACTTTTTCTTTAGACCAAACAATACTTTAAGTCTAATTTTCTATTACATACAAAGGATTATTCCAAGCCTGAAGATATTAAAGAACTCCTAAAGAAATTTCTAAAAATGTAGAGCCAAAGTTGACACACTACTTTAAAAGATAAAATTTTAAATTCTTTACTTTTCAACAAGTCACCATGATTTGCTGAAATCATAAGCCAAACAAGTAAAAGATAAATCATGTATTTAACCAGTCCAAACGCTTTTTGTCATTAAACATAAAACATGTCACAAATGACAACAGGAATTTGAACCAAAAATACATTAAGTTGTATTTTATTCAGACCTCAAACAACCCCTGTTCTTTCATGTGCAATTTGTGCTGGTGAATTTCTACTTCTGCTGAGGAATAATTCACTGACAAAAATGGCAAACACACCAGAAGTGCAAAGCAACAGTGACATAATAGGATAAGCCTCACTATCCTCACCTGTGTCCAGAGGAAAACATGGTTTATGAGCTTTTGATCAGGGATTTCGAACAAAGGGCTGAGAAACAGATGGTGAAGCAACACAAGAGCTGCCTCACTGCTCTCTTTCCTGCTGTAGAAACAAGTCTGTGCACAGGAGAGACAACAAAATTGTTCTGGAAAAAAAAAGCAAATAAAAAAATGAACTCATGGGAAAAAACAAAAGAAGAGCAACAAATAATGGGGAAAGCCTTAACATATTTACCACTGCAACCTGGCAGTGTCTGTCCTGCAATGTCTTTTCCCTTCTAACCAGAAGCAAAAGTACTAGAAACATGTCTGTGCAAGACTTGCAGACAAATCTGAAAAACAACACTCTTACAGGCAGACAATACCCATGTTTTGTATATGAATATTTTGTTTCATAAACAAAATCTTTTAAAGCTTTACACAACAGTTTCATTGTTGACCAATTTAGGATTTTCCAGGAAAATAATTTACTGATAAAACTGGATGCAATACAATCATATACACAGACATGGAAGCAGTTTTATTTTCACCAACTCCATCTACCAAAAAAAAGCACAAGTCTTTACCTTTTTGAAAAGTAAAGGAATGATAAAGTGAACCATGCTGATTCCAGATAACCAACACATTACTTCAAAATACGCTTCTGCTTCTTTGCTTGCCTTTGTAGCTGTACTAGCTGATGCTTCACATCAACTCTGCACAGAGCCCTGAATACAGAGCTGGGTTTCCCCACACGAAACATCTTTCCTCGTATCTTATTCCATAGGTACTTTAACAGCAAAAGTCAGTGTTGTGACAATGTGACAGTACCTAATTGCTTAGGAAGCTTTTGTAATCTCCAACAAGCTATATGCATCCAAATTTGATTAAACTTGCACCTAATGCAAAACCTGAATAACAACCACAAATTTTACCCACAGATCAGCACTTGTAAATTACATTTATTGCACAGTCAAGCAAATTATTCTGCTTCTTGAGGCAGAATATATTGCTGTAACAGAGACCAAGAGCACAACTTCACACTAAATTCAATCCAAGCTGGTTGTGGCTACCTTCCTAATGGGCAGTTGTAAACCCCCCTCTTGATGTCAAGCAGAGCAGTGGGCTGATTTACTGGACATGTGTCCACGTGAGCTCACAATCAGCCAGGCAGGGTGGGTAAGGGGGCATGTAGCTGGTAACCAGGTGGCAGTGGCACTGCCCCTTCCATCAGGAACCAGAACAAAGCATAACAGATTTGGCTTTTTCAGTCAGGTAAAGCAAATGCAGTCTTTTCCCTGGCCTTTAATGTCTAAATTACCTAAAGCCCGAAGACATGGCACACCACAATATCCTGACACACAGAGACACATTTCTAACATCTCTGGAAAGAACCAGTAAGGTTACACATTACATGGACTTGATTGAGTAACACGCAGTGGTGGTGCAGAGAAAGTTTCTGGTTTTGTTTGTGGTTTTTGTTTGTTTTTTTTTTCTAAACCAGAACAGAAAAAAAACCCAGACATTTACACTGACTTTTCAGATCTGCAAAATAAGCATGTGCTTTGTGCTGAACACCCTCACACTGGAACAAACGGGGTTTGCTTTATACTGAACAGTACATCTAGCTTTCCCTACAGTCATGTAAGGTCATCTTTCTAAATCAATAGTTTTTCTCTTTCAGAGGTAACACTGTGGAATCAATGATATCTATACTGCATAAACTAGTGCTTCCCTCTGTCACTGAAACATAGGCCAGGCCACTTGCTAGGAACTCCAGCCAGAAAGCTGGAAAAGAGTGCCAGATCCTCACAGAGAGGATTAGAAAACAAGAAAAGCTAAGGGAGAAACCTGAAATACAAGTACCTCGTGCATGTATTTTCTCCTATTTCTGTTAAGAAACACTGATGTAATAATGAGGAGGAAATTAGGCCCCGTGAGAGCCTGGCAAGGAAACGGAATTACGTCTGGGGTAAGCAGTCACATTATAGAGGCTCACAGTGGCTTGTAACCGTAGAGGGAAGACGTTTATAAGATGTCCTTTGGGTACATGCAGTTGTGCACTGCAGCACTGCTACTCAGGAGCAGAAGTCACCTAAGCACAGGGACACTGCTGCAACAAGTAGTTCACACCACAGCCTCAGCTTACATGTGGTCTCACAGCCCAGCACAAGCAGCAACGCAGGCTCGGAGCTTGAACACGCGTCAAATTAAACACTACCAGGAAGGCAGCAAGCAGTCAGGGGCTTCACAGTCTCTCAGAGAGGAAGACTTGACGTTATCTTTGTACTCAGGAAACCTTGGTTTGCTTTCCTGTGCTACCCTATTTATCTTCTTTTTATTTCCTTTAAATAAACTGCTGTCAGTAACTGCCATTACTGAGCACTTACACAGTTTAAATTAGTTTTTCCTGCTTCCAGGGTAGGGGACAGAGTCCAGTGTTTATGACCTCTAGAAATTGAACCCACTCTTCGCTGAAGGGTTTCTATAAAAATCTGCACTTGACGTGGAAAGAAAGCACAGAGAAATCTTTTTGAAGCAGTTCAATTATTCTAACAAAACTGGTTCGCATGAATAACATTATTTCACCACAGTTTAATTAAATATTTGGTATGACAAATCCCCATGAATAAGGTTTGCCATGCAAATGATTATTACATTGCACTTTAAACATTTTAAAAGTTTTCCCTATGAAGAAGTATTCTTTTCAGAATATCAAAAGTGAATTTTTGCTATAACACACTTTATTAGAAGAAGTCACACATTTACTGAAATAGGATGAAAGCTACATGTGATGGAATAACATTTCTAGCAGGAGTTTTCTGGATCAAAGTATCCAGTCTTTGTCTGCTCCTTCAAACTCAGGGAGCCCACATAGTGTATGCTGATCTGACTAGACCCCCCCAGACACCCTGATCTGACTAGACCCCCCCAGACACACTGATCTGACTAGCCTTTGCTTTTGAGGGAAATATCCAGCATGGGTTATAAAACCGGCCTAAGAAGCCAAGTGTAACTGAGTAGTGAAGCAGGTCCTAGACTGCACAGCGGTCAGTATGCCATCCCAGAACTATTTCAGACAAACCCAAACCACATCCTCTTGTTCAGGCATAAAAAAGGTTCACAGTAAACCCCACTATTTTGTTTTCTTGTTCTACAAGAACAGAGAAGATAAGTGGTTTGAGCTTAGCAGAGATGAGGATCTCAGAATGATCTACAAGGGGCATCTTGGTTCTAACTGAGTGTCAGTGAATAATACAGTCTGCTGTAGTCTGGGACCCTCATAGTGAGTCCAGTTTAATGAAGTGTTAGAATATAGGGTAGGGGCAGATCTCTCCAGAGTTGAAAGTCTACTTGGTCAGCCAAACCAGAAAACAATCAATACAATTTTTTTATTGCTACTTTTTCAAAATAAAGCAGAAGCTTCAACTTCCAAGGAAACAGCCAGAGTTGATTGGCATTCTGATAACACACCCTCAAAATGTAGTTCCACTGCAAGTATCACCCAGATTTCTCCAAGATCCTTGCACTTGATGCTAGAGGCCAGTGTACCTTACTTTCCAGAGAGTGGAATATAATTATAGGCACTGTATTATCAATAAACAAGCAAGTATCATGCCAAACTGAGCCCTAGATGCTTTCCAAGCTCTTTAAAGTTTCTCCATTGGACATGTCACAGGCAGATTTTCAACATGTACATCTCAATATATGGAAATAGTAGCATATACTTAAAAGATCACAAACTAGAAGTGTGTCTTAAAGTACACCAACACTGGGGAAAGGTTTACACAGAATTTATGAAGACTCAAAGCAATGCTTTCAGGTACACCTGCAAGCTCGCCCAATCCAAAGATCCATGGGCTGCTCCCCAGGTGACATCACAGCACCATATGAATTCATACTAACTCTAGATGTGTCCATGATTTATCTGGATTATGATGTTTATTAAATGCTGATGCTTAAAAAATTTGAACATATTTTCAGAAGAGGTAAATAGATAATTCACAGCCCATTTAAAAACAATAAACCAGTTACACAACTTTTTTAGTAAGAATGTTTACTACACCACTTTTGCTTACTCTTACACACATCCATCTGTTACTGCTTCTACAGCCTAGACACTTTTTTAGTTTTATATAAAATGGTCTCTCTCAGCTAGATGCTTCCTTTTAATAAAAAAGATTATTTTTACAGTCTTATAAGACTTGAATTATTGCAAGTTTCAATAACCACTTTGCTCAGCAGAGATACAGGGAACAGATTGTTGTGCCACTTACTGGTATAAGAAGTTAAATTTTAGCAGTACTTCTGTTTTCATTTGAAGACTTGGGAAGATGGGGAAGATAGAGCTTTGTCAGATCACAAATTCAATTAACCAGTAATGATTCATCTCAGGGTAGGGATTCAAAAGCTTAGTTTATGATACCATAATATATGTTAGAAATAATTATTGCAACATTTTATTATGCCACTCAGTCTAAGAAATACTAAGTTGTTCTAAATAATCCTGTTCTGTTCATTTTAATTAAAGAGTATACATCTGATAAGAAACAGGGAACATGCCTATTCATTACTCAAAACAAGCAATCTAAATTATGCCTAGGCTGTAACACTTTCTTAAACCATGAAGGGGCATTGACTGATACTTTTATTGTAGTGGTAATTCTAATTTGAACAATTGTTTTGAAATTGACCAACATAAGCATCAGTTATGAAATTATTTGAAATACATATAATCTAAAAAGTGTAAGATAAAAATTGTAAGATAAATTTCCATGCCAATACATGAAGCTCCATAACTTTATGAATCTGAGGGGCAGCAGATTTGTGTCCATACAGTCACTCTTCCATCCTCCAATACTAACTCTTGTGATCACAGGATCTAATGATATTTTAGTCACTCAGATGGAGGATTGTATACATACACTGTTGCCTGGTAAACAGATATATGATGCACCAAAGGTACGAGAACTTGCTTTGCCAAAGTAATTGCTCTCATTTCTCCCCTTCCCCCCGCCTTCACCCCCCAATATTTGAAATAAGAACTACTCTAAGGTTCTAGAGACAAGTAAGCATCAGAGTCTCTACTGAGATCCTACCACCTCGTAGTCCTTTAGTTAGGATCTACTACCAAGAGAGGATCAAAATAAGAGAGACTTGTCTTCTACCTGCCAGATTAAGGTAACTTCTTGCACTATTTATAATATACAGTACATAGTTAGATGAGAAAGCACTTGCAGGCAGATTCTTTCCTGTCATAGCTTTCCTGTGTGCCAGCCAAACCAGTAAGACTGTTAGACCAGCATAATGTTGCTTCCTTCTAATTTCAGCCTTGCTCACTGTTGCAGTCTTTGCTGATACACTCTACAACATTGCTTTCAGTGTACCTCACTCTTCATTATCTTGTTTTGCCTCACATTAGCTCATCGTGGCTAATCATCACAAAGAGTGCAACAGCAACATCATCACATATGTTAATCAATCATATTGATAAAGATTTTGCATGTGTGAGTGTGAAGCCTGAGGAGGAAGGCACAGCACAAACCCTCCTGATCCTTCCCGCTCTGTTCTATGGTGCCATGTTTGTAGAAATAAATGTAAATTAACAGCTTTCTTTCCTCCTTAGTTTCCTGAGATGCAGCCACTGTCTTTTCATAGGTAAAATATCAAGAGAAATACATTGTTGCTATAACAACCATATTAAATTATATTGAGGTAAAAAAGTCTTTCACAAATGTTTTCAAGCGATAAGCTAATTTAAAAATGCTCACAAAGAGCACTTGAAAAATAAAATAAGATATACTGGAATATCAGCCTAAAACTACAGAAGTGTTACTATAGTAACCTATGTTGTAAAGTACTATTTGTGCAGTATGTTCCTGAACAGATAAATCATCCTCATTAACAGTGAGGTACATCTTTGCAATAAGTTGGTAGAGTAAATAATGGTACAGAGTCTCTAGGCATACTTATGTCATTACACCAGTTTGTCTGGAACAACACTTTGAAATAAACAGAAAATAACAAGATTCTGAATACATCCAAAGAACGCCAGCTGTGTTTAACACCACGAACATTCATATTTACTCTGTGGTTAAGTAAGAAAACCTCAGAAACTTGGGAGTATGGCCCTCTATTTTACCAGGTCAAACTGAATCTAGGTAAGACACATTTTATGAAATTTATTTTGTACCCCAAAATTATATAATGCAATCAATAATTTAATTTCAATGGTTAATTTCAATGACTTGTTAATCCAAAATTTATGTTTTGGTTTTGATTCTTTGACCGAATTGTATTCCATTGTATTTCTCATGTGGAATGGCAACAGCAGAACAACTGGGTTTCTCATCTTTGTTTTCCTGAGACAAGACCAATTAATTTTCATCTTGAAATTCAAAATGTCTCCTTAAGAAAAATCACAGAGAACTACTTAAACCAGATCATATGGTACGATCCGGACTTCTGCATTATCCTCATAATTAAATATTAAACCAGTGCATGCTCTGGACATTCTTGGAAGGTAACAGCTGCTTGAGATCAGGCTCACATCCATTTTAGACAGCTACATAAGCAGCTTTCAAGAATGCTCCTCAGCAGTTCAGCCACAACATCACATAAAATAAAAAAGGGCATGTATTCAAACTTTGCTCAGTCTAATTAATGTTAGACAAACCAGACAAACAAGCTCACTTTAAGTCTGATGTTACTTCACATGCTGAGATATTAAAATAAATAAAATAATCCTCACACAATTTGAAGATCATGAATAAATTATATCTGTTTCAAACAGATTTTAAGTTACTCATTAGTAAGAGCAGACATAGGCAATACAAGTAAGAACTCGGACAGCAACTGACTCTACCTTAGAAACCGAGGGCAATGCTGCAGCAATTTGTGATATACCATCCGACTGCCGCATCAGTCCCTGCACACCTCTCTGGGACTTATCATGGCTTGTCCTGGTAACCACACACCAAATGAAGCACAGTTTGAGTGCACACCCTCAGGCTACAGCAAATTCAAGTTAGTACAGCTAGATCACCTCGTTACTTCTCATGGTCACATGTATTAACTATTAAGCGTAAGGCCAAGCTTTTTTTCATGAAAATCAAACAATGTATGAAATCACTGAATTCACAAAAAGCATGGATGTGTTTTTTGTGTCCTGTTTCTCCATTTCACAAAAGTAAGAACAGTAGATACCTCCAAGACCTTAGTACAGAATATGACAGACCAGTGGATTTCTCTGTGGTGCTCCCAAACCCCCCAGAAGTTATCGATGCTATCTTTTATAAGCTAAGTTTTTGTCCAAGGCATGTTTACAAGAGCAATGAAATAATCTTGAAAGCTGCCCATAAATAACATATATGCTACTAATGGGAAAATAACTATTCCCCATAATACCGTTAATTTCAGATTAGTCTGCAGTAGTAGCACAATTCTGGAATAACAGTCAAGTAGTAATTCAGGCAGACAGTAGGAAAAGTGCAATCCAGCAGTAAGCATTAATATATTCAAATAAAACTTAGAAAATTATTACACATAGCCCTGGTTTTGGCTGGGATAAATTTTCTTGCTAGTAGCTGATATAGTGCTGTGGTTTTGATTCAGGATGAGAATCATGTTGATGGATGCAAATATTTCAGTTTTTGCTAAGGAGTTGAGGACTTTTCAGCTTCTCATACTGCCCCAACAATGAGAAGGTGGGAGGCACTGAAGAAGCTGGGAGGGGACATGACCAGAAGAGGTGACTCAATCTGGACACAGAGATAGTCTATACCATATGACATCATGTTTTGTATATAACTAGGGCTAGCTAGTTTTCCACCTACCAAACTAGACCAGTTTGGTAGGTGGAAAAAAACCCAAAAGCTTTGAAGAGACCATGGAGACGAAACAGACCAAGGCAAGAAAGGAGAGGAAAAAAACCTTTTTTGTTGCTGACTAACTGCAAATACATCATATCCACCTTATTTTCAAATGATGATATACAACCTCCCCAAACTATAAATTAAAACATTAAAAAGATATGTCACATAGATAAACCAAGTGCTTTTAATACCCAAAGAAGGCACAACCTTATTAAATATTGTGAGAAATATTAGAAGCAAAAGGGTGAGATGGATAAAAATTATTCTATTGCAGTATATTAACCAGGCAGTAAAGTCAGAAAAAAATGATTTATTGTTTCCATAACAGTAGTTTCTGTTCTCCATAAAATGACTCCCATCCCATTCAAAACTGGATAGCATTCTTAAATCCAATTTTTATTTCAACTTCTTACATAAGAAAAAATTCAATTTTACTTCCACGGAAACAAAGAGAAACCTAAGGCACTATCATACAGGGCCTGTGAAATATATATAACCTACCCACTCTTTTCTGACTTACCCTGAATTTTTTTACCTATGAGGCTTTTGAGAAGATACCACTGTATTTTTCAGATTCAGGAACCAATGTAATTAAACTTCAGAACAGAAAAGCTATCACTATTACTCCTTTCAATTAATGTTTTATCCACCACAGGTGTATGCAAAGTAATTTAATTTTGTAAATACACTGCTGAGATTTAACAGGCAACAATTCATAAACATGAGCACTTAGGGGAGAAAAAGATTTCTCTCAAGGTAAGCAGACAAGGTCCTAGGGTCAGTAAAGGAAGATGTAAGGGAGAAGATGAAATGTGAAGAAATGTAAATTAAAAAGCAAAGCAAAAGTCACATCAGAGATCCAAGAGTGGTTCTGTACCAGGTCAACCTTCTCTAACATTCTAAAGAGCTTTTAACTGGGAAATGGCTGTAATAAGGATGACAGTTCAAAGGTTTAGCAGCATGCTCAGTTTATACTTTCCACAGTATCGGAAGAGGACTTCAGCTTGCCAGACCACGGTATGTGTTTTAGTGAAGTGACTCAGAGAGAGGTTTCCCCAAGGTTTCCTCACTGTCCCTGTAGGGCAGAGAGATCTCTCCACACCCATCTCTGCTGTGAAGCCTGCACTTCAGGGCTGCCACGTCAGCCTGATTCCACAACTTCCACAGACCGTCACAGATAAACACATACCCTAATAAAGTCTCAGATTTCATCAGCGACACAGGATCCTGCGTCTCATTCAGCTCTGCTTAAGAACACGTCACACAAGCCAACACCATACTACTTTGCCCTGAAATCATCTTTCCTGCCATTTTATACAGTCTGCACACCAGATACCATTCACAGCTTAGGTCTGATTGTAACAAGGACGCAATCTCAAAGTATAAATTACTGAGGTCCTGATAAAATGGATAGCTCATAAACACAGAGCACCTTTGTGTCCTGGGATGGGTGTCTGAAGGGGGCTCCTCCAAAGGTTGGAGGATGCAAGGACAGAAGGGGTAAAAAAAAAATAAAATTAAACTTGGCAACTATCACTATCATACCATTTTCAGACTGACACAATTAATTATGAGTTTTTTCTTTAGTGAAGTTTTAAAAATAATAAAGCATTAGATGTTTACTGGACTACCCTTCTACTTTGATTACATTATTTTAAAACCTCAGAAACTTCTCCACTGAAGACAGAAGAAGCAGGCAAAACTCATGGAGAAAAGTGCAGCATCACCAAATGAGAATGCTCTCCTAATGATCACCCTGATTTCACAAGCAGGAGTTTGCTGCTTTTACAGCTCCAAATCTAGAATTATTACAAGAATAGAAGCTGGGAAAAATGTTTTTACACTCTACAGCCGTTTCTCTTGTGTAGGGGTTACTCATAGAGCAACAGGTGAAAGAAAAACTGACCATCATTATGGAAAGCTACTTAGGTAGAGAGAGAAATGGTACCTAATATCATCTATGTTTTTTCTTTTCCGCTGATTAGATTGAATTATTGGCTAATCCTTTGGGAGCAATAAACACATATTTCATGTCTAGGTTATTTCCATTGACTGTGAATGGGTTAATGCCACATGCAGAACTGCATTTGACTTCTGAGGTTTTATTACCATTTCAATTGCAGTTCAGCAATTTTTGATATAACAATTTTTATTTACCAACACAATTGATACAACATTGTACTGACAGCCATGTGAGCACAGAGTGAAAAATACTCCCTGCCTCATGTGGTTTTTCTAACAGATCAGGCCATAAAACTTTGAAGATATCAATTAAGACAAAGTGAAATTATTTGCTCAAAGTCACAAAAGGTCTTTTATTTAATTTGTCACAAAGGATACCAGTATAAACTTACCTTCTACATATGAAAATATTTGTTAACTTAGCACTTTGTATATAATAAAATTTTCATCAGGAAGCAGTGCTAGGAGTTCTGTACTGTCCTCAGATGAACTACAATATCCTTTGATAATAGATATATTAGTTGCTTAAAGAGGAGGAGTGGGGGGAAATGGCATCGAGATTGGGGCCCTTTTTCTGTCCCTGTGTAAGTTTCAGTTAGCAGGAGCTGCTGGAATCTTTTTAATGGCTTTTTAAAGTCTTTAAGTACTATGGCTTGGTGCTGGAATATAATTCCTGTTTAAGTTTCTACTGGGAAAAGGAATAATCTACATCTACATTTCCGTGCTGCTTACATCTAATAAATGTTTACAAAGATTAGTGCTAGAAAGATAATGAGAATTATGTCAATGAAATTGCCTAGTTATGACAGAAAGATTTTACTGACAGTGGCTTGTCTCAAAAATAACTATTTGATGAAAGAAAGAGCTAATATAGCTACTGCTTGGGTCCAAATTCAGTCTTCCAGTGAAGTTTTTCCATTGTTTCTTTGCAGTTAGACCATACCTGTTTTGTTGACCCACACTATATGAAAGTTAACTTGCAGAAACCTGAAGAAACGTTACATAGATTTGCTGTAGCTTTAGTTACTAACGTTTCAGAAGATTTCAGAGCTTCTGTAAAAAGATGCTGTAAAAACTGTCAAAATAACAATCTTTTTTCTTACACTAATAAGAAAAATGTGCTGAAAGCCTATTATTTCCACCAGCTGAAAGGTCATTCCACGCACCCAATGGATTTCAAATCAAATTTACCACTGATCATTCCTGTATAACACTCCCATATGCTGTATCACTACTTCAAGGTAGATGTAAAACCTGTGACAAATGACCCTTTAATAATCATCCTCGGAAATATTGTAGAGGAATTGTCTTTTCAAGAAAGAGCACGCAGTGCGTGAGTAGTGATAAGTGTCTATTTGTCACTGCAAACACTCTGGAGATGTTTACAACATAGTATTAAAGTTACTCCACAGGTAAGTCATTAACACCTACACGGTTGTATCCTCAATAACCCGAAGTCACTACAGACTGCTGTAAAGCTGAGCAGGATAAGCCTAAATTCCTCTGCAATCTTACTATCTGTTTTGGAACCTCAGACACAGTAACATTCTTCCTTACAATTTCCAGGTGACTTTGTAAACATCAATTATACAATTGTAATGAATAAAAACTAACTCTTGTAACTTACTGTCAACAATAGGGGGCGTGCATCACTGAATGCAGGTACTGGGATAAAACATGACTGTTGTGTTAACTTCAGTGAGGTGAGGTGACTAGTGGAAAACATTCTCACTTAAAAATTATTCCAAATATCTTAACAGAAAATGCCACTTTCAACAGCATAATTCTTTTTCTAAGAAATTACTTGCTTTATGAAAAAAGTCACTGTATCATAAAAAAATAATAATTTCCCTAAAATACAATTACAAAACCACTGTTGTAATACTACACGTGATTCTTTTCCTCTCTAGCCAGAGGCTTTAGTGAGACGTGATTTAAATCTCCTGGTTTAACTCAGTGGCTAGACATTGCTGTGTTACCCTGCACTGGAAGAGAGTTATACATTATACATGTGTGCTTCCAACAAAGGAGCCCTAGAAGCCATAAAGCCATGGGGCAATACCACATCTGAATTATAACCACTTCTGTTCGGTACATTGGCATTTTTTAATATTACTACTGAATTTAGTTAAGGGTGTTCTGATCTAGTTATAGGTGTCCCTGCTTACTGCAGGAGGGTGGGACTAGATGACCTTTAAAGGTCCCCTCAAACCTAACACATTCTATGATTCCATCATTCTATGTCTTCACAAAATTAAGTATAAAAACTTATAAATTAAATAGAAAAAATACAAAAATTGTAGGAAAGTTTTATAAACAATCCAGAATGAGGATTGCTGTAGCTTACACAGCACCAGACAGAGAAATAATCTATGACACAGAATGCATTTCAGAGTTGAGGGAAGAATAGACAGAAAAAACTTTCTCTCAGCTGATGCCACACATTGACTAAATTTCTATCTAATGAGATCCAGTTATTGGTGATGCTTCAGCTGTAACAAGTTTCTTAACTTGTAACGGCCACAGCTGCCCATTTCTACCTGTGAGACAATAGTTGCATGCCAAATTCTTCAAAAGCTGAATTCTTTAATTTGCCAGATCTCAGTAAAACTGGTGTTTAACTGATGGTAAGTCTTGATTTTTCAGCCCCTTTCATAAAAGACATGCCTAAGCAGTTTTCTTCAATATTTCATACTGGAATCCATTTTATGTCATGTGGTGAGTTTTTCTAACTTTGCTGCAGTTTGTTCAAGAGTAGGCTCAAAATCCTTTTATTTGAATCATCTGCATTTAACATATCTATAAATCAAATAATCCCATAAAAGTAGCAGTACCATATTAAAAAATGAGCCCCCCAAAAAATCTGCATAAACAAGTATTATATAGAAAGAAATGTGTAATTCTATAACAGAATATAACATTGATAGCTGCTTCTTCCCAGCCTATTGCCTTCCCAAATGGAATCTTTCTCTATTATTTAAATCCTTCCACCAGGAAAACCTAAAAAGTCAGAACAGACTATCTTATACCCTGATGCTAAGAAAACATATTAAAACAACCCCTCTTTTAATGAAATAAAATACAAATCTTTTTATCAAAAGATACTGTTTCTCTTCTGTGGCTGTACACAAAGTGATAAAGTATTAAAATATTTGGTCCCAGTAATTTCTTTCTCCATACTTGGTAAATTTTCTTCATGTCACAATGAACCTGATCTCTGTCTCCCTTCCCCCCACACTTTAAGCTTGTTCTTTCCCCATTGGAACCAACAGGAGCAAATGTTTTTATTTCTCCATCCTTTTTATTGGAAAACTAATCTTCTTTCCAGTTGAGGAGCTGAAGCATATGAATTGCTTTCCCTGTTTTCTCCTGCAAATACAATTTGTAAACCACAGAATCTAAAATCTACTTATATTTTGCATAAGAATTTTGCCTGCAACCCATAAAAACCAGCTGAGAAGTCAAAGAGGATTTTGCAGGCTCAGAACTGGAGGAACAAATTATTTTCTGCTGAATGTTTTCTGCATCTGTGTAGCCCTATTTAGTTCACTTTTGTATTTAGTCTTGCAAATTAGTTCTAATGGACTATAAATTTAATTTTGTTAATGCTCAGAGATTAATTTATGTAGAGATCACACATAGTGGCAGACATCTAAAACTCCTAGTGCAACATGCACATGTAATTAAAGAAATACTTAATGAAGGAATATGTCAAAATGAGGACTAACCAAATGTGACAAGAGTGAAAGAAAGGGCTGTAGCCACCCCACAGCTAGCGCCCAGCATGGTGTACATTTCCGATTGCTGCCCTGCCTCACCCAGCCTCTCCTCCTCTGATTACCTGATTACATTCTGCATATGCTCGTACACCACATGCCCTTTCTCCAGTAAGATTCACACACGCTGTAATGCTCTGTCCTGGCTTTTAGTGCATCAGCACATTTGGCTTCAGACTCTGGGAAAACCCCGTACGCGCAGTCCCGACTGTCTGCGCCACCCAGACCTTGTCTCCACAGCACACTCATTTGCTCAGGGAGGGCGCGTTATACAAACTAACGGAACAGCTCATGGCAGTATATTCTTTAAGTAATAATAAGACAAGCTAAAAAAAAATCTCTTAATGTATATATATATCTTTTCTGGTTTGTTTCTAAACTCGGAAAAAAACCCTCAGTGCTATTAAAGTGAATAATATCTATGCCACTAATACGATCCATTTTCATAGTCTTAATTTTTAATCCCAGTACTTATCTGTTGATCAGTGCACATTTGACGGGTCATGTCTGCTCGATTAGAATATTAAAACCAAATACTGCTGACTTTCTGACAATTCTCACCACTGCAGTTCACTTCTCCAAGCAGCCATTTAGTGTTGACCAATTCCAAATGACCTTTCTAGCCATTTCCTTTTTTGCAGTGGTCTTTTAACATCAAGCAACATACAACATGGAAGAACAGACCCTCCTTTACCCTTTTCTGTAGTATGATGAATAAATATTTTCCAGTTAAAGATAAATATTTTGCTGGTGTTTAAAAACCAATAGCAGTAAAAATATACGTGAGAAGCTCATTATAGTATAAAAACTCTTTGAACGATTCCTATTAGTTTAAGGAATGGCTAATTGACTAACACTATGATCAGCTAGTTTGAACTAACAATTTGCAGAATGCAGACATACTATTTAGTTACTGGAAAAAAATCTAAAGTCAAAAAGGCAGCATTACCAGAATCCAGCACAGCAACTGCATGTGTAGCTCCTTGACACTCGTGTAACAATAGAGAACTCTGTGAAACCCTTATTAAAATAAACAAAGACACAGTGTAAAACAATGGCTGAGTTTAGGCATGAATAAATGATGTAGGAGCTAAATGTACAACTTACAACAAGAATAGCTTCACTGCAAGTAATTAACTTCTTGCGTGACACTGATTATTGCCTCTGACAAATATCTCCAATGCTGTTTGCTTTAAGTACGTACCCTAGAATAAACAGTGGGAAGAAGATAGTTTAACTGCTCTGTATTACCGAAACCCAGTTCTTGACTATGTGTTTGTTTTCTTTTAAATATATTCCTGACACAAATGAAGAAAAGCAACGATTTATCCTGGGTAAAAGTGCGTCTCAGCCATACTCACTGAAGTCTGCCAGGGTAAATAGGTGTAATTTTATTGAGATAAATGGAGCCGAACCAATTTTCAGCTCCACTGGAGTTTATGGAGCTGAGGAACGAATGTATCCCTTGTTTTGTAAAAGGATAGGAGAATTTAGTAAAAAAGCTTAATGTTAAATTTAATGCATCAGGATTTCAGAGATGCAGTAGAATAATTTATTTCTTGAGTGCTCTGTGAAGAGCTGGCAATGTAAGACTAAGTAGAAAGTTATTTTTACTTACAAATGCTGCCTGATTATTCCCTTTAGCTGATTTTGTTTTAGAAGAGTTAGGCTACAGATTTAAATTCTTTGCATGAATTCTTTGAGATTTATGTAAAAACTATCGGCATTAGAAGTCGAAAAGAGCAACATGAAGAGGTTCCTAAAGTAACTGACTTTCAAAGAAAATTAATTCCTTTACCACCTCACATTACTACAGGAGGTATTGCCAGCTCATTATATGTTTTCATGACTACTGTAAAACACACCTCTCTCAGTAAAGCATATGTGTAGTGATAAAGGCAACGCATATGTGTTACGTGCACATTAACTTCAAATTATTCACCGAGCAAATAATGAAACTTCTGGGTATCATCAGAGCTCTTATTTCTCTGCAAGAGTAGTAGATCAGTAAAGATATTGGTTATATTTGGATGATTATCAAAATAAAACTAACGTGAAATGTAAAAAGATGGAGTTGGTTTCTTTTACTCCAGATAATGAAAAGCCTCTATATCTATTCAGAAGTCTTTGATCAAGCTACACTCTCCAGTAATTTATTCAGGGTTTGTTTCTCGCCTCTCATTTTACCTTTCTTTTCCAGTTACTGCAATCAGAATTCTAAATTCAAAGAAAAATAAAAAGGTATTTCAAAATAATATCCAATTATCAACAGAAAGTGACACTGGTAATGTCAGATGCACACCGATGCTGAGGAAGTCGGCTCTCTGCTATTACAGGTGATGATAGGATATAAAGCCATTACACCTCCTAGGAGCCATCCCATATCCAAACATTGCCAGGAGTGGTCTGTGAGAATACTAGAAGCATGTAATGGCACGGTTCAGCCTTTACTAATTTGCAACTCAGGAGATTCCACTGCTAGACACTGCATCTGCATTCAGACACAAAACACTCACTTCAAGAACCTGTTTATGTCAGAATTGAACCTGGACCTGCACCTCCAGAGTAGACTCAACAATTTTTGGATGCGACAGGCTGTCTGTGAAAAAATAAAAATAAAAATTCCAGATATCACTTTTGCAAGAGCTACAAGATATTTTGGCCTCTGGCAGCAAACCTGGATTAAATGTTGCTAACATTAAGCAGACTTAAAAAAACCAGCCATATTTATTGATACATGAGCCACTCTGGATTTCTTTGCCTTATTACTTTCTCTGCAAGCAGACAGATTTGTAGAAGTCTTTAAGAATCAGTCCTTTGGATCCGCTTTCTAAATACTTACGTATCTAAGCAGTCACACTGAAATCAGTGTGATTGTAAAGTTCCCCTAAGGATGCATGTGTGCAAATTGAATGCATTTTTTTTTCTGATGTCCCCTTCACATGGAAAGAGGAAGTTTCAAGCACTCAGCCGTTCTCGGTTCCTTTTAAAACCAGGAGAATTAAGGGAGAGATTATGAACATTTTCAACAGCTCCCTAGAGAGCCCATGCTAAAGATTACTGGTATCTTCTTTGGCACTCAATTACAGAATTTAGCTAGGAGAGATTTTGAGGGAGCCATTTAAGCACTTAATACCAAAGTTTTTAGGGGCAATTCTGGGATGTAAAGATGTACCCATAAGTCTGTGCTATTCCTACTTCTTTTTAATTTAGGAATAGTTAATAAAGTAGTAAATTCCTTAAGAAAAGAATTATTTTTAAATAGAATTCCCTTCATTTAAAATTCCTGCACACATAACAATACCCCTATAAAAAAAAAACCAAAAACAAACGAAGCAACTGCTTCAAGATAAAATATTTAACTGTAATAATAAAAAAGGACAGATTCTCCTTTCCTTACAAACACAAAATTTAAAGGGCAAATCAGTAGTCATTCAAACTGTTTCAACTGAGACATGTTACACTGATTACAAACAGTGTAATTTTTTTAACACATTTGTAATTCTAATTAGCATTGGCTTTCTGTCAAGTATAGTAATTAGGGAAGTTGTCAATGTCAATCCTATTATTCTTCTCGATAATGAAATTATTTAAACATCAACCAAACATGAATGTTCTATTTTTACCTGAAGAACAGTACATTAACATGGAGAGCATAATTACTGTTAGAACCCTCATAGTGCTTAATAAATGGATCTCATCAACCAAAATTATCTGCCTAAACACCTGAATACAGATGTTCACCATTAACAGTTTAGAGAGATATGTATGGCCATCTTAAGGTAACCTAAAGGTTTAGAATTAGTCCTTGAGGTACACAAGAACTAGAAATGAGATAGAAATCCTTGAAGCAAATCCTCCAAGAATTGCAAAACGATTGATGACTAAGTAGGACCATATATTGCATCAAAATGCCTGGTGAAGGACCATAACTGAAGGACAAACCTTACGACGTTATTCAGGATTGTGCTGTGTGCCTTGTTACTTTTCAAGGGCTAACTGGAAACAAGAAAGAAATCACCCCTTTTGCCATCATACTCCACAAACAAGGTATTCTGAAAAAGCATATTCTGAGGTGGCTTTGGCTGCCCGCCCTCTTTCAGGGTGAGGCAAATCTCCTGAAGCAGCAAGGACCTTCCCAGGTGAAGGCGGCAAAAGGCACAAAGCCAGATCCTTTTCTTTCCTGCCCCAGCACCTGTTGATTTGCTGAGCACCATGCCTGTCACTGAAATGCTATGTAAAGCAGATTAGGTAGATTATTAACATCTGTAATAGCAGAAGGCTGTCATATTTGTACTATAAATGCAGGTGCATACAAATGTACAAGCAGATATTTTAGTTGTGTAAAAATGATATATATGGAAAAGAGAAAACAAGAACAACCAAACTCTGGCTTTCTCTCCTTAGGATTTCAGCTAACCTGAAGTTGTCCTATGGAAATGCTTGGAAAAAAAGTCATGCCTATTTGGTGCTTGGATCTTTTGCTAATATCTTTTTCAAGTATATTTGGCTCTAGATTAATGAGGTACACAGAGCTCTAATTTAGTACTTATGTGTGCACTGAATACACTACTTTAGTTACCACCCACGCTACTTTCAGCAAATGCAATCCCTTACAAATAATCCTTCCTCTTCTAATATGTTTTAAAGTACATTTAAGGTTCTTAAAATACAAATCAAATCTCTTCAGAGTGCAATAAAAGCACAATAAAACAGGTGTAACACACAGTCAAATATAATAACCACATATTTAATGGTGGAAAATGGACTCCTCTACTGCTTGCAAAACTCAGCCAGTGCCCACCATTTCAGAACAGACAAAATCCGCTGTCTGAATTTACTCAACCCATTCACATTAGAGGTCAGCAACTTTCCGTTTCTCTTTGTAAATTATAGGCAGACAAAAAGTAATGAGACAAAATTTAGAATAACAAGGAATAACTTATTCCTCGCAGCCTGCTACTATAACCAAATATACTCACTGATTTTTAAACAATGATGAATAAATTTAGACAGATATTCAGTAGGTGGGCTCTCTAAGAAACATCGAAACATCGAATTCTTAGAATGGATACTATTTACCACAGATGGAATTGTAAACTGCTCAAAAGCCCGTGAACTGTAGTTTTAATTTAGCTTTTTATCAGAGTCTCCTCATACTAAACTTCAATATAGAGACTAAAAATTTATCCAGAAAAACAGCCCAAAATTTCATCCAGAAACCTCAGAAAGGCTATGATGGCAAGAAGACATGAGATAAAAACATTTTTGCTCACCTCCAGTAGAATTATTCCTTCAAATTTCCTCCTTCCTCCATGTGATCATAAGTTAAAGCCACCCCTCTTTTTAATACAAATTGATAAATGACATTTATTCTTTCTCCAGTTCTCCTAGGCCAATATTCACCAACAGGAAGCTTTAGAAGCTTATTAAAGAAAGACAAGCCATGGTAACAAGGGTTCAGTATGCTCAGAAAGACAGACCCCAACTTTTAGTTGCATTTATTAAGTAACTGAATGACTTGTGTCTCTAAACTAGAGGAAACGTAAAAGGAAACTTCCAATCATTTTACTGAGCAAGATGTGGTTCCATGATCCTCGGCCATGTGTTGGGTAACAGGTCAGAACTCTTTCCATTACTAGGGTGAATGATTTTTGTTGCATACATTACTGAGTAACACCAATAAATTATAGAAAGCACTAAAGTGTCCCTGCCACACTTAGTTGATTAAGGCAGTCATCCAAAGTTCACTGCTACCTATGGGATACTCCAATAAACCAATGATGAGAATCAAATTCAGAAACAGCAATTACTTCCATCTTTTTATGTACACTATATTCTCAGAGACATCATGGTAAAACAATTAGCATTTCATCTAGAATATTTCTGATGATGATGTAATCCCAGAAATAGCAATTCTGTGTTTGGGAAAGGTCATCTTCAGTGTTGAAGTGGAGATAAAGTAAGAGGAGGGAAAAAGCTGACCTATTGAAGTTTGGCCATTACTATTCTGGGCTCTCTAGTGTAACAAAGGAAGAAAACATAAAGCTTACGTCTGTACTGTTACGACTTTGGACACTACATCTTTTGTCAGTAGGTGCTCAGTGAGGAAAGCTGCCACTAGAGGAAACAGGCTTTAGTTTATCTTCCATATAAATAAATATCATCAAAACATACATTCCTGCTAAACTTTAGAGTGCTGTGTGGAGATACACAGCCTACTACTTGGTTTAAGGTGGTAAGTATTCTATATTCAGGATGTCTACTCCAAAACACAGACAAAATAAGTAAAAATGAAAGCAAAGTTCAGCTGAGATAAGTGCATAAATGAGTCAATAAATGAATCATCACTGCCTATCCACATGCAGCCTATGGATTTTAGTTGCCTAGAATAAAATGGCACCGCAATAAAACCCTGCTATTCTTTCATGTATTACTGAAGCTGATTGAATTAATATCAGAAAATCTTCCTTTGAAATCTTGTTAATGAGGGATTACTGTAGCATCAATTTTGCATAATATTTTATTTATGAGCTTATAAGCTACAATAATAAAATTCTTAATCAGATAAGGCATTTCCATTGTTTAAAGGAAAGTACTACCATAAAAACATATGCCAATTGTTAAATCAGCAACCCAGCCCTGAAACCAAAGCCATCATCAGTGTGTCAACTAGTCAATAGCATAATGATGTTGAGGAATAAAACATTTCCAGCAATAACACTGATATCAGCGTTTCAATAGCTCATTTAGAGGTAAAAAGCCTTATTATTTTTTCATTGCCTAAGTTCCTCACATCAGAAAATTTATTGCTTTAATTTAAAAAAAGGTGTTCCGTGTTATTTCAAGACTATAGGAAAACTGTTTCTTTACAAAGGTGCAGAAATGCTTTCATATTTATGGGCATGTCAAAACCAATTTTAAACTTGTTGATTGTGTAGGTTTGAGAAACACATGGGTTTTCGGGCTCGTTTTTCAGTTTCTTGTAGTTCAACTGCTGGCACTTGCCTGATTTCAGAAAGTGCCTGGACACAGAGTCCAATTTAAAAGCCTACCATCTTGAAAGCAGCAGAAGGTAATAACTCAACAAAATAAGAGTGCGTACAGTGCCTCCTCTTTAGATACCAATTAGGCACACTGTCTCCATATTTTCAGGTAAAAATACATCAGTGAAAGCAATACTTTTGTAAAGGCATACAGGAGATAACAAAAGAGGAGTAGGAATAGACATTCCACTTACTATAAAAAACCCCAAGTTGTTACCCACACTAAACTTATTAATAAAAGCAAGAACTATAAATGTAAAGCAAGCCCCAAACACAACCACTCAGTTTCAAAGGTCTAGACATTGTCTCATTGTGGGTTGTATTACATGTAGTCCCACTGATCCATAAATCATTTTAGTATAAAACTAACAGCCAGAGTTCAAGAGTATATAAGATCCATTTAAATATTAGTTAAAAGCCACTAAAAATAAAAACGATAAAAGTAAAATATCAATATACTTTAAGAAGAGAGAATAGAAATAAATCTGAAACATCAAAAACTATGTGAGAGACAAGAAGCTTGTACCTCATTGCTATCTGGAAACTGGATTTATAAGAAGCACAGTCAGTTCTGTGCAATAAGCTGTAGATGGTATTGCCATGCATCCAAGCTGCACTCATTTTTTTTTCCTTTCACCATCAGGAAGGACATGAAAATCTTTTAACTATAAATTCCATCTATTTTCCAAGCCATATCATGCAGTGTTAAAAACACCTCATGGACTGAGTCTAAAAGAGAAAAGTAAATACCAGTCTGGAAATACTGACAGTGACATATTCTAAGGAAGCAATTAAACCTGAAGATTATTTACCAAATCTCGAATCACTTCCCCCATTGTTGGGTTCCTTATGGAATAACTCATTCTAACAGTTCATCACCGTGTTTCACAGACTGGCATCTTCCCACACAGAGAATATTGTTCCAAATCAGTTTACTAGCAGAAATTAGCAAGAGATTTTGCATTCATTTGCATGTGTGCCTGGGACTTTTTGCGTGACTGAAGAGTTTTATTTGTGAAGTAACCCTTTGTAATATTGACCAAAACGCCACTGTCAGCAATGTATGATCATCCTTGAATATGAGAGTGAACGCTGATACCCTGGAGTAACCAAAGATGGGCCTGGGGTGAAGAGAAGGCAGGTGAAAACAATTCACTGTGTTTCTTGTCACTTGGAGAGAAAGTGTTCTGTTGCAAGAGATCCAAACAGTCCAGCAACTAGTAATTATGCAAAATAACATGCAACTGGACTTCATTATTAAGCAAAAGTTGAACTTAAGAGTAGATATTGAGGAATTCTGCAACATCAGTTCAAACAAATGTTCATGGACTGCTTATTCAAATAGTTTTAATAAAGTTCAACAGTTTAAATAGTCTCTCTAGTAACCTACTACATTACATTCAAGCATTTAACATTAATAAAGCTGATAAACAGCTTATGAACCTGATTTTTTTTGAGGGCCTCCAATTTGCAAAATCCATCAAGATTTTTGAAAAGCAAGATGTATTTTTTCCAGTTTAATTATCTAAGAGAGTGATTAATCTGAAAAAAAAAATCTCTCTGATTGAAAAGCTACTTCCATAATTTAGAAGTGCTACTGCTTAGCCAGCCTACACCACTACTGATGATACTAATATGTGCCATAGTTGTGCTGGTGTATTCTAAAGATGCAGTAATGCAAGAGACGTTTACTTTCTCATATCCCTATATCATAAACATATGTGTGCATATATATAAAAGAGAGTTCAGAACTATTTTACCACATGGTGTTTTTAGTGTAAGTTCTGCTGTAAGCTGTATCATAAATACATACCATTTTGAAATTGTGAAAAAACCCCAACCCACTACACATTCTAGAAATAATACAAACCTATTTAAGAACATATGCATAATTTTATATATTCATACTGAATTTTGAGAATTGCAATTTCAGATATACTTAATATGCATAGTGCTTTTGGCTGGGATAGAGTTATTTTTCTTCCTTGTAGTTCACATGGGTCTGTGTTTTGGATTTTTGACCAGGACAGCACTGATAACACAAACATGTTTTCCTTACTGCTCAGCAGTTCTCACACAGGGCTAAGGCCTTTTCTGTTCCTCACCCCACCCCACCAGCAAGAAGGCTGGGGGTGCTCGAGCGGTTGGGAAGGGACACAGCCAAGACAGCTGAACCCAACTGACCTGAGGGATAGGATGAGGAGAAAAGGCCTCAAGATGTGCCAGGGCAGGTTCAGATTAGAAATTAGGAAAAAGGTCTTCACTGAAAGGGTTGTTGGGATGTGGCACAGGCTGCCCAGGGAAGTGGTGGAGTCCCCATCCCTGGGTGTATTTAACAGGTGGGTAGATGAGGTGCTCAGGCATATAGTTTAGGAGAGGACAGGGATGGTTGGACTCTATGATCTTAAAGATCTTTTCCAACTGAGTGATTCTGTGATACTTCATACCATATGTCAAAATGAGCAACAATAGCTGGGGGAAGGAGAAAGGTCGAGGTGGGGACATCTGAAGTTAGGGCATTTGTCTTCCCAAATAACCATTGCACTTGATGAAGCCCCACTTTCCTGGAAATAACTGAACATTTGCCTCCTGATGGGAAGCGGTGAATGAATTATTTATTTTGCTTTGCTTATGTGCACAGCTTTTACTTTACCTATTCAAATGGCTTTATCTCAACCCATGAGTTTTCTCAGTCCAAGGCTTCCAATTCTCTTCCCCACTCCACTGAGGGAGAGTGAGTGGCTGTGTGAGGCTTGGCAAGCTACCGAAGGTAACCCACAGCAATATGTTAGCTTTTAAAAGCATCTTTAAGAATGGCTGAAAACGTTTGTGTTATTAAGTAGCAGGAATACAGAGAAACCATCAATATAATGTATTTTTCACAAGAAGAGCAAGGTCTTCCTAAAGAAAAGCTTTTTGGTTTTGTTTTGTTTTTTTTTTTTACTCGCATTTTGCTGCCAACAAAATTAATTTTTAAAAAACCCTGCTGAATGTCCTGGTTTTGCTGATATAATTTAGAAACTGTTTCACAACATTCTCTATTGCTTGCCAGTCAATATCCTACAAGTTGTTTTCATTAACCAGAACATAAAAATTTTACAAGATACTTGAATTTCTCACTTTCAATTCATACAAATTTTCAGATCTTGCCCTTGTGAAAATTTGGCATCCTGAGTAGCTCTGATATATTTTACAGATATAAAAAACCCCAAAATATTCCATTTCCTTGTGTTAGGCTTGTACTAAACAAAGCATTATCTACTACTACTTATTCCTTAGGAAAATTACCAGAAATAAAACTCTTGATATTTATTATCCAGACTCATATTACAACATGGACTTAGATTAAAATAATTGGTTTAAGAGAAAAACTGGTCAAAAATAAAAAGAGAGAAGTTCTAAAATGAGGAGGGGAAAGTCCTTTTGGGAAGACACAGGAACACCAGTGACTAAACACTCAGAATTTTAGCACAGGGCTATCTCTAGCTCTATCTAAGCATTTCTGGACTGTATAACTAGATTAGAAACCTAAATAGAAATGTTTTCTCTGCTGTTACCATGAACGATTTTCACCTTCAATTTGAGCTTACTTGGATAATCAGCACCAAGAGCAGTATTTAGACTCTCCATGTTCTGGTAGCTAAACTAGTAACTTAGCCTCCTACGGTGCTGTGTATCACCACAGTGAAAAAGCAACTCCTCCAAGGCAAGTTAGGTTTGCCTCACATCCTCCAGAGGGTAATTCAGAGTACTCCTCTATCCCTGCATTGCCTATCTGAAGTAGCCTGTGAGACTACAGTTCCAATTTAGATACCAGCTAGATGTTTAAATATAGATGGCATGAACTGTTTTCTTGCCTCCCCAAAAGTACTTAAATTACCTCCTATGAGAGAACATGGACAAGAAATGAGGAGGACTTCATCTCTACTACCTTCTTTAAATTACCACTCCTAAGAACAAGATAAAAAGGAACAGCAAGTGTCTAGTGAAAGGGAACAGCTGGAAATCGGTTTGGGTTAGCACAGTTCAGAGAACAGCTTGTGCTTAGAATGATGATTTTCTTTCAACAGGTAAGTTTTCTTGTATGCTTTGCACATATGCATCAAAGCCCATCAAGGTTTTATAATTTTTACAGATAATAAACATTTAACCATTTAAGAACCCTAATTTTCCCAATCACTACAAAAGAAAGGAACCTCTTTGCGATATAGGGATGGATGTATTCAACTTATTTACAGAATTCTCCTTTGTTACACAACTTTTCTTTGGTTTGCTTTATTCTCTGCTCTTGTACTTTCCTAGGATAGTAAAAAAAGATGAAGAAAATTGGTGACTTGGAAGAGAAAGAAATGGTTTTAAGATTTTCCCAAAAATTGCCTTGCAAGACTCAGCTCATTTTAATTTCAGTAACTTGTAAGTAAACCTAGGCAAAAAGACATTTTGCAAATAATGTGCAGCGTCCTTTATTCCAAGTTACACTTCAAACAACATGCCTTACATTTGTCCCTCATCCATCCATCACATGATTTTGCTCTTGCAATCAAAATACATCAAATAGCTGTCCATGTTTTAGACAACCTGATGTAGGAGTGACCTTTCTCGGGTGTTTCCCATTGGCCAGTCCCACGAAGCAGTGAGCCAATCGCCTGCCCAAGTGCAGCGTGCTGGTAAAGCCATTCTGTGCCACTCACCACGATTTTCAATCAGTGTCCGTGGGAGACGTGGTTACATCAACTACCATCTACAGTTGTACTTGTCTATACACTAGATGACATTATTGCAAATCAGGTGAGAGATTTGTGGAGGAAAATATCCTTCCCTCACCTTTTGTGAGCCCTTAACAGTTTTTATTATTTACTCTAAGAGGTGGCAATCTGTTATGGCTTTTGACCTTTCACCAGCTTGTGTGGTAGAGGAGAGATGTGACTGCTGAGCTGCTGGGCAAACAGCCCTAGCGCATCCCAAACACACGTGTCCCTGCTGAACAAACAGGTGTACAGATACAGCAAGGTAGTTCTGCTTGGTCTGTAAGTTTATTTGGTCTTCACGAGAGGTTTCAGAGCACTCTTTTGCAAACAGATCAAAGCTTTATACCTCAAAGTGAATTTGAGGGTATTCCCCATTTGTTACCCTACTAAAAGGTTAGGAAGTTTTAGCTGAAAACGCTTGAGTCCTCAGGCAGCGATTACAGTAATGGTTAGTAGATGGAGAAATATTATGCTGCAGCTGTCATAGATCAGAGACAGTCACCATGGCCACAGGAAAGACTTCTGCCTACGGCTGTGCCTAAATTCACAGTCCGTGCCTTCAACACAAAATTAATTTTGGAGTAATGGTCCTTGAAGGAATGGATAACTGAAATGGGAAGTTAACTAGGACTGGGGAACAGTTTGCATTTTCATATTTTTATTTTGTGTTGAAGAAGCTGTAATCGCCGTCAAAGAGAGAATAGCATGCAAAGAATTATCTCCCATCCTTGAAATCCAGTCTAGGTAGTCTAAGCTGCTTGTAGGTGGCAACAGCACGCAGTATCAGACTTATCAGAACTTTTAAAATGAAAGTTTTGATCTGATCCAGATTCCAACATTCTAAAAAGTACAAAAGCATTTCAAAGCAATTTTTCTTGCAAATGACACCAAGGAATTGTAAAAACTTCACTCTCTGTATGTTCCCTTCAAGCATACAGTATTAACTGCAGCATTTAAGAAGCCATAAAAAGAATGAGAATACATCAAATAATTGTGTTCCGCTCGGCATTTTTACCCGTGACAGCCAGCACTTAATATTCATCTTCTCAAGTTTGATATCTGATGGTTGTTGTTGGAGCTGGGGTTTTGTTTTGGGGTTTCTGCGGGTTCTTTTTTTGTTTTATTTTAAATACTGCCTGTTACATGACAGTTCCAGTAATAGGGACTTATATCCCAGCGGATATAAGTCTCAAACAACTTTAAGAAATACCAAATGTTCTATGTGCATGGTAGGGTATTTTTGGTTTTATTCATGTGGCATTCTAACAAGCATAGCCAGTGTTTCTGAAACGAGTAGAGTTTAAATTGCTATTTTGCTCAGTGGAGTGGATAGACTCCCTAATTTTCAATAAAATGACAGTGATTAGCCATTAAATAAGGAAAAGTATTATCAAAACTCAAGTTACTTTTATAATAAATGTAGATATCACACAGGAAAACCTGAAGCATTACTTTGTTCTGACCCTTTTTAAGAAAAAAAGCAAGTCTGCCCATGTTCTTGGTGCCTAAATGTTTCGGTACTTCAGGGCTCCCAGTACAAAGCATCCAGAGTCTTTGCTAAGACATCGCCGTCAGCTCTACTGGTTGATAAATGTCTCTTTCCTCTAAATTTGCTGTTTAGATATCAATGAATAACGAGATCAGGCATCATCTAACCTTTGTTATGAAAGGAAAACTTGCCTTAGTGTGACAACAAGGGTCATTATCTAAAAGTGTCGGCTTCTGTCAGCAGGTGACACGCAGCTCACCTACTTCCTGCACCACCCTCGGGAGCGCCGTTGTGCTAAGCTAATGACCAAACTCCCACAGGCGTCACTTCAGACTAGCCACTGCATTACGGTGGAGAAATACAGTAATGATAAAGCTAAAGGTACACACCCTTTAATCAGTGATGGTGTTAAAAATTAATGAAGTTCTATGCAGTGGGCATTCTAATTTACTCCGTTCACACATTGATTTTCATGCTGTGAAATTTCTTTCAATAGTTACATCCTTTAATATAATGTGAAATTATTAAATATTCATCATTTGAAATTTTAGAAGCTAACTCCATTTAATGAGTTATAGCTGCACAAGCATTTCTAGAAATCATGGTTGCTTAATTACCATTGAAAACATGATCATTACTTAATTATTATTATTATTGTGCAAAGACTTTGCAGCAGATTACAAATAAAATTATGGTTGCTGATTTAAGCAAAAGAGTTTGCTATTTATCTTTAATCACTGCTAACAGGATAAAGATAAGAAAATCTGGTAATACATCAGGGATTCCTACTTCCAGCTAACCGAGATGCCACTTGTCATTCTCAAATTACACTGAGAAGAAAACTGATATATGAACTAACAAAACCTCTAGAAAGAACAAAAGTCTACACTCTACAATTACAAATTCAGTCTTAGACTTTCCAAGGATTAACACAAATATATAAATTTAAACTTCACAAGTAGCAAAATAATTAATATATTTACAATTAACCACTTGTGATATGGGAAAGCAAGACCATAGTGTCATTTAATCACTGGAATTAACACATTGTTAACAAATTCTGTTTACTGCTGGAAAAAAAAAATAATTCTTATCTACTTTTCTAAACTTTTTTTGCCAATATGCTAAGTATAAAAGATATATTTCCTATAAATGCCCATCAAATAATTTTCCACCCAAGTATGCCCACTGCTATAAAGAGGCTAGCTTCCAAATAGTGTTTCTAGCAATAACAGCAGAAGAAATTATCAGTATTTAAAGTCAGACTTGCCAACCCCACCAATCTGTAGATTTTTAAATTTTACCAAATCAGTGGATTGCTATTTAGAACTGACACATAAAATGTCTTCCTTTAAAAGAAATTCCTACTGATTAATTTCTACACATGCAAATGAATTTGCCTGATAAATAAAAGCTCCTTACTAATCTGTAGTGCTAGTCTGAGACTAAACCAGAAACAAACGTAAAGTTTCAGTAAATACTCTTTGAGTGCACACTTCCATCAAGCTACAGTTGTTACAAGCGCATTTACTGTATGTTGACATCACCTATATTAAACATTACATTCAATAAACTATTTACTGATACTTTGTGTCTTGCTCTATACAAAATCCGTTCAATTTCCATCTAGATGTATGTTTGCTGTTTTAAACAAAAACTGTGTTCTAATGAAATAGAAAGTGATCTCTCAAGTATTTGGGTGCCAGTAAATTAAAGTACCTCACAGTAAAGATGGAGGAAAGTTTCATGGCATAGAGAGAATCAAACTAATGTTCTTTAAATGCAGATTGTAATTTATTCACACAAAAAAATTAAAATTTTGAATATCCACTTTCAAAAACTATCACCATCAACATCACTGCTGGTAGTAAATACCCACTGAAAAAAATAAAAAAACAAAATATGCAGCTTCAGAATTTCTATAACACTAAAGGACATAACATTGTGTTGTTTCTAAGCTTTCTACTCCACTACCTTCTCAACCAATCCTTTTTTGGAACTAGGTCCAAAAATATGAACAGTTTAGCTCCTCTAGGAGAGACCATCCCTACTAAAACATTTAGAGAGTGTTTTGTACTATTATGATGTAACATTCTTTTAATTGTAGATTAATGATTTAATCTGATGGATTCAAAGCAAATTGGAAAATGTTTTGATTTAGATAGTTTCTCCATAGTGATTAATTTCCTTGTTTTTTACTCAAAATTCAAGCTCTGATCAAGAGCACATCAGAAGCTGACTTGATTCTGACAGCATTTATGATTCTGCTTTTATGATTCAGCATTTATGATTCTACTTTATGTGGCTGCAACATGTTTTACTTACATAAAGTAACTGAAAAGGAGCATTTAAATTTTCTACCTTCATATAACATAAAGGGTTCTTTTTAATTTTAAAACCACATGAGATACTAAGACTCGCATACAAGTAACAAAAGGAAGAAATTTTTACTATTTACACCTCAGGTTTTATATTTGACATATATGAACTTCAGGACTATAAGTACTGTTACTCCTTGCTTTACTCATCAAAACAACTGAATTGCAATTTTTTTCCTTCATGCAAAATCAATTTACACAGGCCATGTGAAATACTTCAGATCATGTTATTCTTATTGAGACACAAAACAATTCCATGCATACAATCACCATGGGAAATATATTTATACAATTGCATAAATTTGACCGGTAATGCTAATAAAACTTTTTAAAAGTTTGAAAAGACATTTCTGAATAAATTTTTTAAAAGTATCTTCTAAAAATATTTCCAAATAAGAGTTTTATATACATATATATATATGATCTGTTATCGAGACTGTAGGAGTGAGGTTCTACAGTCAAAACTGATGCAATATAATGCAGGATTGTAGCAAAAGCAGAACAGAGGAAGGAAACTAATTCTCTCCCAGATTTTCTGGGTGATGAAAGCAGCTCTTGGAACCTGTGAAAAACACAATCTTTGAAGATGGCCACTGTGACTGGACTGTGTCTGAAAGCGAATTGTGGTGGATTTGGTTAATAAAACTTAATCACACCTGGCATGTCAGGCATTGCCTGATCTGAAACTTTCATGCTATTTTCTTTAAAGGGATCCTTTATATTTCAATTTCTACTCAAATGAGATTCACCCAAACTTGAAAAGAAGCAAATCCATTTCTGTGCCAGACGGCCAGCATTGCAACAAGTTTAAAAATCAAGGAGAAAACTTTTATCACCTACCTTCCTCCCTTTGGAAGTTACCAATGTGCTGAGTAGCAGCACATGAAAGAGAAACAAATTAAAAATATGGTAATATATTGCATCTCTTTTAGGGTATGGCAGGAAGCATGCAGCTTGGACAAATCAAACTGCACAATATAATTAAAACCAGAACGTAACATTTAATGATGACTAATAGAAAATGATAAAGAGTTCATAAATAGGAAGTATTAAACACACTAATTAATATGTCAGAAGCTGCAAGGGAGCTGTGTATCTTAAAACTAAAATTCTACTCTCCCACTTCGTTGAGAAAACACTCTAACTAATCAACACACTCTTATACGTGTTGAAAAACAGCTTTTGTTCCTTTAATTGCTAATAAACTAGTTGAACTTAAAAGCCTGAGAAAATTAATAATCCTTTTCTATAACCAAGTTAACAACTTTTGTCTTGATTTGTGACCTGCTCCCAGAAGCTGCTTTTAATAGACCTGTTTGGATTAGTGCTTTATACAGGCCCTCATATATCTTTTCATTCTCTTCTGACTTGGTTATCTCAAAAGAGTCTTGCCAAAAAATCACAAAGCACTTTAGGTTTATATGGCTTATTCTCATGAAGGTTTTCCACACTAGTTCAGAGATGAGGTTCCGGTTAAGGTTTAATTAGTAACAAAATACTTCAGAGTAAAGGGGAGTATTCTTAAATAAAACAAGAACTCGGGTAAAAAATAACCAGTTTACTTACCAATTCCAGGTATGTCAACTTTTTAGAATTTAGAATGCAGAAAAAGATAATATGAATTTTGCTAATTGAAATGTTTATTCTGCACCTATTTTGTCACTTGCAGAACATTAAAACAAGAGTGGAATTAAAAATCTGCTAAATACTGAAGTATTTTAATGTGCATTAGAAGCAAAACCCAACAGCATTTCTTTCTGAAATCCAAACTGTGAGTCAGAAGTCTTAATTAAAAAACTATAATCTGAATAAACACAAAATACCACTGAAAGAAGCTGAACTGGAAAAAACCCAACTATCTGAATTAGTATAGGTTTCATCAAGTAAAACAAAAAAGCTGTTCTGGAACTTCTTTTCCTTCTATACTGTTATAAAACCAACTGAAATCATACATATGCATAAAGCACACATAAATCTTACAGAATCATTTCTGGAAAGCCAATGGCTCAGGACTTAGGGATGAAGACACACCTTGGCTGAAGTTTAGAACTGAGACTTTCTGAGTCCAAGCAAGCTTTGCTAGCCTGTGTGACAGCAGCACTTTCTGACTACCGAGAACATCAAACAAAAAAGCACTGAAGAATCACCATACAGAAATATATAGTACAAGGAACTGAAGGATTCAATACAGAACATGTTAGAACAGAAGGGGGGATCCCAAATTAATCCTGATAAAATCTTTATAAAATTGACAATTTAAATAAGGTTTTTAATTTGATTACGTTTCCATTTTATGTATTTAGTGCTTCTTTTTCTGGGATACTGCTTGCAATTATTTGAAGAACAGCACACAGAAAGAGCCAAATGTCTTGCTGAACAACAGCTGGATAATCAAACACAAATTCTAAGTATCCTAAGTATTTCTTGCTGATTTAAATCTTTCTGAAAATCCCTTTGGAGGCAGAGAAAACATTTGGGTTACTTCTTTTAAGTCTCCTAAAATCCTTCTGCCTTATTCTTCTGGAGTAAAATTTGTTAAGTGAATTTAAATACATGTATTGAACTACTGGATTGAGTTTTTTCATAGATATACCACCTTTATCTAAAAAACAGGAGAGAGAATGAAATGTCCTAGCAAATAAAGTACACAATTAGACTGGATTAATATTATGCAGTGGTAGAGTAAGAAGTTATGCAATAAAAAGAACAAATATTTCCTTGATAATGCACTAATGCTCTGTTTTAAAACTAAAGGTACTTGCATTCATATTACAATTTTAAAAGCTGTCAAGCAAAATCCGGCTACAAAATTGTTACCAAAAAGGAACTGTATAAATATGATCATATTTAACACCAAAAAAAAAATCAATGTTTCTTGAGAACATCAGAGATGTTTATTCTACCAATGGCTAATATGATGACAGTTTCCAACAGAAATTTAGTGCTTGTTCAATAAAAATCTTTTTTTTTTACCCCTTCAGCATGTCATGAATTTAAATGCAGCATGGGGAGTGCAAGGACATCTGCCTCCCTTCCTTTCTGTCATCAAGATAATGGAACAATTTAATTACTGACAAGAAATCTCTTATCCCAAATTAAAAACATTCAAATAGTCCAATCTGAAAAATGCAAACTATATTCTGACTGTAAAAACAGTTGTCTAGGTGTGAAACAATGACCATATATGCAGTACAACACTGTTCCTGTATGAAATCTGAGCATTATCCTAGGGTATTTTTGCTGGGCTTTGTAGGTTTTTTAGCTTTTTTTCAAAAGACACAGCTATTCCCACTGAGACACAGAAGTGCAGGCTAGTTAAAAAAAAAAAATCCATTGCTTTACCTACCAGACTGAGAGACAGCAGAGTCAGAGTCTGTGCAGCCTGAATCACAGGGAAAAAAATACGATGGCAAAAGAGCATCACAAAGAGAACACAAGATAATTTGGGGCGCAACAGCAAGATTTAATCTGTCTTTAAAAGATGTCATGAAAACACATTCCCTTTTTGTTTAACTCAGCAGCTTGCTTGGGCAGATGTGCTGCTTCAAACCCTGGAAGACAAAGTTCTGTTTTGTGACCTAACCCTGTACGGAGCAGCTGGGCAGCCATAAGGCTCATGAGCCTCAACTGGTGCCAGTTAATCACCACATGTGTTCAAGTTAACACAACATATTTAGCTACTGCTTTATCAGTAATTAAGTTCCCCTTGAATTATCAGTTAACTAAATAAGAGAAAACCATCACAACTCTGAAAGGCCTCATTGTTGTACATCAAAATTCCCTAGTTTTGTGTGAACTAAACATATATCCTTTGCATGTTTAAAGATACTCAATGTTTTCCTGGTTGGGGCAGTAAAAAACAGGTATGTGAGAGCTGGCATTCAAACCAGTTGCCTACTGGCTCCTGAAGCTCTTGGGTCTGAATTATCCTACAAAGACACTGGCCACGAAGAAACATTACAGTCCTAAACTTCAGGCCTTCAAACTCATCTTCATTAGATGCCTAAAAATGATAGCAAACACCCCAGAATGTTAAATATTCACTGTCCTCATAGTCACATTACTTTGTGAGTCCTCACCCAGCACACACACACAATGTTGTTCTTGCTCTTTAGTGAAATAAAAGGATCAGCCCTGCTCAAGCTGAGGTCATCTACTCTTTAAGAACCTTGAGCAGTTTAAGTCCCCTACAAGAAACACATGGCAGGACAGGAAATCGACCTCTGACTTTCATGTAGATTACACCCTAAGCATTGGAACAACTTTGCTGTGAAAAAAAGTAATTATTAATGAAAATTAACTTTATTGAAAAACTACAGAAACACCCCTCACCCCACAAAAGGTTCTACTAAACACTAATTTAGGAAGATCAATTCAAAATAATACTGAGTATTCTGGGTGCTTGTCACCCACAGAGTGTGCTCAGAATCCTGCACACCATTTACCCACTTCTCTTCTTTAAAGATGATACAATTAAATCAAGTATTGACTGCTCTGGTTGATTCATTTCTAATTAACACTCAACAACAGTGAAGCACAAAAATAAATAAATTTTCCAAAAGTTTGGGCAATATTCAGACTTAGTGTCATGCCTTTTAAGAAGTCAAAAGCAGTCTTTAAAAAGGCTAAAGGCTAAGAAGGATTAACAGGTACCTAGTGGAGAAGTTACTGTATTTCTGTTTTAAAAAATAAAAAGCAACTGGCTAGCTTAAAGGAGAGCAAGAACACTGGCAAGGAGAATCTCACCTCACAGCTAATTCCTAAGTTTAATGAAGTTACACTTGTGAAAGTTTCTATTACTGCAGTATTGACTGTTAATCTGCCTTTTATGGACATTAACACAATATCCAAAGACACACCGTAGAAAAGTGTTAAAATTAAAATAGCAATATTTCTATTAAAAATCCAAAGGAAAACCTGAGCGTGAATTTTGTCATCTGAAATCACTTTCTCCTCCAGTTTTTGTGTGGCAGAATACTGTATTCAGTGCAGGTTTTTTTAAATGCCTGATTGGCAAACATCTGATTCTGAAGTGATCACACAAAAAGCTGTTGTGTTAGTTCACCAGACATATATAAATACCAATTCTGTTTGCCATTACAATGTGACAAGCATAATTCCCATGCTTTTTTGCCAAAAAGCTAAGGATAGCAGTCAGCTAGAAGTTAAGGATGAGTTAGTCTTTGCAGAGCATTTGGCTCTGGTGCAAATAAGCATAAAAAGAACTGGTTAATTATTTTATCTGTTAAATGAAAACTATCTGAAAATGTCTGGGCTTTTGCAAGATGTAATGTGCATCTTCTGTGCTAGTCTTGCAGTCTGTCCTAGCAATAAACATCCGAAGACACTGGGCAGGGGAGTCCCATCACCACGCTGCTCTGCATCCCTGTGTCCTCTCCAGGTGAGCAACAGGAGCAACTCACAACTCTGCAGACATGGTATATGCAAGCTGCTGCTTCCTGACCTTGCTTCCCACCATCTGGAGAGCTCAGCCAGCAACACCTGACTTCACACAATCCAGTATCTCCACAAAGCAACAAAGCTGCTCTAAGAAGTCCCTGCGCACTGCAGTTCCCTACGAGCATAGTGACAGCGATCCTCAAACAAATGGCAGTGTCAGTCCTCCGTGAAGAACGGGACCAGTCAAGCCTTGCAGCACTATAACAAGCTGTTTGCATTCTTCAGGACTCATTGTAGTAATATGCAGTGTACATTCCTAAACACAATTTTTATTCGGAATCCTCAATATTAGAAAAGTCTCTGCAGTGCTTAAATAAATAACCGTAATCCTACAGTGATGCAAGCCAGGAGCAACACACAGATTATTAAATATGCCTGCAGATGAAAACCACAGGGAAGTTTCATAAACACTTAGACATGTTTTTTATTTGTTATAGGGCTGTTGGACATATTCTAATATATCTTAAAGGTCTCATCCTTATTTTTAAATGCTTAAAAATAATGTATGAAACAGTGTCACCAAACTCGTTCTACCATATTCAATTCTGGTAGATAAAGGACCAAATTTGGTGTGTTCTAAAGGCTTAAGTGTAAATTCATAGTGCCTAAAAAAAACCCACAAAACCAAAACTATGAGTGAGGGAGTAAACCCTAAAAGCAGCCAGTACAAAATACTTCAATTCTTCCTGATAGGACAGAAATATTAAGATATTAGTTTTTTTCTCCTAAAGACAGTTACAAGTTAAAAAAAAAAGAAACACAATTAGGATGGCAAGTAACAAACCAAATATTTTTTGTGAAAAATCATGTGAGAAATTCTGAAAATTTGGAAGGAAATCAAGTCAGAATGAAGTTTTCATTATCAAATATTTGCTTCAAAATGGAGAAACACACAATGCCCATTTAAGAAGTGAAAGAAAAACACTGAAGCATTAATTAGGTCTGAGGCATTCTGCTGAGAATTAGAAAGCTTGGAAACCCTTAAAATCCAGTTCAAAAGGTCCCTAGGTTCTCAGCAGAAAAGTCAATGAAAATAGTCCAATTTGCAAAACAAGAATAAAATTCTTTTCCTTTGATGGTAGAAAATATTATTGTAGAAAACACAAAAGTACTTTTAAACTCAATCCAAACATCTACTGGAAGATTAATTCCCCGTTTGATTCCTGTGACCGTTGGCATCTGTTATTCTAACATAAAGCACCTGAAATGACAATGTCAGAATGTTTCAAACAATTTTACTAACACTGTAATCTGAAGTCAAATAAGCTCAGCAAAAATGCCAAGTACCAATTTAAAATTTTCATCTTCATATCACAGTAGATACTTCTTGAAGTGCATCTGCTCTTTTTCCACACCTGAACATTCCCTTTATTAATTGAACTTTCTCTTGATAACAATGAAATTCTTCTCAGGACAAGATTATGAAACATGCTTTTGAAGGACTGTGCCTCGAACTTGTGCTGATGGTGCTTAATTTTTCTTTCAAATGTGTTTTGGGAAGGCTGACCAGACACCCTGGAGCCACAAAAATTATACTCTTGAAAATAAACCAAAGTATTATACAACATGCAAGTTGTAATTAACTGTCTGTACAATCAGTATATACCTTATTGGGTAGCCTCCTTAAGCAAATACGTACCCAGGAAGTATTAAGAGTACTGCTTTACAACTAGGGCATCACCTCCAAACAGCAGTTGAGACCTCATCACTTGTGAAGTTGTTTCAAACTGACTTCACTGATTTTACAGAAATAATCTGCTGCTGTCAAGCAAATGTACAAATGATCTTGTGTTTACATCTCCAATAACTATTCTCTATAGCACCCAGTAGAAGTTTCATGTAAATGTTCTGCTGCACATTCACCTGAAGGTAGTGCGGTTCCTGATCCCTCCTAAATGACTCTTCTCACAGTCTTGTGCAGACTCAAAGCCCCCTCCCCTTTTAGCCTTCTCAAAAATGCAGCCTAACAGGTAATATATTTTAATGGCTCTTCAGAGATACAATGGCAGTGCTAAAATAACACAAGTCTTGAGGCAGGGCAAGTCTATGTGAGCTGCACAATATGGCTTCACAGTTGATGAGGATTTTCCTTTAGTGCAAGAACTGTAAAGTTAACAGAGGCAAGAAAAATGTGATTAGGAGACAGATTTCTTCCTACAGGTACTTGATTTCACAGCAGCTGGTCTCAGAGGTGCTGAGTAAAACTACACTTGAAATAATATAATCCCTAAAGATCCATGTGGAACTGCTAGTCAGAATGTCTTGAAAGAATGGAAATCGCAGTCCTGTTAAATTTGTTTCTCGTACACAAAGAGAACATTGTTGGAGCTTAAATCTTTATTATCTAGACAAGATGTGTGACAAAGGGAGGTATTTGTTAAACCAGTGACATACTGTAAGACTGCAGCTCAGATTTATGCTTTTGTCTAACCACCAGTTAGACAAAAGCAGGACTGAAGCTACTCTTTCCTTGCTTTGATATGTAAGACTTTGAAAAATTTTTTACAACTTATTATTGGACTCTGACATTCCAGCTTTTCAGTCTAAGTACAATACTCTAATGAAAAAGATTGTATTCACAACACTTCCGACAAATGGCTCCCAGGGCCACTGTCAAACAGATGGAAAAAAAATGTAGCCAGTGCTCAGAATGCCATTTTAGAGAACTAATTTGATTCCATTAAAAATGTGTGGGCTTCCTCTGTTATACAACCTCCTCAGAGCTTAGTGGGACAGAATACTGGCTCAGTATAAAGACAGATATGCCAGAAAGATACAACACAGACTAGGCTGGAGAGTCCCTTAAAAGAACTTACCCAGACTTTTGACACCAGTGCAGAAAACACAATGCTCTGCTTTTATCTCATAGGATGCATGTCTTGAGGAAGCATAAGATTTAAACACAGAAATTTCAGTCTCTGCTTCAATCTCTGGCTCTCTAGTTTTGCTATCTTTTAAGGAAAAAATAAGTTTTACCTATCTCTGGAAAGCAGTTTATGATGAACAGATTGAAAGCATTACTATAAAAATCTCAATATCCATTTTGAAATGAAGAGATTTTTAGGTGATTTTGAAGACATTTTTGAGACAGAGGAGCCTTGTGCTGCTGTGTTTATTTTTCCAGCATACACACCTGTGAAAGGCTTTGATGCATTTTGAAGTAGTTATTTCATAATGGTTGAAAATTCTTTGCAGAAATATAAACAACATGAGATAATTCAATAGTTTTGTGTCTATTAGATTCATTTTAATCTCTATAGAAGGAATATAGATTATCCTTAACATTTCAGAAAAAGTCTTCAGCTGATGAAAATCACAACTGCAGTGAATGGAAAAGTAATATTTCATACCTGCTGAGGTATGATGTTCTGACATTGGTGTCTTCTGGAAAATGTATTTAAAGGCTAAGGCAGTGTCAGGGCCAACAGTTTCTGATTTTGGGTTGTATTCCTCAATATTTCCCTCATGGATGTATTAAAATATCGTAAGAAGAGACAATGCAGCGAAAAATGAAAAGGAGGAGGGTACTTCAAATTGTAGAGCATATGATCACTGAAGAAAAAAAAGAAAAACCAAAACAAACCACACCACAACACCCTTGTATTTGTAATATTACATTATTCCATAAGGATTCAGTGTTTGAATCCTAGTGGTTCTGTAGAAAATCTCATTTATCTTGAATTATAAGGGACATTATTTTTGTAGATATTGCAAGTGATTTTAAAGACTGCATAATTGGTAAGAACATTAGGAAACAGAGATTAGGTGGAGAAATCCATGTGGATCACAGGAAGGTTAAAAAAGTTACACAGTTAAATGTGACCTCATGGTCGTCTTCTACCAACTGTAAAATAAATATTTCTAATAAAATCTTGTCAGAAAAAGGGTCAGAGAGTTATGGCTCACTATACTATAAAGTCTTTTACAAGCTTGTCAAAAAAAATTCCTTCCCTGTTTGCTCCCTTTACAAGATAAATCCAATATTCAAGACCTCATTGCTTTAAAATGTTTTTATAAAAAAGAAGTTATGAAGTTTAGAAACCTGTGCCCAACTCTATCATTAGATATAAACACATGGAACCTGAGCATTCTTTATGAAGCCCATCGATGTCAACTCAAGTCTAATGGCAAATTCAGTGCTTGGCCTTTTGTATTTTAAGATATTTTTTATTTTTTATTTCAACTAGTTGTATCACAGTGGAATGGATCTACCATACTTGAGAATTATTTTAAATGTATCCTAAACAATTAAACATCTTACAGTGGATTCAGAGCACTTCTAATGCATGGTAAAAGCACACAAAGCCAAAAACAGAAGCTTTAAGTGGTTCTGAGCCATTCTGTAAGCATCACTTGATAACTGCCTTACTCTGTAAAAAGACATAATATTAAGTTATTAATTAAATGGTAATAAAGATCAGATTCTATAGGAAATGTTAGATTTCTCTCTAAGCCAGTCAACCCTAGGTGGCCTTTGAGAAACTTCATCATTAATGAACATGATTTAGAGCCATTAAGTGAAAGTCTACGCTCAAAGAAATCTCTCCACAAATACCCTGGTTTCCCTGATGGGGTTTCACAGGGGAGTAGGTGCCTTCAGTGCTGCTTTGCCAACTTAACCACTTCAGTGATGTCCTTTTCTGGCAGCTTTCCACTGGGTGTTTTGTCCTCCAGGGCAACCTGCTCAGAATTATCAACTAATTGGCGTTCCTGGTAGTCACACTTATTCTGAAAAGGTGTTTCTTTCAATTCTTCTTTTTAATTCTTCTACTTTGCAAGTGCACTCAAGTAGCAGTGGCAGAATCTCCACTGCCATCCACAGTGCCTTGCAGATCCTTACTTAAAACATCACATACTCTTTGCAAAGTGCATGTGATTTTTCTAAATGACATGCACAAAGATTATTTTTTTTAAATTAACATTTGTTACTTCCTTCACCCCTTCTTCCTCTATAGATTGAGAGATCATCAAGGAGACATATGACAAACCATACAGGAAATGACTGCCAAAATGTTTCAGTGTGGATCTGACAGTTCACAAAGTGGAAAATCCTTTAAACATTTCTCATGTAGAAAAACTAGTGCATGCAGATTTGAGTGCCCCAGTTTTTTGCAGAGGAAGATCTCCTCAACCAACCTGTCTTTTTCCAAATTAGATATCACTTTTCTCACTGGCACAAAATCATAAATTCAAACAAGATTTTAACAGGATTTAGTTCAGCAGCTAAATAAAAGGACACTATGCTCATTTGATACTACAAAATTATGCTCCCCCTTTTCACTCCCAACTCTATGATTGCTGCCACTCTGTAATACAGGGAACAGGAATCATAGACATCCAGATACAATCTAACCAAAATCTGATCTGCTTAAACAATCTCTTGACAGTCAATTGCATTGCAAAATGCTGTTAAATTAGCAATACCAAAAAGTTATCCATTAAAGGATGAACTTTTGATACACCAGGATGAGATTTTAAGGGGAAATTATTCTGATCAAATGCTGTTGAGGCTGACCGTGAAGAGACAGACGCAGAGGCAGCATCCACCTTAAAGAAAAACCAGGGAAAGTAAAATAAGTCAAGAGGGTTAAGAGAACTCCCATTTTTAACACAGCAGATTGCTGATATTCTCAAGCAAGTCTCTTAACAGATTCGTTTCTTCTTGCCCCCCTTGCCTGTTAAATCATGCAGGGACCCCTTACCTACCTGTCTGCATACCTCAGGTACTGTTCAGTGAGGTGCCATACCACAAGCAATAGTGACAGCATTCCTCTCCCTGCCCTACATCTGGAGCCAGGAGGGGCTCACTTGCAAGAGCACAATGCACATAAAATTGATAGAATTCACCATATGTTCTGAAAAATCCTTATGAATTTAATTACTCCTAAATGAACTCCATGCATCTGAAAGATTCTGGTCTCCAGAGAACAAAGATCACGGCCAGTTTAAATAAGGTTTCCTAATTATCTGAGTACAAAGACAAGGTCAGATCTGTTATTCACACAGCTTTTCTTTTCAAGGACAGCATAATAAATATAAAGAAACACAAGAAAAGGATTCTACCTCTGCCCTGAAAAGGAACAGAGAGAAATCCCATCTATGAGGTAAATTGTCCAGAAAACACCTAGCACAAAAGTCAGAAGTTAAAATGAAACTCATCTCTAACTACAGTACTGCTAACAAAATGTGCTAACATCAATTAATATTCAACACAGTAAAATTTCCAAGATCTGGTTCATAAAAACAGCAAACAGAAATTCTTCTCAACAAAACCACTGAAGTGTCTGAGCAAAGAATGAATGCAGTCTGTCTCTCCACGAGTGTTCAGCTTTTAGTATTTTCCATCTATTCTGAAAGCCAGCAATCACTTGGGAGAATGATGTATTGATGAAATATACAAAACCAGACACTTGCACATTTGACTGCCTGATGGAAGAGGAAAATGATTAAGAAAAATCTCAAGAGGACAAGGTCACAGAAGTGAAGAAGGGAGCCTGACAGTTTCAGATGAAGTAGTTTGGGCACTTAAAATATCCTTTTAAAACTAGAAGCACAGATTTCAAAATTAATTATGGCAAAGATAAAACTGTGTGATGATTAAGTAAGAATGTCACAAGGTTGATATCATTCAGTTCACATATTATTAGAGAAACGTGAATAAAACAGACCTTAGTTTGAGTCCGTGAAGTTGCTGCCCATCAGCTGTTTTGATACAGATAACTAAAGACATCTATTCAATGTGAAACACAGAAAATGTGGTTTCTAAATGATTTGTCTCCCTAAGTATTCTTATATCATTTCAGTCCAACAAGACAGAAGGAGCTAGGCAAGGCTGACTTTGATTGTGGATTTCAAAGACAACGGCATTTACTGCATTTGAAAGAAGCAGTGCTCAGGGAATCTCAGCCTGGCTGAGTGGGAGTCAGTACTGTCACAGCTCCAAAAGTTTTAAATTACCCCCAAGTTCTCTTTACCTCATTAAAAAGTACATTGTGTGTGAACAAAACCAGAACATCAGAAAACCAATTGTTTAACTTTATCACAGATTGTCACAAAAGTATGTTATCATTATTGCTGTTATCTCCCTAAGGAAAGACAATCATTCCTGCTCTAGTATATGTGATGAAATTATCTCTGCAACATTAAGAAGCTGTGACAGACTTGCATGCATGTAAAGGTACCATTCAGGATACCAAGTGGGGAAGACAACATTACCTGGCTTCTTGAAAATATCCCTCTAGCTAACTAGCATAAGGGGAATATCAGGCTAAGGCCAAGCCGGGGAGCACTGGGAAGCAGCAAACGCAGCCTCAGGTCCTCAGGTTGGCTGTGCTACACAGACCAGCCTGGTGGCACGGCTCTAACAGGTCTGATTCCCAGTCACTGATTTGCTTTCTGTTAAGCTGGAGACATAAAAGGATTCCTTGCTGCTGCTGTTCACCTCTTGATTAGTTTTTGAAACAGGAGATCCATAGTCAGATACCAAGGGATCACAGAGGGCATAGAAGTAAGCTTGGGGTGCATATCTGAAAACTCATACAGCACTTGTAAAATGTCACTGAGGATCCGCTTTCCTGTAACCTTCCCCTGGGCTGCACAACAGAGTCATCATGTAGTGGGTGCTGTCTGTGCAGACATGGAGTCTTCTATGCCTCACATTCTCACCAGAATGTTTTCTCTCTAGTTACAACAATGAAAATTAGGAATTCTGAGTGTGAGAGAAGCAGCATTAGCCTTCCAGAAGATTTTAAAGACAGTGGGTTTGTTTTCCCTCTCAAGGCTAGCAAATGTATACAAATATTTTGTTGCTGTCTGGTTAGACAATATAATCAAATGTTGTTTACTCAACATCCAGCAAAACATCAAAGGCAAAACTTATTTTGACTGAAAAGATCGCTGATTTTTTCACTAGAGAAGTATTTTCAATGTGATTTTTTTTTCACTCAGAGCTCATCTTAGCATCACTTTTTCAAGATCAGACACCCAATTTCAGTCTCACTGAAAATCTTAAAAAGTATCACCATAACCATAGTAATTTTTGGAAAGTCTCCTAGGCTCAGCTTTAGGGTGGGAGGACACAGCATCCCCTGGGATACTCTTCATGGCACCTACACTCACCGCCTCCAGCTAGAGCCCTTGGCTACTCCACAACATTCAGAGTTCCAGCCACAAGTGGGCAACTCAGTCATGTGAAAAGCAGTTCATAAAACAGACTAATTACTTTGGAGACTCTAGGACTGACCCCAATTCCTCCTATAACTTGATAAAGTTTCATGGGTTGTGATCCCATCACTGTTCTGTTTCCAGCACCGGGCAATAAAAGCTAGGCACTAAATACCATAACCCAGGATTTTCAGGGACTGAGCAGTATTGATGCTTTTTATTAGTGTCAATAATGCTGGCTGCAAATGTTTCCAGCCTAATCCAAATTTTGTCATCTCATATGACAAAAATATATGCATTATATCTATCATATATATCTATAGCTGCTAGAAAACTAACTACTGAAATGGGGTAGTTAAACAACATCTTCCTGAGAAAAAGCAAAGTTTTACTGACACATCTAGACCTGAAGCTCAAGGCATCCATGGGTGAAACAAGGCCAACAACATACAGACAGTCAGTCTCATGTACTTCTGTTCTATGAGCTGGATGGGTAAGGGGGGTTGAGTTTGATTGTTTTTACGAACCAGGATTATACCAACACTTTTGTCCACTAATCTCAGACCTGAGAATCACACTGTATGCTGATGTACAGTAGTGTAACTTATGGAAGCAGGGCTCTCAGTGCTTCAGGCTGCTCTCGGGGCCAGTCAGTTGGTAGTAAGTACACAGGAAAGACAAAGACATGCAGTTTAGGTAGTGGGAGAGCATGGAAGTCTGCCTGGAAAGAAGATGTGGATATTCTCAGACCTGTTCAGTGATTCCACAGATTACCTATTCACTTACAAGCACCTGAAGAAAGGGACAAGAAAAACGATACCACTTTCATAGGAACTGCATTTCTCCAAGCAGTACCTACAGGAGTAAACAATCAGATTTGCCTAAAAGGAATTTCTAGCATTGTTTCCTCCAAGAAATAGATCTGCTTGATACACAAGGGAATGGAAACAAAATAAATGGGGGTGGGGTGGGGTGAAGGGGCTGTAGTAACCTTCACTAGCAGCTCACTGCACTAATACTAGACCAGAAAAGGGAAATGCTCCAGAAGTGGAAAACATCGAGTCTCCAACCAGTTCAGCTTTAACCTGGTTGGGATGTAACTCCATCATATCAGTATTCTCAAAGATGAGAAAAATGGGGAGTTGTATTGCAGAAATACTTGCAGGAGTATGAACCCACAACATATAGAAATTATGGGCATGGAAACCATCAGGTTGCTCAAATATGAGGCTATGGCTAGCTGGCAAGGTAAAAGGCTGGAGAAGCATCACACTGTGAGGCAAATATCTCTGCTCCACATTGAGATCAAGAGCTGTGCTTCAGAATGAGGGTACTGTCCCTCTGCACAGTAGCAGACACAGGACAGTCATGACTTTAAACTCATGTATGTGATATGTATTCTGTTTTAAGCTCAGGAAGATGGGAAACAAGAAGAGATTAAAGCTCATTTTTTGAGTACAATTTGCAGAAGGTGAAGATGAACACTGGAGAGCAGAGCAGCCTTTGGAGAGCTCAGTACATATCATTTGTCTGATTATGTGTAACTTTAAGGTCATGCTGTGTTTTGAAATGGCAAAGAGTTCAGAGAGGAAAAAAAAAAATATGTTTTGGCTATCCTGCATAGATCACAGGACTGTGGAGGGCTACATCAATTATTGCCTCTATTTTGTATACAGGTTTCAGACACACTGTTGCAGTTAAGACTAAAATACTGTAGCATGAAGTTCTGTTTGTAGGAAGTGAAACAGCTGTATGAAAACATAGTTGTATGAAAATAGTAAAACTTGGGTAACAATATATATATGTTATATATATATTATATATTGTTGTATATTATATATATTGTTATATATATTATATATATT
>VXBZ01012535.1:1853-12682 GCA_013399135.1 Heliornis fulica | reverse complement strand
CCGAGGCCACGGTGAGCGCAGGACCGGTGAGGACCCTCCCCAGCACCATCCTCCCGGAGTCACTGCCCTGCTCCCTGCCAGCAGCTCGGGGTCACCAGCAGTTGAGCCACCCTAGAGGAGGGGGCACCCCCCCAGCACCTCGACCCGGAGCTCCCACCCCAGCAGCGGCTGTCAAACGGCTCCGTCTCCTCACGGCAGGATGTTCCCTGCGCACCCCAGAAGGTTCATTTGGGCCCCAAAGAGCATCAGGACAAGCAGAAAGAGCTGGGACCAGCGATGGAGGAAAAGCACAAGAACAAATCCACGACACAGAGTCACAATCCCAAAGAGACCCCGACCTCCCACAGCCGGGAATCATCCCACCCCCTCCTCAACCCACCATCACCCCGAATCCCCTTCAGAACCCACCCAGCCTCACCCAGTCCCATTGTTACCACGGCTTCGGGTGGTTTGATGGTTTGGTGGGGGTTCCTTCAGCTCCACCTGCGAGAAAACATCGGAAAAACACCGGATTAAAACCAACAAAGAACCCAAAAAAAAAAAAAAATTTCCACGTCGTCGCGGCAAACTCACGGATATTTTCTGTCCGGAACGACGGAGCATCGACCTGGGTTTGCATCTTGCCTCTGTACTGCTCGCTTCTTTTTTTAACTCTAGGGGAAAGTATAATAGTTTATTTTAACTATGAAATATATTGCTATATGATAAAGGTTATTGTAACTTTCACTTATGGTTTTGTACCCAACCCGGCTGGCGGCAGACGGCGATGCCGCCCGCCACCGAAAAAAATGTCTGTTTCTGGGTACAGCCGTGAATCCCGGTGAGGATGGAGGCCGGGATGAGGTGTGGGGGGGGTGTGTGGTGAGTGGGATGCCAGCCAGAAAGCTCCTCATGCTCCTTATCCTTTCCCAACCCCCCCCCCAGGAATTCATGTTTTGGATGCTGGATCTGCCTTTGCTCCCCGGGGTCGCGTCCAGCTGAAGGAGGGACGGGCAAGGCTGCTCCAGAGCCAAAATTCCCCCTTTCCCCCCACCCCTGGGATGGAGGGTGAAGTGGAAGAGTTGGCACTGGGCATCCTGCCTCCCTCCTCCGGCTGGATGATGTCGGGCACGGCTGGGTGCAGGATCCAGGCGGGATTCGGGGTCGGGATGCGCCGGTGCCGCGGAGATACCGCGGGCGGGAGCGCCCCTGGCCGCGGCGGCTCAGAGGGGGGAAGCAGCACCGAGCTCCCTTTGGAATTCTCAGGTCAGCACCAGATTTCTGGGATGGGGATACGGACAACCCCGCGCCCGTGAGCTGCGAGGGCGAGGGCTGGGATCACCCGAAGCTGCGCCGGTGCAGGAGGGTGAAACCCCAAGTGCAAAGGGGGTTGTGGGGACCACTCGGTCTCAACCTCCCCAGTGCCAGATGCCTTGAGCATCAATTCCTGACCCCCCAGCTCCTGAGCTGCTGGTCCTGACCCCCCCTCCACCAGGATTTATGGGCAATTAAGCCTTAAAGTGTTGTTCTGCAGCTCCAATGCTCCTTCCCAGCCGTCATCCTGCCCCGAGCGTGACCACGGCCGGGAACGGGCAGCGTCTATGGGACCAGTTCCTGCTGCTATTTTTTTGGGGGCCAGAGAAAGCCCAAATGTCCCTACACCGGCTCTTTGCTGGCAGAACCCTGTCACTGCCATGCCAGCATCGTTATCACCATCGTTATGGTCATGGCTGTGCTGGCCAGACCCTCCCAGACCAGTTAAATCCAGTAAGGTCAGGCCCAAAAGCTCTGGCAGCTCCTCTCTGGTCCCCAGACCTGAAATCTTCCCCCCTGCGCCAAAACCTCCAACCAACAGACTGGGATTGCCCAATTGGGGCTGTTCCCACCCCACACTTGTGGGGTAGGGGTTGGGGGGCAGCTCCCCAGTGTTGGGGTTACCTGCTCTGCCAAAGGGGCTGGCGTGTGTGTGTGTGTCCCCAACTTCTCCAGGAGGGCAGGGCTGGGGGTGTTGGGGGATTTTGAGGGTCCTTGTCTCTCTGCACCGCTCCCCCTCTCCTGCCCAGTGTCTCCCAGCAGGAGCCCAGCGATGGCCACGGCATAGGGGACAGCTCAGTCGTTGATAAGGGGACGATGCAGCTGCAAAGCTCTGCTCCCAGTCCCTCCTCTCCCAGCTCCCTCCTGGGATGAGTTATTCATGGAATGAGCCATCTCGGGGAACGGCTCCACCACTGCCCACCCAGTGGGTGCTCTCGGTCGGGTGCTCCAGTGCTCTGGGTGCTACCAGACCCGTTCCCAGCTCCGCTTCTCCTCCCGCCCGAAACGGTCCCTGCCCCATCGCTGAGGTCTCAGCGCGCCCCGACCTGACGCCGCAGCTCCCGGCCGGAGCCGCTCCGCGGTCAGGATCCGTCCCTGGGCTTACATCCCTCCTTCCCACCCTCTGGGCAGTGGCAGGGAGGGAGAGGGGACCCTCCTGTCCCCACAGCGTTGCCATAACCCCACGCTGTACCCAGAAACAGGCATGTTTTAAACTATGGCTTTAACCTGTTCACTGTAAAAAGTGCCTTGGACTTTAATCTGAAGAGGTCAGTATCTATAAATATTTACCTGTGCAGGTGTGTAAGTATGCAGCTATCTATGTATAGTTACACACACAAATATATGATATATACCTACAGCTCTCAGTGCCTCAGACCCCTCTGTTCTGCCCCCTTCCCCCCCAGACCCCGGGCTGGGGTCGGAGATGGTGCCCACACGGTGCCGCAGGGAAGCGACGCGGCGCTGAGCTCCCCTGGATACCCCTGGGAAGAAGGTTTGAGTCTTTTTGGGGTGTCTTTGGGGTGATCCTGGTGAGGGGGGAGCATCTCTTTGTGTTGGGGTGGGGGTATCTCTGGACCCCCATGCCAGGAGTGTTTGTAAAACCCCAGGTAGCAAGAGCTGCCTCGCTGGAGACCCCGGTTCCTGCCAGCCACACGCTCCCCAGAGGGTTTATTTGGGGGTGGGGGGTTGGTTTTCCCACCCCCAAGAATCTGTGGATGCTCCTTCTGCTGGTTGATGAGGGATTTCCCTCCCCCTCCCCCGGCTTGGTAACATCCAAGCAGGTCCTGGTGAACTCACCCCCTTCCTCCCCTCCACACCGTGAGGATAAAGCTGGTGAGGGTGCAAAGGGCACCAAAACAACTTCAATGGAGGGAACATGATGGAAGGGAGAAGGGGGAGCTGGAGCTCCCCCCTCCCCTGAAGCACCAATACATCCAGGTGATGAGTCAAAAGCCTTGCTCAGAGCCAGGCAACACCGTGCCAAGGGGCTTTGGCACCCTCCAGCAGCCAGACAGTGCTGAGCTGGCACCCAAGGGTGCCCCAAAACTCATCCCCGGGTGTGGGACAGGAGGTTGGCAACGGAGCCAGCAGAGGATGGGGTGGGGGGTGATGTGCAATAATTAATCACAATGAGTCAAGAAATTTGGGGGGTTTTTTTGGAGTTAAATCCTAAAAATTGAGTCTGGGGGAGTGTCTGGTAGGTAATTAACTCCCTTGACCCTGAGAACCAGCGTCCAAGGGCAGCTGAATTCCTGAAACTGCCCGTGGAGATGAGGAGAAACTCGTTTAATGTCTGTGTGTGGCATGAAATTGGGTTTTGTGAACGACTTGGGCATCTCCAAGGAGAAGGAGAACGGTGTCGGTAACGGGGATCTCTGTTGGCTCCTCCCTTTTCCCTGGGGAGTGGGGAAGGAGGAGGATGCTGTGGGTGGGAGGGTCTGGGATCGTCACCCCCTTCCAGTGTGACGTGGTGGTGGCAGCATTGGGTGACAGGAGGGGTTGGCAAGAGGGGAATAAAGAACAACAAGTTGTATTTTAGCTCAACAGATCGAGATGTTGATGTTCCTCGAGGGAGGGGGAACCCACGAGGTGCAGCTCTGGCTCAGTACCTGCCCTCAGGGGTGCTCAGGGGGGTGCAGGAGGGTGAGGTGGGGAGTGGGGACTCGGCATCAGGGACTCGGCATCGGGCTCCGTGTCTGCAGGCAGGAAGGAAATCGGCTCCAGGAAATCCCTGAGCAGAGCCTGGCCCCATCCTCCTGACACTCACTCTCTCCATATTTAGAGACATGAATGAGGTGACCCCTCAGTCTCCTCAGGCTCCAGAGCCCCAGCTCCCTCAGCCTGTCCTCAGCAGGAAGGTGTCCCACTCCCTCCAGCACCTTGGTGTCCCTGTGCTGGGCTCTTCCAAGGAGTTCTGTGTCCTTCTGGAACTGAGGGGTCCAGAACTGGACACAATACTCCAGGTGGGGTCTCCCCAGGGCAGAGCACAAGGGGACAAGGACCTCTCTTGACCTACTGACCACCCTCCTTCTAATACACCCCAGGATGCCGTTGGCCTTCCTGGCCACGAGGGCACATTGCTGGCTCATGGTCACCCTGCTGTCCCCCAGGTCCCTCTCCCCTCCACTGCTCTCCAACAGCCCAGTCCCCAACCTCTCCTGGTCCCTGGGGTTGTCCCTCCCCAGCCCCCAGACCCTGCCCTTGCCCCATCTCATCCCATCTCTCCTGCCCAGCTCTCCAGCCTGGCTGAGCCTTGAATGGCAGCACAACCCCCTGGGGTGTCACCACCCCTCCCACCTCGGTGTCACCAGCAAACTGCTGACTGTGCACTCTATTCCCTCATCCAGGTCATCAGTGAAGCCACTGAACAATCCTGGTCCCAGTACCAACCCTTGAAGGACCCCACTAGTCACAGGCCTCCAGCCAGACTCTGCCCCATTGATCCCAACTCGTTGGGTTCTTCTCTTCCACCACCTCTCGCCCCACCTCCCCCACACACCCTCCAGGAATCAGAGGAGCCAGGGGCCTGTTTCCAGCACAGACAGGGTTGTCCCCCAGGGTGGGACTGAGGCTCATCCATCAGCCCAGCCTGGGGATTGCAGGCACCAGCGGGGCCGTTCGTTACCGGTAATTATCACGCGTTGGTGCGTGAGGCCTGAGCGCTCGGTGGTGCCGCCGCAGAGGCCTGGGCAACATCAGCCCAGGACTGCTCAGGGGAGGAGGAGGAGGAGGAGGATGGGGGTCTGGAGACACATCATGGGGGTTCATTAGATGCTGGAGACTGTGGTGGTGTCATGGTGTCTCTGCATGGTGACACACAGGGGAGGGGACAACAAAGGGATGTGGAGAGGCTGAGGGGACTAGAACATCTCAGTGATGAAGAGAGGCTGAGGGACCTGGGACTTTTTAGTCTGGAGAAGGGAATATCTGCAATCCTCAGCACAAGGACAGCATGGACCTCTGGGAAGTGCATCCAGGGGAGGCCACAGAAATGACCCAAGGCTGGAGCATCTCTCCTATGAAGCCAGGCTGGGAGAGTTGGGCTGGTTCAGCCTGGAGAAGGCTCCAGGGCCACCTTAGAGCGGCCTTCCTGTCCCTGAAAGGTGTCTAGAAGAAACTGTTTCCAAGGGCACAGAGCGACAGGACAAGGGGAGTGGCTTTAAACTAGAAAAGGGCAGATTGAGGTTGGGTATTAGGAAAAGGTTCTTCCCTCTGAGGGTGCTGGATCACTGGCCCAGGGTAACCAGAGAGGTGGTGGAGGCCCCATCCCTGGAGACATTCGAGGTCAGGCTGGATGGGGCTCTGAGCAACCTGATCTAGTGAGGATGTTCCTGCTCACTGCAGGGTGGGACTAGATGGGCTCTGAAGGTCCCTTCCCACCCATCACATCCTCTGATTCTAAGACTGAGGGGATCTTCTCAGTGCTGATAAACCCTTGAGGGGTGGGGTCAGGAGGATGGGTCAGGCTTNGAGCCCTGGGCCAGGCTGCCCAGACAGGCTGGGGAGTCTCCATCTCTGGAGACTTTCAAACCTCGTGATCCTGGACGTTGTCCTGTGCTTGAGATGACCCTGCTCTGGCAGGGGTGGGACTTGGGGATCTCCAGAGGTCCCTGCCACCAGCCTGTGGTCTGTGCCATCTGTTGGAGGACAACACAGTGAGGCACAAACAACCCAGGAGGTTGCTGGAATCCATCCATGATAACTCCCTCCTCCAAGTGACAAAGGAGCCGACGAGGGGAGGTGCCACCCTGGACCTTGTTCTCCCAACAAGGAGGAGCTGTTGGGGAACATGAAGCTCAAGGGCAGTGACCATGGAACAGGGAGGTTCAAGGTCCTCAGGGCAGCAAGGAGGGTGCATGGCAAGATCAATGCCATGGCCTTCATCAGAGCAGACTTTGGGCTCCTCAGGAACCTGCTGGGTAGATACCACGGGAGGGGAGAGGAGCCCAGGAGGTCTGGTTGGGAGTCAAGGATCCCCTCTGGTAAGATCAGATGCATCCCATCAAAGAAAAAGTCAGGAAAACCACTGGGAAGTCTGCAGGGATGACTGAGGAGCTCCTGGGCAAGCTCCAACCTCAAAAGGGAGCTCCTGAGGGTGGGAGTGAGGACAGAGGCCTGGGAGGAATACAGGGAATCTCTCCCAGGATGGGGTTTGGGGTGAAATCCGTCAAGGGCAGCAAGGGAAGGTTCGTTGGGTAAGTCAGTGGTTAAAGGAAGATGAGGGGAAATGTGGGAAGGAAACAGTTCCTGTCCTGGTTGCCTGGGATTTGGAGAAGGTGGAGGTGCTCCATGGCCTTTCCATCTGTCTTCACCAGACAGGGCTCTGGTCACACTGAAGGGACTCCTTGGAAGAGCCCAGTGCAGGGACACCAAGGTGCTGGAGGGAGTAGGACACCTTCCTGCTGAGGACAGGCTGAGGGAGCTGGGGCTCTGGAGCCTGGAGGAGAGGACACTGAGGGGTCACCTCATTCATGTCTATCAATATGCAAAGGGGGAGAGTCAGGAGGATGGAGCCAGGCTCTTCTCAGGGATGGCCAGGGATAGGACAAGGGGCTGTGGCTCCAAGCTGGAGCAGAGGAGGTTCCATGAGAACATCATGAGAAACTCTTTCCCTGTGAGGTGCCAGAGCCCTGGGCCAGGCTGCCCAGAGAGGTTGTGGAGTCTCCTTCTCTGGAGACATTCAAGCCCAACCTGGACACGTTCCTGTGTGGTTTAATGGAGGTGACCCTGCTCTGGCAGGGGGTTGGGCTGGGTGACCTTTCAAGGTCCTTTCTAACTCCTGACACTCTGGGATTCTGTGAAACAGGGACTGGGGGAATGAAGAATTCCCAGTGCTGGGAAGACCAAGATTGAGACCATTGAAAGAACCTGTAGGTTCATGAGTCCATGGGACCCAGTGAGATGCATCCCCAGGTCCTGACAGAACCAGCTCAGCCACTGTCCATCCTCTCTGAGAAGTCCTGGCAGCCTGGTGAAGCTCTCACCAACTCCCCCAGCTGCAGGAGGACAGAGGGAGAGGAGCTGGGGGGACAAAAGTCCTTCCTGGGGAGTGGGGTGTCCCTGGCACAGGGTGCCCAGAGAAGCTGTGGCTGCCCCTGGCTCCCTGGCAGGGTTCAAGGGTGGGTTGGATGGGGCTTGGGGCACCCTGGGTGGACACCAGGGAGGGGTCTGAGGGTCCTTCCCACCCAAAGCAGTTGCTCTGTGTTTCCATGATTCCATGGTGTTCCTGTCCCTTGTGTGAGGAAGGGCTTCCCAGCAGGAACTGGCTGTCATGGGACACCAAACTGGGTGTTTCTGGGCCTCCTGCTGAGGAGCAGCTGCTGTGCTGGAGCCACTGCAGCCATCGAGGCCGGCGGCGGGGGCGTCGCTGGAAAACCCCCAGGGGGGTCACCTCATGCATGGGGACATTCCCATGGAACCAGAGACCTGGGGCTGGGAGCAGAGTCTGGATCCCAGCTGGAAAGAATCACAGAGTGATCTGGGTTGGAAGGGACCCCAAGGATCAACAAGTTCCAACCCACCTTCCACAGGCAGGGCCACCAACATCCAGGCCTGGATCAGGGTTGCCCAGGGCCCCATCCAACCTGGTCTGGAGCACCCCCAGGGTTGGGGCATCCCCCACCTCTCTGGGCAGCCCCTTCCAGCACCAACAAGACAACTCAGTGAGATGTTTCCAGAGGAAGAATGTGACTCCGAAGCTGCTGGGTGATGGGAGACCCCCTAAACCATTGGGTGGTGGGAGAACACCCCCCAGCTGCTGGGTGATGGGAGACCCCCCAAACCATTGGGTGATGGGAGAACNCATTGGGTGATGGGAGACCCCCCTCAACAGCTGGGCAATTGGAGACACACACCCCCAGCTGCTGGGTGATGGGAGACCCCCCAAACCACTGGGTGATGGGAGACCCCTCCCAAACCATTGGGTGATGGGACAACCACCCACCCAACTTCTGGGTGATGGGAGACCCCCCTCAACAATTGGGTGATGGGAGACCCTCCCAAACCATTGGATGATGGGAGAACCCCCCCATCTGCTGGGTGATGGGAGACCCCCCAAACCACTGGGTGATGGGAGACCCCTCCCAAACCACTGGGTGATGGGAGAACCCCCCATCACCCCACCCCCAGGGAAGCCTTCACACAGGGTCAGGTCTGAAGAATAAAACCCAGAGGATAAAGGAAGAGGCACCACCAGTCCCTCCCCCTTCCCTGCAGCTCCTCTGCCCCCTCCCTCACGGTGTGGGGCCGGGAGGATGCTCCGAAGCTGGCACCAAACATCGGTTGAGAGCAACAGTTTTTGTACTAATTAAAGAGGAATCAATTAAGCTGCAAGATATTCAGCCACCTGGTGCTTCTGCCTGTTTTTTTTTCCTCCTCCTTCTCTTTTTCCTTAACATGCTGCTGCTGCTGCTGCTGCTGCCTCCAGGGAAGTCATGAAAGAAGCAAAGACACGTTCCGGTTCCTGGCTTTCCTTAGGTTAAAAAATAATAATTAAAAAAAAAAAAAAAAAAAAAAAAAAAAAGCCCTTGGTGAGGAAATCAACCAATTAAATCACAGGACACATCCCTGAGATCTGTGTCATCCATCCTGTCCTGCCTCTCCATCAGTGCACAGCCCGTGCTGGGGGAAAGAAATAATCAAGCCCAGGGAATAAAGAGCAAAAGGGAGGAGGAGGTGTCATGGGATCCCATGGGTGGCATGAAGGAGTCCTCCATGTGAGGAAGACCTCCAGAGACCCTGCCTGTGTTGGGCTTTCCCCTGTGAGATGCTCCCTCAGAGTCTCTCCATAAATCAAGGGGAGCTGATGCCCACCCTGGGATTGCCAAGCACCCACCTCGAAGACAACGTCGGGGTCAGTGGGGAGCCCCGGGGCAAAGGGCTGGGAGTGATGTGGGTGGAAAGACACAAAGAGGTGGGAGAGCTCCGAGCCCCTCCCACCCCTCCCCAGACCGATGCTCTTCCCACCCGTGGCTCTGCCCTGAGGAAAGACGGTGAAACAGCTTCTGTTTGTCTGAGCGCAGGATAAAAGCCCTTTTGCAGCTAAATTAGGCTTAATATTAATTAGGGAAGGGAATAACAAAGGGTAAAACAGGGAACTGGGTGGTGGCAGAAAAGCCACAGGGAGGGGTGTTAACTGACACTCATTAAGAAGCTCCTTAATTTCCAGCGTGTGGGAGGATTCCTTAATCCAAGCAAACCCCTCATGGGACCTGCAGCACCGGCTGCTGGTCTGGAGCAGGGACAGTGACCCCCCCCTTCTCCTCACTGGGTGCCCTCTGAGAAGCACTGGGTGTTGGAGCTCTCCCTGGGGTCCCCATCTACCCTCCTGCAGCGATGCTCTGGCCATCACCCAAGAGATACCTGGCCAAGCTGGAGCCACACCAAGGAGAAACATCAACCTCCCAACCCCAATTTCTCATGGTGGGAGGTGCTGGATGGTCCCACAGCCCCTCTCCAAGGAGGGTCCCCGTGCCACAACAGCCAGGGCAGCACCACGGGGTAGGTCTGACCACGCAGACACCGTGATGGCAATCAAACCTCTGCAGACCAATCCACCCAGGAGGGATGAGCCCATCATCATCCTCCAGCTCAAGGTGAAGGCTGCTCTCACGTGGCCTCCCCCGGGTGCAGTCTGCCTTCTCCTCCCCGTGTTTTTTTCAAGGGTACCTTTTGTAACAAGGTGCTTCCCACCTCTGCAGCTGCCGTGGGAGTCACCGAGGCGCCGGCTCCTTCCCCGTGCCGGCTCCTCCTTGTCCGCGGCGCCTCGGTGACAAGGACCAAGGCCGCGGCGGCAACGTGGCGTCGCATCCCCGGAGCACCCCGGTGGGGATGGAGGTGGCAGGAGATGTGGCAGTGTGTGTGTGTGTGTGTCCCCTCCCAGCGCTCAGTTGGCCCCTCTGCTCTGTACTGGGAGCTCTGGGGATGAGTAATCGCTGCTGACGTCCCCGGAGCTCGGGCATGGCGGCGGCGGAGGACGCTGAGCGGAGAGGAGCCTTGGGGGAAAAGGGTTTCCTCAAGGCCCTGGGCAGCTCTGCTGCTTCTCCCACCCCCTTCATCAGCCCCACTGGAGGGGGAGGATGGGGCAGCAACCCCCACACCGTGCTGGTGGCTCTGCTAAAATTGGAAGCAAAACCCTTCCCGATGGGAACTGGTGGCTCTGGAATTGGGGAACGTTCTCACACTGGTCCCAGTTTGGTGTGGTGGCTGGACATGAGGGTGTTCAGGGACTGACTCGTCCCAAGTCCTCGCTCCACACACGAGGATCTTGGAGCTCTTGATGGACCAAACCCCAAGTGAGCTTCTGGCCTCAGCAGGACCAGAGCGGAGCCCGGCGGGAGGGGAACGAGCGTCGTTAAGACTCATAACGAACCTGAGCTGCTTTTAATTAAGAAATATCACAGCCAGTTGATGTTGGGGAGTAACACAAGGTCCCCTCTGCCATGGAGCCATCAGCTTTTATCTCTCTGGGAGGAATTTGCTGCCTTACAGGGCAAGGAAGTGATATTTTAACGTGGAGGTCTGAAACAAAACGC
>VXBZ01012534.1:65860-97852 GCA_013399135.1 Heliornis fulica | reverse complement strand
GTGTCTCTTGCTGATCTAGGACAGGTTTCTAATTCTTTCAACCCCCTAAATGTATGGTAAAGATAAATGTAACAGAAAAGAATAGGAAATGCACTAAAATATTTGATTCAACTATATAGAATTAGTCTGCAAAAAAAGAAAGTGACTGTCTAAGGAAGCAGATAACAATTCTTCAGTTTTATAAAGTAACATCAAGAAATCTAATCTTAAGTAGTTGAATTATCTTGACATATATCACTCTGAAGATCTCCCCATCCTTGTGTTTATGTATCTTTCCCACTAGTCTTCTACAGCATTAAAAATGTATAAGGCTTCCAAAATCAGGTTTTAGGAATATTGCAATTTGGACATGCAAATAAGAAGCATATGCAGATGAGGAGAAAGAGGTTATGCAACGAGAAATCTTAATTTTTAAAGAGAAGGACTGATAGTCACCCAAAAGAAGATAGAAATAGATTGAAAGTTCCAATCTTCCCTTCAAATCCTTGTTTCTGCCCTCATCTAAATGTGAAGGATGAAGACACAGTATAATTTCATAATCATGATTAAATCACAAGACACAGTAGACTGCACACTGATCAATATTAATGTTGAAATTAAAATTTTGTTATTAACCTAATTAAATCAAGCCTGAGTGCACAATAGGACTTGGTGTTTGAATACCACCTATTTACCATTTTTTTGGCTGCAAACTTTGTCTTTCTGTACATATTTAACAGAATTGCGTACGAAAGAGTACTTTCATACTCTTTGACCTGGTACTGGAGAGACCACCACTGAGTGCATTGGTGTGTAGGTCATTGCAAGAGTAAGGACGCTATATCTGGGAGCAGAAAGCTAATTTATTCACTTTTGAGAATGAAGTTTTCTTCAGCAAATAAAGTACAAAGTTGTTTTTCCTTTCTCATATCCTTTGTTTCATTTCCTGGTTTGGTTTTTTTTAGGTTTTGGGTTTGGTTTGGTTTTTCGGGGGGGGGGGGGGGTTATTTTTTTAGTGATATTTTTCATCTGGAATTATTTCAGTTTAGACATTTTGGGAGTTTGCTTGATATATAAAACAAAACTTAGTAGCTTGTATGAACAGAATTGGGACATATGTGCTGTACTAGCAAACTTATTACATTTTGGGACCTCCAGACTATTTTTCTTCTTTATGTACAGAGCCAATTGTAACTAACTTTGGATCTATGATATTAAATAAAGTTATTGATTAAGGAGTACTTCATGGAGGTCATTTTGAGAATCTTATTCCAGTGTTTTGAAGTACACTTTCCCCTGCATATGTCTTGTATTAAAGGAGATGATTAAAAACCAAACTACAGCAACTAAAAAAATCCAAAACTAGACCTTACTATCTCTTTTAGTCTTCTGGAAGATAAAGGTATTTGAGGCATACTAGACTTGTTCTTTATTATAAAGGGGCCTTTATAGTAATACCCCTTATCAGTTATTGATCCATCAATTGACTGATATATAAACTGAAAAAAAGCTGAAGACCTAACTACAACCTTTCTTTTCCTGGGTGTTTGGAAACTGTGCAGATCCAACATTGCACTCTGTTGCAGTGGGACAGAGTGTAAAGTAGTTTTACTCTGGACCAGGATTAGTTCCATGTTATAAATATTTTTTTCCCATGTATATATTGTACTGCTTTTTTTTTTTAGTTCTGGAATGAAAGTTTAGCCAGCGCTAAACTGCTTCCTTTTCTCAGAAACATGCTAGGAGCGCCTTATCTGTGTTTATCTTATGTTTTCTTATGGATTCTTCTTTTCTAAAGAACTTGACATGAGAAGGTAAGGCTATGAAATATCCATTATGGAATGCTCCCTGAGAAATGTCATTGCTTATACATGCCAGAAACATTTCAGTACGGCAGTTGCTGTATTTTCCACACCTGCTGTAAAAAATGTGATAAAAATACAAAAATTACATCTCTTTGTTAGGAACCTATTTTTTCCATTGTTGTGACTTACATACTTTATGTATACCCACACACATACATATATGTGTGTATGTGTGTATATATATATAATATATATAATATATATACATATATATATATAATCAGTCTCAATATTGCTAAACTTAAAAGAGGTCAAGAGCTACACTATTTGTTTTGATGTGTGACTGTTGTTATATAGATGCCTGACATATCTGGAAAATGAAAATATCTAAGTTAGGATTCATAAATAACTTATGTTTTTCTGAAATGCTCTAGGAAAAGTATAGCTAATGCAAGAACACCTTTCTAGACCAGATTGAATAATCTTCTCTTACATATCTCCAAATTGATTGTGAAAAAAGTCATCAGATATGGGACAAGAGCCTTTAAAATACTGAATTTAGTAGACATGAAAGAGGGAATAATTACTTGCTATTTTTCAGAGTACAGAAAAATATATTATCAAATAAAGGGATCAAGGGTTTAGAGCAAACACAAGCATTATAGAATGTGTAGTTAACATGCTGAGTCACAACTTTGTAGACACCACATATCTTCTTATTTTCTAAAAACAGTTCATAGGGACAAAAGAAGACCAAAGAACAATAAGTATGAAAATAAAATTCAGGAAGTCCATGAAGTACAGAGTGCTGCAAACTAGTTGAATAAACCAATGAATCTAGAATAACAGACCAAGGGGAGGATTACTGATCTACCTTCCTCCCATGTACTCCACCAATGAACATTGCTTTTTCTAACACAGTCTCTGTATTCTCAATTTTTCCAAGTGTTAAATCCCCCCCCTTTTCGTTCTCATTTCACTTTCTTGAAACTGTGCTTTTTCACCCTGAACTCCTACTATTTTTTCTGTTTCACATCCTACCCTACCTCATCTACCATCACAGATTATTACCAGTGATGAATATCCTCTCCCAAGATATCTTTTACCTCGTGCATAAGCATTCATCACTCTGCTTTAATCTTCTCCATCTGGTGGTGTTTCTATACACTCATCCATTCAACATGCCTATGGAGACAACACTACTGACATTTCTTATTCCCTGCATCTATTTTTACACTGAGCAATGCTGTGTAGGCAGAAAGTGGGTGAAGAGTAGGAAGACGCCACACCGATATGTTGTGATGAGCCACAGAGCAAGCTGTTATCATCTTATCCCTTCTATTTCATTTCAGATGGTCTAAACAAAGCAAAATCCAGCAATTCTAGGAGAGAGAGATAAAGCAGCATCTAAAAGATATGTCATTCCTGACAGATGAACCTGACCGGCTCACATCTTGGATAACGAGTGTTTTGCTAACTTTCTGTCTCTAGATGGCACAGTATACATCACATAACAAGGCAATGCTAGAAACATCTGCCTAATAACACCTTATGTGTAATGAACTGAGTCTCATCTATGCATTAAATGTAAAGAATTTCAAAATATCTCAGTTGCAGTGTCTTTTCTCAACTGTTTTCTCCTCTTCACATAGGATTTTACCATTACAAGATGGTTCAGGAGATAATCAAGCACATCAAAAGTATAGAGAGCTCTTTTAAACAGTTGATTCCTCCAAGAAATTCCAAATTCCTGAGAACTGCTATAGAAAGTAATTATAAGGCACTGTCAGTACCCAGTGATAGATGTATATTAGTGATGGTGGAGCTCCACCATACACTTTCTTAAACACATTTCTTCTATACCACAGTCTTTGATCATGTTTCAAGAGACAACATTTGCTAAGCCCAAAGGTACTCATCAGACATTCACTAGCCAGTACACAACACTTTAGCATAAATGTATATTTACCCTTTTTTTTTGTTTTACTAACAAAAGCTATAGTAATTAATAGTTACTCATAACTAGTAATTACTCTGATCATAAAGAAAAATGAGCAAACACTTTTAGCCCTTTATTTATTAAAGTCCTTTATCCCATGCATCTTATCTTACTGTGCCTACTGCTAGACTTAACTTGTCACCATTTATTTTGATTAAGATATGTTATTCAGCTTTTTTAAATGATAAGAAATTAATCATCCTGTCTGCATCTCTTTCTACCCCACTAGGACATGTGGGGGGAATGATGTTCTAAATTTCATTATACAGAGAGAGAAGTTGATCTTTAATAGATTAGACACTCCACAGAGCTGTGCTATGCAGCTCTTGTTCTATTTTACTCCCTCTTTGGTAAATCTAATCTTAGATGTGCAGCTTTATATCAAGATTCAGTCATATGGTGAAGCACAGACTGTAGGAATATGTAATGTGTTTCCCGAGATTTTTGTGGAGTTTTTGGTACGTACATGTGGAGTTTTTTTCTACTGGTCAGTTATAAGAGACAGAATAAAGACGTCAACAAGAAAAAAAGTGTGAACACAGAGGTGGTTGATCACATACAGTAAGCCGCATTATTTCAGATAGTGTTTCCTTCCTCCCTTTCCTTTTTCCTCCTTTTCTGTTCACAGATTCATGGAATGGTATGTGTTTTAAGAGACATCTGGAGACCATCTGTTCCAACTCCCATGCTAAAGCAGGATCACCTAAAGCAGGTGGCACAGGATTGTGTCCAGGAACGTTTTGAATGTCTCCAGAGAAGGAGACTCCACAAGCTCTCTGAGCAGCCTGTTCCAGTGCTCCGTCACCTTCACACTAACAAGTTTCTCCTTATGTTTAGATGGAACTTGCTGTGCCCCTCTGCTCGTCCTGTCACTGGGCACCACTGAGGAGTTTTCTCCTCTTTCTCCTTTCTCTTTCCTTTTCCCTTTCCTTTTTCCTTTTTTTCCCTTTTCCATTGTGTTTTCTTTTTTTCCTTTAAGTTGAAACCATTGCAATATAGTGATACATTTCAAATGGAGTTGTTTTCTCCTGTGAAAGGTCTTGTTTTCTAGACTATGATTTATATAGTTACATTCAGCTTGAAGTGTAACTCAAATAAAAAAGTAGTCTTTCAGAGATGACACCTAGAAAATGTATGGTTTTACATTGCTTTGCACTTGTATTCTTTACACATGGAAGACTCAAAGAAAGAAATTGACAAATAGCTTGAGGAAACAATCAAGAGATGATACATACATGCCGAAAACTAACATGGGGAAATGGGAGTCTGTATCTATCAGTGACACATTCAACATACCATAAATCACAGATATTTATGTGATTTATTTGTCCATGCTATGTAAGCACCACTCTTATAACAAGCATAGGATCTTTAAGGTAGAGGTAGGTGAACTAAACACATTACATATTGTAAATAATTTAATATCAGGAAAAATTTCTTCACCAAAAGGGTTGGGAAGCATTGGAACAGACTTCCCAGGGAAGTCATTGAGTCACAATCTCTGGAGTCTTTTAGATGTAGATGTATTGCTTAGGGATGTGGTTTTGTGGTGGACTGGACAGTGCTAGGTTAACAGTTGAACTTGATGATTCTAAAGGTCCTTTCAAACCTACACAATTCTATGATATCTATGATATTTTCCAACTCACTGTCTTCTTTTTTTCACTAACCTGAATTCAGAAGTTGTGCTAGACAAATGTATGTTACTGTTAATACAAATATATCATTATTTGAATTTCTAAATAGTTATGATATGTAGGATATTTTTCATTTTTCTATAAAGTTATTATAGGTTTTTTTTTTTCATTTTTCCCTGTGCCTGAAGGTTATCACAGCAGCTGGACTACCGCATGACAGCCTGTAGCACATTTATGTCAGGAAGTGCTTGTTTTTCTCTTAAGTCTAGGAGTATTATCTAACTTTGAATTTGAATCTGGCTTTGAAATAGATCCTATTTTGAGTAGAGAGTTATATCAGGTGACTGTCCAGAGACACCTTTCAACTTAAATTATTTTATAATTCTCTTTCACTTAGTCAGGGGTGTGATGTTCTTCTCCTCTTCCTCCTTCCTGTAGTCATCTTTTTTTTGTATCTAAAACAAGGTAAGTAAGTGCAACTTGCTTTTTTTTTTTTTTTTCCAAAGAAAAAAAAAAGAGACCTTGGAAACAATACATGTTATCTGTCCTAGAAAACCAAGCAGAATTGGTCATTATGTTAGAGTGAATTCAATGATTTAACTTGCTGCTTTCAGTGCAGAAGTACAGTAGCTTGCGTGACTTGGATAATAAGCAATAATTATAGCAGCCTGAGTTGGAAGAGACCCATGTTTCACTGGGCTTCTACTTCTGAAGCAAATAGGCTTTTAAAGACTTTATGTCTGATAGTGTTTCTTTAAAATTGAGATAGTATGTTTCCAGCCTCATTGTGTTATGTACCTGTTGGTGTTTACAAAACAGTAGTCAAACTTTGCTTTGAGATCACCATTAAGATTACCAAAGAGCAAAGTAATAATTTATGTTAAGTACTTGGTTTGAACAAAATATATTTTGTAAGACAGAAAGGATAGCAGGAAGATCAAATTATCTAATATATTGAAGGAGTGAGATATAGAGAGTGGGATTTTAATGAAGGCACACAGAGATAAGCACACAAGAAATTCTAAAAACAAGATCTGTAGGTCATGTATATTAGTGCTATGGTACTGGAGACCACATGGTTACATGAGATAATATCAACTTAGAATTATTAATTTATAGCAAAGGACAGTAGGTGTGAAATAAGCCTGTCATCGTAGCACCATTGTCAGTAGGCAAATGAAAAAGATTACTTAGTATATAGTCAGCTGTGATTAATTTTTTTATTCTTACCTGCAAGCAAATAGCAAAAAGTTGACTAATTTTTTTAACTCAATTGAACAGATGAAACTCAGGACACACTTTTTTTTCACAATATCATCATTTAACTTCTAACTATTCTGTAAGAAAAAAATTTTAACATAGAGATGTATGACGTAATATAAATTCTTCAAATGTTTCCAGATGGCAATTTCTTTTTTCCTTACACTCCACCCCACCTCCTTCAGCATTGATACATATTATTATTATTTATAAATAAAATATCTTTGCTGAACTTGTAGATATCATATTATTATGATTATTTAAGAGAAACTTAAAAGAAAGGAAACTCTTGATTCAAAAAGTAGAAAGATCTTGCATGTTCAAAGGTGCCTTTCTATGTTCTATATCATGTTATTTTCCCTCCTTTTCTCCATGTTCTTAAGCTACAATCCTATTTCCAATGTGATTTAGTTTATCTTATTCTGTATTGTATGTGTCTTCACTGCTATCTAAGTGTCTTAGTTCAAGTCAGAACTGTGAAGATGAAGTAGATACACTGATAATTGTACACTTAACTCTTTTTGGTTTGTAGTTTGGTAGCTAGAGTAGTCCTAGAGAGCACAAAGTGGATTTTTTCAAGATGGAACTGAGTTGAAACTGTATTGCAGCAACTTATAGATATTTAGTTCATGAGACCACACTAAAAATACACTAGCCCTCGAAATGTGCATGGTGGGGACAAAGTATTATCAGCACCATGTGCTTCATTCAACAAATCTGTTCCAATTTGGCCACACTTCTACTCATGCAGACACAGTCTTAGAATCTTGTGAATTAACATTACTTTGTAAAAATAGCTCTCCCACTCCTTACCATTTTTAATACCTTTTTTTGGTTAAACCATGGTTATGAGGATGGAGGAGGACTGAGGAAATAGTGTGATAAAAAGCAGTCCTGGGTTCTTCCCAGGTAGACCTTTGCTTTTAAGACTATTGTTTTCTATTCAAGTTTCCTACTAAAGTAGAATTTCATATTTCTCAATACTTGAAGAGAAAGAGATTATTGGGGGGTGGGGGTGTTTAATCCAAATAGAACACATGTTGTCTAAGGGGTCGCTGTGATTTTTTTTTCACACTTTGGCATTCTTAGGTCATGTCATGCATGGTCCTGCTTCAGCTTTAAATCTATCCAAGTTCTAAGAAATTAAACAGGATATTTTATGAAGCTGTGTGGTGATGGTGACACACGTATGTGTTTACTTTTAGAAAAATTCTATGTGGGGAAATCCAAGCATCTGTATGGAAAAAAATGACAAAGTGGTCAAATTTAGGATGGCAAGCTGTAGAAAAATGTTAAGACCTTCTATTTGTTTCATAATAAAACATAATGTAAACATACTATATTTGAAATAAATTTTTAATTTGCATCTTCTTTTACAAGTTGATATCATAAACTGAAAGCTTCTTACTTTCTGTCCACTGAGTGGAGAAGGTGTTTTGTTTTCATTTCCATTTCAGCACTTAAAGTAGCACTGATGCATGTGTCTTGGTTTGTCACAGAACAAATATAAATTTGTGGACAATTAAATAAAATTTCTAAAGTGGTTTTATTTTGTCTATCATGTACAAATATTCTTATGAATTGATTTTAAAATTTACTCTAATAACTATACTGTAATTAATTATTTGATGTTTATAATTAATTTTAATGCATACTTTCATAGTATATACATTTATCAAACAATAACACTGTAGCTTTCCTTCTGCTTTTTACTGTGCAAACTCATGCACAGTTTTATCAGGTCTTTTTCCAGAACTATATTCCTCTTCATCTAATTTTTTCTTTCTGAGTGACTGAGAACCTTTTTCTGTAATCCAAGTTAAATATCAGCAGTGCCCACCTGAAAGGTTATGGGGACAAATGGCAAAGTGGCAAAAAAGTTGCAAAGAGCAAAAGTGTTGGTTTTTCAGATAGTTTAGAAATTTGTAGGCAGCACCCAGCAAAGAGGCTGGCTCCACTGCTTTCCTAATAAACTTTTGTTATAGCCTAGGATGGCTTTAGGTTGCAAATGATATCCAGTGTCTAAAAATATGGCTTAGTGTGATGAAATGGTCATCAGGCAAGGTCAAATGTCTTTGGACTCTTTTGAATGAACAACCTTGAAAGACTGAAATCAGCTTGTCTAATGTCTGGATGGGGACAGCTTGCTCTGATTGAGGTTGTAATTCCATGTAAAATTATTATTTTGCTTCATTTGAAATGTATTTGTTTTCATTTGCTCCATTTGAACTATGCTTAATAGAGTAACATCCCAATGCATGTGAAGACCCTGAAGGAGTTATGTATGGAAATTGAATTGAAGACCTTTGTATCATAAAACATAAGTTTTTTCTTTGGTGAAACCACCATTTAGGTCAGGGTAGCGTGTTTGTTATTACTATCACATACAGAGGCTATCTGCTAGAGGGCGTTGGCAAAGCCACATATTGTTTTGTGGAGCACACAGTTGCCCTTAAGCATATGGTCTTCCGCCAGTGTTCAAGGAAGCTCTGATTGACAAATAATTACAAACTTTCTAATGAAGTCTCTGCTCTTTAGGCGAAATAATCATAGAAGAGGTGAATTAACTCTATCAGTAGAAAAACTGGACAAAAGATACATTGAATCTTTTGAAACAGTCTAATCTGCATCAAAGTGTTAACAGTGAAGTAATATATACTTTGCTAAGGCAGACTCTAATGCTACAATCTGTCCCACCATAGACAAGGAGAAATGTGCATGTCTCCTTTGAAAACAGTAGTTCTCCACTTACTGAGATAATAATGTCTAGGAAAAGTTAATATCATCAGTGCCAAGTAGCCAGAGATATGTCATGTCTGTTCATGACACATGGCTTGTAAAATATTTGCTGTTGTTGACAGGATAGACTTCAGAGTCATAAATCTTAGGCATATATATTTCTTTCTCCTCTTAAAACAAAAAGAGAATAAGAGACAAAAAACCCCTGATTTCTTAAGTGAATGACTGTTCTTCTCATCAATATTGTAATAACTGGGGTTACTGATGTTTCCTAAGGAAAAGTATTGTCTTCAATTTCTTACAATGTCATAAGAATGAAGGAAGGAAATGTTTCCACAGTGTTTAGTAATAATTATCTTCTCTTTACTGAGGAACAGAAATTTGGAATTTGTTAAACACTTGCCTTTCTGCAGATGTGCTTCTTGCAGTTTCAGTCTGAATTTGTTTTTTTAATAGCTGAAATTGTATGCAGATGAAGTTCTGAACACACACTTGCAGCTGGCCTCCATCGCATCTTTGGGTGCAGTCTATGCCACCCTTTTGGCTGAGCATGTTCCATTGTAAATGAAACATCTATCTGCATATGATGTTTACACCTGGGCTTGTGTATGAGGAACTTGGATGTCTCTGTGACATTGACAATATTACTCACCCATATGGCTTGAATGCAAAGAGAAAAGGAAATGGAAAAAAGTGAAATCTTAAGAGGTAGATTTAGGGGTGGACACTGACAAAAAACTTAACAGAAACAATCTAAAGTGAACAGAGAATGATGCAGAAGGGAGGATTTGTCCTTGCTGCTTTTAATAAGCATCTACTTACCCTGTAAGGGATAGTTAACTGCTGAGCAACAGGGAGAATAGCAACTATCCTTGACTTTGATACTATGCTAATAAATGCAAAGGAAAAGACTATAAGAATGCTTGCAAGTGTTTACTGTGCCTTGAATAAATAAGCCCTAGCCTACTTTTAAAATAGCTGCTTATTAAGTAAGCATTGCCTATTTTATGACTTAAGCAAATTGGGATTCATGCTGGCAGAGAGAAGAGAAATAGTGCATTTAATTATGTAGTTTAAGGAATAGGTCTTGTCTCCTTCATATCGGCATGTTTTAAGTGCTGGATATGAAATGTTGCCTCAGCTCCTCCAGAGAAAAGTTAAAAAAAACCCACTTCAACTCAGGAAAAGATGGGACAAGAATTATAATTTGAATTCACAATGAATTCAAATAGGTGATCTTATAGGGTGATTGTTTAGGAAACCTTCAGATGTCAAATGAACTCATATGGCACTTCTGCTCCTGTTATATTTAGTACTAAACAATATTTGTCTTTACATAACAACTAAAAAAAGCCTTGATATTAAAATGTTCTATATTGATTCCTGTTAGGTTAAGAAGTTTCTCCTTAAATTTCATTAAATACTCACTGTAATTTCTCAGAGATTCATAGTATGGTCCATCTTAAAGTGCAATTTCTGGACTGTTTGCATGTGCAGTCTGAGTAAAAATGATTCCCACAGTTTAAAATTAAAGCATTCAGTTCCTCGAGTAAAAAATTATATGACTTTGCAAAAAAACCAAACCTCTAATAAGGAAGATAGTGATGCTTTTTAATCCAGTTTTCTCTGGCTTCCAACTATCACAGATCTAGCTTTGGCTCTGCTGTGCATACAGATGTCTTTCCCTCTTCCCAGCACAGCCCACATTATCCTCTCAGCTGTGCCAGCCCTCAAAGTGAAAGGTAGCTCTTGAAAATCGCTATCAAAGTGAACACTAACTTTTCAAGATGATTGCGTTTTTAAGAGTTTTTGTAAGACTTATTAATCGTTTCAAATTTCAAGCCTTTAGTGTAGAGTATGTACATGGAGTACTTGGAGGATGCTGTCTCCTCTCTGCAGTGAAGGAAGGTGTGGTGTGAACATGTGTAAAAGAGAGGTGGGTTGTCTAGTCACAGACAGTGACGGACCTCAGTTTCTCAAGAGGCATAAGGTGAAAAAAATGGAGTCTTTGGATGGCAGAGGGGCACAAGAAAACTGGTTAATATTAAAAAAAAACCTTGTAAATAATCACCTCATCCAAGATCAAGATTGGTCCCTCTCAATGAGCAGAAACTCAGGGAAAAATGCCAGAAGGTTTGCATGGACGCACAAGGAACTCCTGACAAAACTGAGACATAAAAAGGAAATGTATGGAAGGTGGAAACTGGGGCAGGTAAGCTGGGAGGTAAGCTGGGACTGATCGGCAGTGTCCTGAGAGGAGGTAATCACTGGAACAAAGTCTAACTGGAGGCCAGTAATCAGCAGCGTAGCCCAGGGTTTAATACTGGAATCAATCCTATTCAAAATCTTCATTAATGATCTGGATGATGAGATATCATGAACCCACATCACCACCTAGATTTCTGCATCCAGTTCTGGGTTCCCCAGTACAGGACAGATATATATGGAGGTAAGGCGAGAGTTCAGTGATGAGATGATTAAGGACCTGGAGTATCAGTAACGTGACAACAGGGACTCCAGACTGGAGAAGAAAGGCTCAATGTCTACAAATACCCGAAGAAAGGTACAAAGAGGATAGTGCCAAATTATTTTTTTCTGCATTGGTTACTTTTTCTTCAGAGTTTTTCAGGCTCATGAAACTAATCCAGTGTTTAGGTTATTAATTAAGTTATTAAGGTAAAAATATTACGTATTCATGAGCCCTGTTTCTTTTTCTCTTGCTTGGACCTTTTTCCCCTTTGTGCTGTGTTTGTAATTATTCTTTTTTTCAGCATGTGTGTTGCTCAGTTAACACCTTTTCAGGCATTTGCATTTTCTCTGCTACTTGCTTCCTCCCTCACCCTGTTCAAGGATTTTCTCTCCAGTTCACAGGATTATTTCCAATAATTCATCATGTCTCGAGTGTGGAAAATGTGAGGGCTGCCATGTTAAATTTGCTTACATGAGCAATGCTTTAAAGGAAAAAATTGCAGTTTCGGCCTAGATCTAGACAATGGGTGCTTCTGAAGCACTAAGAGAATGGGCAGGGCAGGGGGCAGAGAGAAGGGGACACAGTTATTAAACAAGAGCAAGCTGAATTCTAGATGTTCTTACAAATCCACTCATCTACCAAAAATCGGTATCAGAAAATGAACTATGAAGAGTTAGAAATACACAATGAACCAGGCATGCAGAATAGGGAGTCTAGGGAGCAATTGATTAGTAATTCTAATGTGAAACTATTCTCCCACTGTCAGTCAAAGGCCCATGGAGGCAGATGCTCCCTGTGCCTCTGGTGCTTGAAGATAACCTCACTGCTCCCTGGTCCCTCTCTTCTCATAGGCCCTACAGGCGCTGCATATTATGTCAGCTGGAAAGCTGGCCTTGAAAGTCCAGCCTTTGTAAATCTCTATCTTGTGTGCTAGTCTGTTGCTGCACCACAGGTGCTCAAGGGGTGGGTAAGAGCTTCTGGTGAACGGCTTTGAAGGAGAGGCGATCAGCAGCAGTGCCAAACCATGCAGGTGGTGCCAGGCTGAACCCATCACATTTATAAAGAGCTGTGCTTGGCAGGAGCAGGTGCTGAGCTGGCGGGGACTCTGTGTCAAATTTAATTTACCGGATGATCTGGCTGGGCAAACATTCAGCAGAGATGCTTGTTCCTGCTTAATGTTAAGTAGCTGAGTAAACAGAATAGAAGATCCCCACAAGTGTAAAATAGCTGCTGAAAAACACAAGTTTTTGAAACATCCAGGAAAAATACTTTTATTCATTTGTCTGCTAATTTGCCTAATTTATACATCATGTCAAAAGACCGTTTTTCCAGATTACTCTGGAGCTTGAACATTTCTTAAATGTCTTTGTATATATTCCCAATCAATTTGTATATAATTTTTGAACTGTGAGCCTAAAAGTCCAGACTGTAGCGAGGTTTCTCCAAAATTTTTGAAAATCATTACGTCCAGCAACTGCTGAGAATCCTTAAATCTGTGAAGATCTTTAGAGTGTATTTTAAAAAGTAAAAGTAAACTAGGATTAAAATAGTGTTTATTAAAACAAAAAAGTGGGCATTCAGTTAAGATCAAATAATTACAGAGAGCTCTACTTGTAAAGCCATACCAGCAAGCTGCCAGTCTTCTTTGTATAGCTTAAATTAATCTCTGTATGACAGTATGTATTTATTATATAAGTGACTTAAAATCACAGAATAGTTTGTGTTGGAAGAGACCTTAAGAGTCATTTAGTTGTAACCCTGCTGCCATGGGCAAGGACACCCTCCACCAAACCAGGTTACCCAAAGCACCATCCAACCTGGCCTTGAACACTGACAGGGAGGGGGCAGCCACAGCTCTGACAACCTGTGCCAGAGAAGATTTTTTTCCTAATATCTAATCTAAATCTACCCTCTTTCAGTTTAAAACTATTACTTCTTGTCCTATCACTACATGCCCTTGTAAGTTCCTCTCTAGCTTTCCTTTAGGCTTACTTTAGGTACTGGAAGACCAGAATTAGGTTTCCCCAGAGCCGTCTCTTTTCGATGCTGAGCAACCTCAGCTATCTCAGCCTGTCCGCATAGGATGGGTGCTCCAGTCCTGCGATCATCTTCATGACCTTTCTCAGCTCCATATCTTTCTTGTACTGAGGACCTCAGAGCTGAATGCAGTGCTCTAGATGTGTTCTCACCAGAATGGTGTACAGAGGGACAGAATCACCTCTCTGGACCTGCTGGGCACACTGGTTTTGATGCACCACAGGATACAGTTCACTTTCTGGTCTGCAAGCACACATTTCCAGCTTGCACCCAGCTTTTCATCCACCAGTACCCCCAATCCCTTCTCCTCAGGGCTGTTCTCAATCCCTTCATCCCTCAATCTTATCAAGGGTTGCTAACTTAAGCTAAAAGTTAGTGTCTCATCAGATCATTAAAAAATGCATTTATATTTTGATTTTTATATAATAAACGTTTTCTTGTTGAGAGATAGAAATCCCTGTTTAGTAACTCTCTCGTGACCTTTTAAAGAGCAGCATTATTTTCTTAATATATCTTACATAAAGCTCAGAATAGTCACCCATGATTTTCACAGTGATTTTTAAACTTCTTGAAAATGCCTTCCCTGACCTTCTAAAACAATAGGCAATGTATTGCCATGTTCCTCACCAATACCTCCCACAAATGATATCTTCCTCCCTGTGTCAGTCAGGCATAATGATATTTTCATGTAGTGACAGACTTCACTGATTGATATTGCAATTAAGACTGTGGCAAGGTCCAATGCCAGGATTTTGGAAGGAAGGCACTCTTAACCAAATTTGAGCCTCTAAGAGTTACTCATTGAAAACAGCAAGGGTAGCTGCCCATCAATGACCAAAACATATTCCAGTAAGGAATTCATGCAAGATATGTTCAGATTTATTTCTCATAATGACAACAGATCAATTTTTCAACTGAGGGTCAAGTACAAGACTTTCCAAGTGGCCCTCATTTCACCAGATTGTCATGAGAGATTTTTCCAAACCAAATTGAAACAAAAAACCAAAAGAGAGCAAACAAGGCAACAGGTGAAAGTAGCACTTTGGAAAATGGTTGCAGGAAAAGTTTCTGTTACTTAGAATGTAATTCTAAATGGTTATCCAGAGAAACTCCTGACCAAGAAACTGCACTTCAGCACCTTACGTAACTGGAAAAAAGCACACCTAAACATGACATAAATAGATCAACCTGATCTAGTTGGGGGTGTCCCTGCTTCTCGCAGGGGCGTTGGACTAGTTGACCTCTGGGAGTCCCTTCCAACTCTAGCCATTCTATGATTCTATGATTCTATTTACATAGACATGCAAATTAAATTTGATTCTTTTTAATTTTTGTAATGCTTTAGAGATGTCTTGCTAGCTAATGTTGCAAGTGAAGGTGATAGTCTACAGACTGTTTTTCTTAATAGACCCTGTGTTAAGCAGTCTATATACATAGAAAACACTGATAAATTGACTATTAAAATTTCAACAGCCATTTATTACAGACCATCAGAAGCATGAATATAGAGGACAGCAGCAGCAGAAATAGTTTTGCCAATTATACTTGACTGGGAGCATGTTAATTATTAAATGGATGTGTAGTGGATAATAGGACTAAACATGCTGCCGTCAAAAATTAGATTAATGTCATGGAAAATGAACTGAGGATCTGCTTTTACAAAAACAAAGAAGCAAGACTTAAAACAATCTAACGCTAATTTGTTATTTTCCAGGGAATGCCATCATGATATAATTTGATTCTTGAACATCTCATGAAGTGTCACTTTTAAGCTAGAAATAAATGTTATTCAGTTGTTTACCTTGATAATTACAACATTGAGTCTTCTAGTCATCTGTAGCAGAATGGCAGATATGCAAGTATAAATTAGTAATGTAAAACTTTTGCAATATTAAGCTGTACTTTACTAAATTTCCTTTTCAGTGTGTTCAAAAAGTGTTTCAAGTGAATGAAATAAGTTGCAATGGTTATTATTGTTGGTATTCAATAAGAGATTGGAAGAGAATACCTGTTCACAGTACAGTACTGTGAAGGTGCAGTAGAAATGCAGAAATATTAATAATGTCATTATGAAATCTCAAACCTTTCTCTCCTGAGTCTTGAAGCAAATATTTCATTAGATAATTATTCAGTTTAACTCTTGAGATAATTCAGTTAGCCAGCTGTAATCACTGATAGCTTATTTTAACCATGAGTTTCTTGCAACAGTCCTTGAAGATGAAGGGCATACAGCAATGTGGGTTAGCATGAACATACCCAAAAAATCAAAGCTAATATAAGGAGGCACTCTGATGGACAGATAGATACTTACTATAGCAATATTTATTGTGAAAGCTTCTTAGGAAAAAAATTAATATCTTTAGTGTCAGGCCCATTTTCTGTCTGATTCACTTCTAACTGCTGCATGACTCTAAAGTTCCATTGCTTTTTTGTCATCGTTGTTGTTTGCTTTTTCAAGAATTCCACTTGTACGACATATTGTAAAAAAAATTGAAGCTTGTTACAAACAAGTTATGCATGAATAATATGAGTAGACTATTTTAAAACATCTGAGAAACAACATCTTGCCTCTACTAGGTAAACACTTGCAAACATTCTATTTGAAATATTTGTTAAGCATATAGTTCCCTCTTTATCACAGTTTGAGAGTCTCCCTGAGGAAATTGACTTCAAGTAAATTGTCAATATGCTGCAGATATTCTTACTTGACTACACATGCTTCATAGACCATTTCTTGACAGACCAAACTCTTTAAACATTGATCTAAAATGTCAGAGGAATAAATAATCATATAAAGCAACATCTTTCCTTCAGATGATGGAGTATTTGGTCATAGCACCTTAAATAGTCTCATATTGTTACATGAATAGTGGGTGTAGTTGTGGCAGCAAAGGTGTTAGTTTAAAAAGGAGATTGGAGACAGCCATAAGAACCTAAGTAACCAAACTCTGTGATACTTGGTAATTCATTTATTGCTGCTACGTACTCTGAAATCCTGATGCATTTTATATGAATGTATACTGAAAAATGTTCTCGTGTTTGTATTAGATCTCTGCCATAACAGATTCAGCCATCTTTGTGAGGTAATGGAGAGGGGTGATAACTGATCTTTCTGGTTTTAAACTTAAAACCTTCACCAAAATCTTTTACCTCTGCTGCTTCCATGGGCTGTTTCTGCACCCTAAAGGAAGGTGTTTGAGTAGCTCTAGGATAAACAGACACATCCTTTCTTGAGTGCCTCCCCTCTCTTTGGAACACAGAAGCTGCAAGGACAAGCTCTCGTGGCTTTCTGGAATGGACATGTGGTGCTGTGTAGAGCCACAAAGAAGCATCCTTTCTTCTCCAGTGGTCTCAGGAGCATCTTGAGGAAGTCAGCTGAAAAAATAAAGCTTTGGGTATATGTCTAGGCTTTATATGTTTTGGGTATATGTCTAGTGCTTTCCAGAGGAGTTTGGGACTATCAGGGGGAAAGGTTCAGTGTAAAATCCTATTTGTGGTCTTGTTTTACAAGTGAATTTTATTCACAATGAGCATAGTGGTATGTGGCCTGTGGAGATGTCTTAGGTTTTCTCAGCAGCGCCACACTGGAAGAGTTGTCTTTCAAGGCTTTCCAGAGAACATGACGTTATGTAGTTACTCTGTAGGAGTTATTGCTGTAGATAATCTCTGTTCTAAGTCTAATCTAACAGAAGCCTGTTCTCAGCTCTTCCTGACTGCCTACCTTCTTATTTTTTGGGGGTGACATGTCATAAATTAATCTGTGTTCTTTCTCGAATTGCTTCAAACTGCTTCTGGACAGATACCACACATGCATAGAGATGTATGTATTTGCATCTTTAGAAACAAGGGTGAAAGTTATTTTGGGTCAAAGAAACAAAAGACATTTTATGATCCTAGTAAATGGCAACACCCAGCAATGTGTGTTGAATTAACAGATTGTATTCATGATCAAAGTTTTATTGAAGTCTCAAATGAAAGTGTGCTTTTATCTTTAATTTTAGAAGGTACTTAATTTTTTTCTATAAGCAGTTCCCACTTCTCTTAATAAATATTCTGACAAAATAGTTAACTAAAATATTCCTCTCTCTAGAATAGGTCTTTTTTTTTTCAACTAAAAGCAGTTGAAAATGTTTATTATGAGAAAAAAAAAAAACTTAATAAAAGAAAAAGTTTGTGAATTATTTAAATTGAAACTTCTTAACTTTGTTTGAATTTTTCTTGAGCAACATTTATACTAAGACTGTAGCCGTCTTATCAGACTGTTGGAACTATTGGAAGGACTAAGAACTATTGGAAGTTGCCCCTAAACTGTAACTTAGACAGGAAGAAACCTCTCTAAAATGTTTTCTTACAGTTTGCTTCCTACCATGCAATAATATGTCAAAGCTTCCATGATATGGTCTTAATTCAAGGCCAAAAGCAAAAAAATAGAAGTGGTATATCTGTGTCTTAGAAGATTTTTGCTTGCTAGCTATGCAGCCGATCAGTGACAAAGATTAGAAGAAAAGGTACAAGTCAAAAAGTTATTTTGGTTTGGTTTGGGTTTGTCTTGCTGTAAAGAATATTTGCTGCTGAAATACAAAGATCCAAAGAAAGAGCTACTATGTCATTTGCCCTTTTTTATTAAACAGAGGAACTGTGAGAAAACGTAAGGAGCGAATACCAAAATGTCCTGTGAGAAGCATGCTATAATCAGGAGAAAGTATCAGTACCTCTGGCTTGCATGCCTTCGGTGAATATTCAGTCTAGGAAAAAAGATTTTAAACTAATATTTTGTATTATCTTCTTTTTTTCCTGTTTTCACGAGACCGATGCTTTTCTACGATTAACAGACTATGTCATTGCTAGGCATGAGTTTCTGCTGGAACAGACTTGGACTCAGAGAGAAGAATGTCCTAGATGTTTGTGTTTTACACACAAGACAAAATAGAATCAGCCTTTGCTGTTTACCAAATATACATCTGCTAAGTACCTGCAAAGCACAGCAAGTAGTAATTAACACTATTTACCAAAATAAGGCTTGTTTCAACTCATAGGTTTGTTTTGAGTTGTGTTACTGACATTACATTTTGGATAGCTGTACTTGCAATTTCCTTTCTAATTAGCTCTCATTTTTAAAAAGCAATTACTTATGCTAAGAGAGGAATCCTCATTTTTATAAAAACCTTCTGTTAATAGAGATGACTTCCTGAATATAATGTATAGAGTAATTCCACTGCCTTTAATAACTGTTCTCATGGGACATAATTGCATTGACACAGGAAACCCAAAGAAAGCATCCTAATTGTTGAAAAAGGAAATGACAGACATACTAAGCCTGGGATACAGGCATGAATAGCAAATAGGTCACTAACCTAAGAAGACTGAATTTTATTCTCAGTTTGGGCACATTTTCTTATCATCTTTTTTCACTGAAATGTTGGATACCTGCACTGTTGATTGTCCCTTTCCCGCCTCCCCCCCTTTATGTTAATACAAAAAAACCCAAAACAAACAGCCAAGTCTTAAATTAATTGTGTTGTGTAACTAAAGAGTAGTGTTTTAGAAAAGAACTATTTATTTTGGTGCATTATGTTTGCCACCTGGTGATTCTGCATATATTTTAGCAAGGTGTTATATAGAGAGTGTATAATTTTTGTAAGTATTTTTTTCTGAGGAAAATATTCTGCTGATTTTGGCAGTATGAAAGCTGTGACAAAGAACTTTTTATCATCTTTGTAGATAGAACAATGGTCTAATCAGAGCATAATAGAGTATGAAAAGATAATGATTTTGGAAAAAAAATAGGAAACTTTGGAAAAAATAGGTGATATGACTTGCACTACAATCACATTGTATCAGTAGTAGAACTGCTCAATTTCAATACTCTCCAGTTTTGTGACCCTTATTCAAGAGACATCAACAAACTGGAGTCAGATTCACAGAGAGCCTCTGGGTTGGTGCGAGGCTGGCACACTTGCAGTGTGGGGAGAGGTTGAGGGCTGGCTCACCCTGGATTTGGGTGGTTTCTGTTGCACCCAACAGCAGCACCCCAGTGACTGCTGGGAGGTTACGGAGGAGACAGAGCCAGGCTCTTGCCAGCTGTGCCTGGTGGGAGGAAGAGTGATAGTAAGCATAAACTGAGGAAAGAGATTCTCGGGTGGGATATAAGGGAAAGCTTTTCCTCCCTGGGGACAAGCTGCTCTGGGAGGACGTGCACCATTGGAATGGCAAACCTCCACTGGAGGTTTTCAAGACCCAGCTGGATGAAGTTCTGAGTAACTGGAGGTTGACCTAAGAAGTGGTCCTGGTGTGAGTAGGAGGTTGGACTACAGACCTGCTTACCTATCACCTGAGTTATTGCAGGGTTCTAGAACATATTCCGCATACTTTCCATAACCCTTACTGTCTAGATTTTTCATCACTGCCTGTCTCTATTGCTGAATTTATAGAACAGATCCACAATGTAATCTGTTCAACACAATTGAACAGATTCAACACAATTTATGTAGCAAAGGACCCATAAGAATGCAGGCATGGTTCATACGTGAACAGCTTGGCTTGTCAGAACAACTAAAAGGAAGGAATAGAACTACACTGGGCATGCAACGGTTGGTTATTTGCAACATATCCTTTAGATACTGCACACACAATATTTTTGTGTTACAATACTTCTGCACTGAAACAGGCATGTTCATAACATTCCAGAAAAGTATGGTCACATCTTGTTCTTCTCATGCTCTGTGGCAGGTTATTATTTATTTATTCTGCTGCTCCACTACATTTTTGAGCCTGCGTTCTGATAATGAGAAACTTAACTTGTCTGACATTATTTTTCATTATTTTTTTTATTTCTCTCCAGCAATAATTTAAAATGAAACCAATATTTATCAAATTTCCCTTTTCGTAGGAATGCATAGGAATTAAATCTTGCCTTTGAATATAATTTTTTTAAAATGTTCTCAGTTTGTCCAAGTGTAGTTTTCTTTTTGAATTCAACATCTCTGGCACTATGCATTCTTATCTCTGTAGCACTGTATATCTGTCTGAATTACTTAAATGAAAGCGTTTCATACCTATAAAAAAAAAAAGCTGTATGTTCCTTCATTTTCCTACATCTTTAGTAACTTATGTGTTGTACTACTGCGTTTCTCATAGCAAATAAATTGCTTTCATATCACTAAGATAAAGAAATAAGAAGGAAGAGAGAAAAATATATTATACAGTTTTATTTATATATTAGTTTCATGTAAGACTTTTGTTAGTTTAGCACAATAATTTATCACTTGAAATACATAATTTCAGGTTTAGTTTCAAGAAATGCACACTGTTAGTAATACAGTATCAAGAGTGCCATTGATGTCAGACATTTCATTCTTATATTGAACATGTGGCTTATGGTTCAAAATCTGAGACTTCAATAGATCATACGTGTAGCTGTGCTTCAGAATTTCTGTATGATTTTATGCAAGCATTGCAACCTTTCCATGACTCCATGTGTTTTTTCTGCATACAACTGAATACTTTCAAGTGGTGGGGATTAAATAAAATTGCCATAGCTATAGTATTCACAAAAGCTGTAGGAACCTCTGATCTTTCCAGGCTCTCATAAAAAAAATAAAATGGATCTATCTGGAACTCTATCCAAACACGACAGGGTTAAGAGCTGCTTCAAAGTAAATTATATGTTATCTCTACGCTTCCCCAGGTATCTGTCACCTCTGGTTTAAGTATATGTAAACAAAAGGAAGCTACACAAAGAAATGAACACTATCAAAGAGAGAATTTGGAACTAATCTTAGCCTCAGGTAGAAATACTGAGTTTAAAATGTGATAATTGACTCTTCCTGGTGTTGTTCACATATCTATGTGTATTTTTGTATTCATATACTTATATACATTTATATACACGTAGCATATGAGTTTACAATGCAAATAAGATACATTTAGGACTGAAAGGATGAAAATCTGCCAGGATGAATCCTTCCAGGGAAAAAAGAGAAGTTGAAGCATTTTAGGAGGGGCTTTAAAATTTATACTACTCTTGTCAATAGAAGCCTTTCAAAGGTCTTCCCAGAAGAATTATGTTATTTTAAAAGGTATTAACCAGAATAAGAATTTTCAACCTGTTCAAAATATCAGGGGACAAAAAAAAGAATAACAAACTAAAGTCACGAAATCATTCCCACATAGTGTTGGTAGACCAAATCTTAAAGTGTAAACAGATTGCTTTCAGAATTTGCCCTGTCACATCAGGGTCTTGTTTGTGGGATTTTGGAGGAATTTTACACTCCTATAATATTAGTTGTTAAAATTCCACCAATAGAACAAAGAAGCTTGATAGGTATTGCTTTTCCTGAGTTGAAATTTTTATATCATGACTGTCATAAAGGTCTTGTTGCAAACAGTCTGTTCCAGCTAAAATACCTGTACAGGTTTTGTGAATNTATATACAGTTGTATACACGAATTAATGTTTGTTCAATGGCAACTATACCAAAGGATTATTTGTGCCTCCTGTCCCAAATAAATTTCATCACATGGTAAAATCAGATGTACAGTTTGGTTATCTCACATAAATTTTCTGTGATTATACTTTAGATAAGCCAAGCCTATTTCAAAACATTAAATTTAAATATGAAAATTCAAATATGTAATCTGTAACTTCACTTTTAGTCATTCCTGAGTACAAGACTTCATGAAAGTAGTGAAAGAATCTGATCACTAATTTGGCATAAATGTGATTTGGTGAAATATTTTTAACCCAGTGGGAAAGGAAGACCTACTAGCTTTCTCATTTCTGCAGTAAATTGGTATTACAAAGTCTTACTTGTCCAATCTCCATTGTCTTACTTTATGTCATAAAGAGTTCCTGTCCCAAACATGATTTAAAATCTCATTTAAAAATAAAACTGAATAAAATTCCTATATCTTGGAGTTCCTTTAGATAATATGGTGATAAATCATTGGTCCACAATCAATTATGTCAGGTATTGACACTGGCTGAATTGTTTTGCACTTTGGTATATGAACCCATAGTTATAAAATCACTTTTATAAAGAGTTTTTATTTCCTGTTTCACTGCTATATGCCCTAAACCAACTGTTTATTAAGGTGACTTCTCAATGAGAATTCAATTGTTCCTACCAATGAGGTTTTCTCTTTCCTAACCTAAAGCCAGACACACTCATAAAAATCTCTTTCAAAGTTACTGTTAGCTGCCAGCAGCCATGAAATAACTCACAACCCGCCCAAGAAAACTATTACAGTGTATTTCTTCTCTAATTTGAAGAAGAAAGCATTATCTATAGTTCTCTCTATTCTGCAGGTAATTTAAGAAAGATTATGCCATCCTTTATGTCTGTTTCCCATCATGGTGAAGAACCCTGGGGGTAATTTCACTGGGAGTGAGTTGCAGACTGAAGAGCTGCTTAATTTCTCATACTAAATAGTCATATATATATCCATTATATATATACTACATATATATATCCAGTATATATACTACAAAATAGTAGTAGTACAAAAGAGATTTTCAATATACAAATATATACTGAATCCTTAACAGAATTTGTAAACCATTACTATCAATTATTAAAAGTCCTTAACTGATTCAAAGATACTACATCAGTTTGATGTAAGAGACCAGGGCTAAGCATCTTGTATGCGGCATGTGCAGTAGGCTGCACGAAGGGTTTTGCCAGCATTTGAAATAACCTGAAGCATTGCTCAGTGTATAGTTTACATTTTAGAACTTCACTTGTCAAAATTGTTTAGAGGAGAGGTAATAATCCACACTGTTAATAATCTGTGAAAAAATTAATTCCCTACAGGAAAGAGGAGAAAGTAAAACTTACCTTTGAGACCAAAGACCTGAGAATTCCCAAACTTACAGGTTTACATTTCTTCCCCTTGCTTATTTCCTTGTTATGCTTGTTCAGAACTTTGAAAAATGTTGGTAGTTGTTTTCACTAAGTACCTTACATAATATTATTTCCTTGTTTGGTACTAATGTGTAAGACAGTTATTTTTCCACTTCATTAAAGAAGCCATGTCTAATGGAATCTCTCGGTGCATGCATATAGCCTGCAGGCTTTACCAGGCTTAAGAGTGTCAGCATGTCTCAGCACCTGCATAACATAGCAGCAACCTGTTTTTCCTGTTGTTCACCACAGACATGGGTAAAAAACAAATGGTTTTCAAGAAAAAGTTGAAAAAGGATTAGGCTGCAAGTGAAACTGGGGTGATGTGGTATAGCTACTCATAATTTGTGGTGTCATTTTGTAACAGAAATAGTTTAATCATCAGTGAGTTTGTCTTTGAAAATTGCCTGTTGCAAAAGGAAAACAATTTGAAAGTGTCTTTACCCAAGTTTAAACTGTAATAACTATTCTTACATAATTTTTATTATTATTTATTAAGGGGACTGGGACTGAATTATTCTGAGTAATCTCTGAGTAATCATTTACTGCAGTATTTTTTGTTTTCTGTTAGGTAGAAACATGAGTATTCAATAGTCCTTTTGTGTGTATTTCTATCTTTGGTATGTTCTTAAGTCTGCGTAATCAAGCAGAGATGCACTGTCTCAAGCTGCTGAGTGTTGTGGGTTGGGTAACACTCCCTGCTTATTTCCAGAGCTGTTTAACTCCTGTACAAACTAAAGGACCATATTTTAAAATAGTCTTAATAGTTCTAATTTCACAATTACTTATTTTCAATTACTATAGACAGTACTTATTTATCTGTTTTATTTCATAAATATCTATAGAGAACACGAGTGAATATCTTGCTCAAGTTGAAAAGGGACATGGTCTTTTTTGACATCCGTTGGCATAATATTCAGAAACTAACAACTTGGGCCTCAGTTTAAAATAAATTGGACAATAAATAAACAGAATTAAATATCTTACAAGAATTATTATTGAAATACCTAAAGCTTTTATGCATTTCATCCATAAGCATCAATTAATCGTCAAGCACGTCTTGGAACACATATCTGAACAGCAACTGCTCTAATGCTTTTTAGCTGGTGCACATTTTCCTTCCCCATACCTAGCTACAGTGCAGGTACTGGATCTTCTTCTTCTGGGGTGTGCTTCTTGCTCTGGCATATACTTGGTCTTTCAGGGTGCTGCTGCTAGGGGTACATTGCCACCTCAGTGCAGCAGAGACGCAGCACTCCAAGATTTTACTGATGTCATACAGTTCTTGGGGTGTGTGTGTGGATTCCAGAGTACTCAGGATGAGAGCCACTTTTGGAAAACCATGTGTGTTCTACCAACAACTCTTCTTTGGTCATATAAACTACCAGAGCAGTAATACATCAGGTAGTCTCTGGCAATAGAAGTGTTATGTCAAGGGAAAAGACAGTAACACTGAATTCCTAAACCAATGTGTTTCTGTTCATCCAAGGGGAAGCTATTTTCCTTCCACACTGCTTTTACTGATGGCCTGTTCTTCTTTCATGTCTCATGCTCTTAAATGTCTGTTTAGAGGAGTGGTTCTGCAGAGACAGCTTGATTTTTAATAGATTGTCTGGTAATGTTTCTAGTGAAAGTGCTGCTGCTAGAAATATGTTCTTGCTTACAATTCAGGGAAAGCTGGTATGCAATACCCTGACTTCATTCTGAATCTGCCAGTTCCTATTCATTGTTTTTCTTATTAACTTTAGATAAGATAGGAACACAAGCTGCAGGCACAGTATTTTCCCCAAGATTTTTCCCTCTGGTTGTAATTTACTAAGTTTAATAAAAACTAAATGTGAGAACAAATTATGTTATGTCTTTCTGTTATCAGGTCATCACAAGTTTCTTGGAATTTAGCTTTTCCCCATTGTGTGCTTCAGATGTACTTTCTCAGAATTTCTGTTCTCCTTTTATGATGCAGAGTGGGACTGAACAGAATGGTGAAACTGTGTAGATGGTCCTGAAAGCCTCCCTTGAGGGATGGCAACATCAGATGGTAAGACTGTGTCCCATTGTTGCCAAGGAACAACATAACACCTGCTTGTACAAGAGGTTGATGCATGTGTATGGCACTTCACAGAGCAGGGAGAACTTTGCTGCTCCACAGAGGATGCTGTGGGCAGATTGACACACGGAGAATTTACCCTGTGTGATGATAAAGGCAGTTCTGTTTTGTAGTATTGCCCTTCTGCAAAGGAGCAATCTCTCAGGAACACACAGAACATATGTCACCAAACTCCTTGTACTTCTTTTCTTGTTCCCTTTTGCCTTGCTCATACTGATTAACTTTTCCTAAGCTTCCTTCCAGTGACAGCCTGAAATTCTACCTAGAAAGATACTGCCTGGGTCGTGCTTTAGACTGGTGTGGCTCAAATACCATTCTTTTCTTCATCTTCAAAAGGGAATCTAGCTCATCTCAGATGCATCTTACAGAAAGTGCCTTCATACTAAAAAGTTATTTGAAAATATAGAGCAAACATCACTAGACATCATATGCAATTTGCAGTCTGGACAACGGTCTTTATTTGTGCTAGTCTCACAATACCTGTCTAGTTATCTTTAAAAAAAAATACTATGCATGGCCATTTCTGTAAACACTGTCTTCTACCTTCCAGTAAGAATTGGGACAGAATTGCCTCCCTCGACCTGCTGGTCACGCTTCTTTGGATGCATCCCAGGATACAGTTGGCTTTCTGGGCTGTGAGAGCATATTGTCAGCTTGTGCTTAGCTTTACATTAGCCAACACCCCCATGGCCTTCTCCTCAGGGCTGCTCTCAACCCATTCTCCACCCAGCCTGTAGGTGTGCTTGGGGTTGCCCCGACCCATGTGCAGGACCTTGCACTTGGCTTTGTTGAACTTTACGTGTTTGCACAGCCCCACCTCTCAAGGTCCATCTGGATGGCATCCATTCCCTGCAGTGTGTTGACCACACCACACAGCTTTGTGTCTTTGTCAAACTTGCTGAGGGTACACTTGATCCTACTGTCTGGCTCCATTACAGTGCTGGTCCCAGTACCAACCGCTGAAGAATAACACTCCTCACTGGTCTCAATTTGGTCATTGAGCAGTTGACCATCACTATTCAAGTGTGACCGTCCAGCCAGTTTCTTACCAATCTTACTTCCTTTCCTAAACTCTTAGGTTATCTCCATGGGATAAATGTGTGTGAGCTGGCCTGATGCCTGAAATCAACTGAGAGAGCTAAGCTAGTCTGACAGCACCCTTCTGACACCATTCTTTTTGAGTGGTCCAGAACTTACTGTACTGCCACTGTAGAAAGAAGTAGCCAAATCCAATATTTGATTTTTTTTGTTGGGCAATAGTGGCAAAGGTGACTCATTTTAACCTCCTAAACAAGAAATATGTACTTCTTGTTCTTTGAGTTTGGGGTTTGGGTTTTTTCCAGATGGAAAAATATGATTTTTAAGTAATTTAGATGTATCTGATTTTATATGTCAGTTTGTTGCTCTCTTCTGCTTAGGCAAACATGAAAATGAATGTCGCAGACTTGTAACCCTGTAAGCCAGGTTTCTATATTCTTTTGCTAGGCATTTCAAGTCCAAATTAGCCTAAAGTCAGCAAAAAATAATCTGGATTTGAAAAATAGAGTTAAAACTCTTATTTGGAAAGAAATTCTGGTTTATTTCACTAGATCATTGGTTTTCTGTTTTACTTCTGCCCGCTTTAAAGTAACTTGAAAAATGAATGTATTCCAGTCTGAACTATGTAAAAGGTGACCAAAATATCTTGCTTATTAGTTTTTAGGTACCATGAGTTCTGAAGAGAATTAAAATATACAATAAAGAATGAAAAGGGGAAAGGGTTAGGATACTACTGGTCTGACAGCAGTCCCACTATTTCTGTCACTGTTTTTCATTTATTTGCCTTAACTTCCTAATTTTGAAGTTACATTATTAAGACATTTTGCTCTAATTGCTCATTCAGGGCTTCCTTTCCAAAGAACTGGAGCTCTGAAGTTCAGTCTCACAGCTCATGAGCTGTCAAAAATCATAGTTAGGAAATCTTCATGTGGAAATAAAATTGCTCATTCAATCCTTGTCTGTCTGACAGAGAAATGAAAAGAAACAATTCCTTATCAAATACTTAAGATACTGGTTACCAAGTTATTTGTCAACAAGCAGCTTTGTGAAATGTTATAGTTATCTTGATCTGGGGAAAAAAACAACCTTGTATAATTCTGGTTGAAGCTAAACTTGCCACTACCATGAAGGGGCTTTTTTTTTTGCTACAGTTATCTACCTGAATAAATACCTAAAGTAACAGTTTTTTTTTCCTTCAAGTTGGAAAGACGATTGTATTGCGTGCACAAGGGAAAAGCGTGTTTGTTTCTTTATTCCTAAGTTTATTGTAAAATATTCCTTCTCACTGAAAAACAAAACCAAAAGTACTTTATAAAGTATTTCTCTTTTCCACAAGATAAAAGGCTTCAAGGACTTTGTGTTGGTACTTTCCATTAAGAAGACAATCAATATAATTTGCTTATTTAGCACGACTTGATGGAAGGCAGAGGAATATATTTCCCGTAGCACACTAGAGCATCAGTGAGATTGTGGTAATTGCTATGTGATTAAGTAGCCAGTGGGTTGTGTAAATTGGATGGGTTCATTTAGACCGCTTAGGAGTGACAGTTTATTATTTCTGTTGATTGTTTGGATTGTTCTCTATTTACTTTATGTCCATGGCATCTACATGTCAAATCTGGCACACTGGTGTACATTTTTACATTCTTATTACTGCCTTGGCATTTATTTCCTTTTTCAGTGTAGCTGCTGTACTATAATAAAATGACAGCTCTGTCATTAATATATCCAATCATTAGAATACTATCTTGAGTAGTATCTTGTCTTTCCTATTACACTACAAATTGCATTACAGAATGACACTTCTAAATTTTTTAAGACAAAGAATACACAGGTTGATAATGAAAAGTAATGATAACATAATAATAATAATCTTTGCTGTCTTTATAATCCTTCACACTATGAAGATGCTTTAGAAATTAAATGAAAATTACTTCACTTCATAGAATAACGAATTAAAGAGAGACTTAAAAGTACTGCTTTTTAAGTTTTCTGACTGGGTAGTTAAAGGCCACAACTAGCTCTGTGTACCTAGAGTTTAGTTTCTAGATAAACTTAAAATCTACCAGCTATAATTAAAATAAAATAAAATAATTATAAACAAAACACTGAGCTGGCAGCTGAACTTGAGCTACTGGAGTCCTGTCGCCTCCCTTTCCAGGTCATTTCCACGATACTGTGCCAACATGTTTTCTCCTGAAACTAGAATTACCCACTCAAGAAGAAACTGATTCAGGTTTTAAAAATGTTTTGGTGAGATTATTTGTTTGAAATGGATGATTTACTATTTTATTTTTTTCTCCATTGTAAGGATAACTGGTGGAATGGATGAGAACTGGTTCACCTTTGTTTAGTTTTTCCTATTTTTATTTTCTTCTTTTGAAAAGTATGAAATTACATGTCTGTGGTTTGAAATGAATCAGACTGGATTCTATTATTTTAAGCATTTTTAACCTCTTAATATATTGTTTTATTTACCACACGTATGGAAACTATATCATACTGTGTTGTGGTTTCCAAATGTCAGTTTAATGTGAGGCGTAGGTAGATGATCAATACTACTTACTGATTGTGAAATAGTTAGGAGAAGCTTTTATATTTAACACAAAGGATTTTCTTTGCCACAACTTGCCAGAGACAAACTATTGGTATTAGAAACTATGGGTTGAAATGATACATTAAGAGCTGTAACTTTGCAGTGTAACCATGTGCGACTGTGGGGAAATAAGATTAGTGAGGAGGATGGTAAACACACTTAAGTGACTTGCAGCTGAGGTGTCAAAAAAATACATATATCGTACTAATCTGGCGTGCTGTGTTTAGATATCATAGGCCTGTGATAGATATACATGCACCCCATTAAACATGCTTGAGATTCTGCCCTGCTGTAGGAATAGATCTAAGCACAGTGGTAAAATACGCCAGTGTGAGTCCGTGAAATACTGGTGAAAACAGCAGGTTTGGCGGTCCTCTAGCAAGGGCTGAGCTCTACAATATCTGCATCTCCCAGGATGCTGATTTGGGGACCTCCTGGTTGGTGAGGTAATGAAAATAAATTTAATGTTTGCATTTTGTGCATGTTTCTGTGGTTGTTCTTTCATTCTACCTGTGTGAGCACACACAGTGAGTTTTTAATTACGAAGGTATTTGCTATTTACTCTCTACCTTTTCAGTAAGGTCCTTTTTGTCTCTCATCTGTTCTTTTAACTTAATGTTGCATCTGTGATATATTTTGTTGGGAAGATTTAAGAACTAAAGTCCAGTTTCTCCCTTGTGATTATGAATTTCTGGTAGTGGTTTGGGATTTAGGAGACCTCACTATACAAGACACTGATTTTGCCTTTGCAGCATCACATAGTTGTTATGGGAACCACAGTTCCAAACTTACTGATTTTTCACTATTTCATGAATGTGTACATCACATTGAAGACTACTGACATATTGTAGTAGCTTACTAAAATCTTTGCTTGCTAGCTTGCTTTTGTTACAAATGTTAAAGTGTGTTACTCTTTACCGCTACCAATTTCTATTTGCGGTTCTCACCAACCTTGGAGCTTTTAACTAGAATCAGGAGACTGATTCTGATTTTAAACCCAAACTTGCCCACACTATTACTTTTAATCCAGTTCAGCTCACTATACAATCCTATACCTAGCTCTGAAACACAAATAGAAGAACAGCACAAACTAAAGCAATCAACCAGGGTTCAGTAATTACTTAAACTAGCACTGACAGAAATTTGGGCAGCTAAGCCTGAATGCAATGACTCTGTGCTTGCCTTCGTTTATCCTGGAATGAAGAAATTTCTCTGAAACCAATACATTTGCAAGATTTTCCTGGTTCTACTGATCATTATCCAGAGGGATCTGATTAGCAAAGTCTTGCACCAGGAAAAGCAAAGCTCTGTTCTTTTATTATTTCCCCACTGTTGGGGCCCTGGTCACGTGCAAGGGAACCTGGCCTTGCCTCAGAGCCGGAAGGCTCCCTAGGAACAAAGAAAGAGACTACAAGGGGAGTGATTGAAAGGCTTGAAATTCGCGGATTTATGCGTTAACCAATCAGGACCGAGTATTTGTTGCGTAATCAGAAAACTATAACCAATGATAAGTTCACCCTTGCTGGATGTTCCCGGACACTGGGACCAAAGGGTATATAAAGATGTGAGGGGCAAGGAATAAACTGATTGAATCTGCACCACGTTGATGTGTACTTTCACCCCGGTTCGCGCCATAAACGCGGGCTTCGGCACCCCACATACTATTTTAATGTTGTAGTTTGTAGTTTCTTGTTTAGAAAGTCCCTTCAGTATAGATTGATGGAGTTCAAAGAGCTGTCTTACATTACCAGATGAAAGAAAAAAAAACATTCTTCATATCATCCTCTATTAGCCACTGTTAGAAAATGGCCTGGGTAAAACTTTGATGCTATTTAAGGCTCTGTGGTGAAAAAATATAAAAGTCTTGCTGAAATGATCCTAAGAGTGACCTATCAGGGTTAAATTAGTATCAAAGGAACAAGGATGTATTTATATAAATCATGGGCAGTGCAAAAAAAGAGCAAGAGAGACCCACTTGACATTTACAATACACCTCTGTAAAAAATTAATTGTAATATTTATGGATTGGATAGCTTATGAAAATTAATCAATTAAATATTTAGCATATAGCAACTCTGAAAACTATTTCTAATGCAATACAAACATGGCTGACTCTTTCCTTAGACTAAGTAGGAACTTCTCTTTCAAATTTACCTGTGTACCAAAGCAAAGTTAGTAGACTCTGAAGCATTCCTATCAAAAATATCTCCATTTCAAAGAAGAGTTTGAAAATAGAATAGAATTTGGAAGTGAAATAGAATTTGGAGAAGGAGGTTAAGAGTGTTAGCCTATCAAAACCGGTATTTACTGGTGGCGAATGGTGGTAAAAGGAGTCTCAGAAAATAGAAAACTTTAATGTCATACAGACATTTTTAAACCAGAGTTTTTTGGAATGGGTTGATTGTTTGTGTGTGTGTGTGTGTG
>VXBZ01012534.1:14415-57892 GCA_013399135.1 Heliornis fulica | reverse complement strand
TCTGCCCACCTCCCCTGCCCCCCTCCAAAATTATGAACCCAACATTTTCTGTTCAAGGACCTGCTGGGTAGAACATAGTGAAATAAAGTCCTGGAGGAAAGAGAGGGCAGAACAGATGGCTAGTATTCAGGGATCACCATATCCAAGCTCAGGAGCCAGAGGCTTTANAGTACGATGATACTAGCATGTTTTTTTCTAGTATAATGTTGTACTTATATGACACTTACTGTAATGTGATATGACTAGGTTCATTAATACTATAAGGAATGTTTCATCACTATGTCATATTGATAAGAGTACAAGAAGGAAAAGTAAGGGTGAATGTGAGGATATAGTAGAAAAAAGTGAAAAAGATCAAAATTGAAGCTGGTGTAGACTAGGTTTCATTGCGTCTGAATTTGACTGCTTTTCATCCTTTTGAACATTTTGTTTCATGTTGTAAATAATATTTAGATATCTATGCTAAGAAATAGATGAACTTGAAAAATCTGCTTTCTCTGTCCAGTAGGTGGTATTAATTTTGCTCCTGAACAGAAAATAGAGGTATCTGAAGTACAGATTTAGTTTTCTAGTACTCCAAATTGAATTGGTTTTTTATTATGTCATGGCTTCCCTTAGAAAATGAAAGTGGGTGACTGTGAGGTAATTATTTGCTGTCAGTTACAAAGTCTAAGTGTACTTAGACAATGCCAGAGTGTGACATTACTGGGTAACCCATATAGCTAGTGAAGTCCCTAAAGTAGGACAACTTTATATTAAAATTGGCATCTGCCAGCACTGGATTTGTTCTGTTCTACTCTTCACATTAAAAATACAAAAGCATAGATGAATCCAATGAATTAAAAATAAGCTGCTCATTTAGAGTCAGAATGTAGATCCAATAGGTAGTAGGTTTCAAGAATTAGATGAAATTTTGTTCCAGTTTAAAACCTTTAGAAACTATTTCAAGTTTATGTTTATATGGCATCATAACTCTAGATAAATCTGACATCATTAATCTGCTGTCAGATTAATCCATAAAACACCTTCTTAGAAAATAAAAAGCCTCTTTGATTGCAGAAATTATTTTTCTTTTCTATTATTTTTCTGCTTGTTTCAGTTGTGTCAGTATTACCATCATTGAATTATTTGTCGTCAGCAATAGAACCCTATGCATAAAGAATCTGGTTGTCAGTAGGAAAACCACCATTTGATACTTTACAGTTTTTAGATTTGTATCAATCATTACTTATAAATTTCAAAAAAATAATTATCTAAATGTTAGCACACACCAGTCCACCCCCAATACCCCCCTGCCCACCTCCCCTGCCCNCTGCCCCCCTCCAAAATTATGAACCCAACATTTTCTGTTCAAGGACCTGCTGGGTAGAACATAGTGAAATAAAGTCCTGGAGGAAAGAGAGGGCAGAACAGATGGCTAGTATTCAGGGATCACCATATCCAAGCTCAGGAGCCAGAGGCTTTAATAGATGAACAAGGAGCTCCTGGACAAACTCAAATGCAAAAAGAAAACCTAAAGAGTGTGGGAAGAATGTCATGTACCCTGGGAGGAATGCAGAAAAAAAAAACCTAAGCAACTGTGGATCAGGTAAGGAAAGTCCTGATAGAGTTAAATCTGACCAGCGACATCAAGAGCAACCAGAAATGTTTCTGTAGGTATACCAGTGATAAAAGGAAGACTAGAGAAAATGTGAGCCCTCTCTGGAACAAAAATGGACACCTGGTTACCCAGGATACGAAGAAGACTGAGGTATTCAATGATGTCTTTGCCTCAGCCTTCAGCAATGGTCTGTTTTTGCCCCAGGTGGCAGCTGCTTGGTCACTTGTGAGGGGAGAAAATCAGAAGAGTAAAAGTGAGAAATCATGGATTGAGATACAGTTTAATGAGTAAAACAAAAGTCCTGAGCACAATCAAAGCAAAACAAGGACTTCACTCCTCACTTTCTGTGGGTGGGCAGGTGTTCAGTCACCCCCAGGAAAGCAGGGCTCCATCCTATGTAGCCATTAATTGATAAGACAAACACCATCACTTTGAATGTCCCCCAACTCACTGTCCTGCTCACTGTCAGGGTGGAGTGAGAAATAGAAAAGGCCTTGACTCTGTGTCAAGCAGACATCCAAAGTGTAGTTCCAAACTAGCTACTATGAAGAAAATTAGCTCTGTCCCAGCCAAAACCAGCACAAGCAGCAGCAGCTCAAGTCACACTGTCCAATTATAGAAGGTAAAGGCAGGAACTAGGAGAATGAAGAACTACTCACTGTAGGAGAAGATCAGTTTTGAGACTATCTAGGGTACCTGAAAGTATATAAGCCCATGTGACCCGGTGAGATGTGTACATGTGTCCTGCACATGCAGATGAAGTTGCAAACCTACTGTATTTGAGAAGCATGCCAGAATTGGGAAGTTTAAGTGGAAAAGAAGAAACATCCTCCCACATTCTTTAGAAGTGGAAAGAGGAAGACCTGGGGAACTCCAGGATGGTCAGTCTCACCTCTCTGCCCAGCCCAGAACATGGAGCAGATTCTCCTAGAAGCTGTGTTCAAGCAGATAGAAAATGAGTTGATTGGTGACAGCTGACATGGTTTCACTAAGGGCAACTCATGCCTAATGAAATCAGTGGCCTTTTGTGATGGGCTTACAGTGTAGGTGGATAAGACAAGTACAACTGATGTCATTTACAGGGATTTCTGAAAACCATTTGACTGTTTGCTGAAAGATATTCTCATCTAAATTAGAGAGCTATGGATCTCATAGATGGACCACTCAGTAGGATCAAGTGCACCACCAGCAAGCTTGCTAAAGACACCAGGCTGTGTGGTGTGGTCAAAATGCTGGAGAGAAGGGATACTGTCCAGAGGGACCTTGACAGCCTTGAGATCTTGGCTCATTGGAACTGTATGAAGTTCAACAAAGCCAAGTGCAAGGTCCTGCACATGGGTTGGGGCAACCCCAAGCACACCTACAGGCTGGGAGGAGAATGGGTTGAGAGCAGCCCTGAGGAGAAGGCCATGGGGGTGTTGGCTAATGTAAAGCTAAGCACAAGCTGACAATATGCTCTCACAGCCCAGAAAGCCAACTGTATCCTGGGATGCATCCAAAAAGCGTGACCAGCAGGTCGAGGGAGGCAATTCTGTCCCTCTACACTGCTCTGCTGAGGCCTCACCTGGAGCACTGGGGTCCTCGGTATGGTCCAGATATGGAGCTGCTGGAGTGAGTGCAGAGGAGGGACACAAAGATGATCAGATGGCTGGAGTAGCTCTCCCGTGAAGACACTAGTAGTGTTTGGCTTCTTCAGCCTGGAAGAGAGAAGACTCCAGGGAGACCTAATTGCAGCCTGCCAGTACCTAAAGTGGACCTACAGGAAAAATGGAGAGAGACTGTTAACAAGGGCATGTAATGATAGGACAAGGGGTGATGACTTCAAGCTGAAGGAGTATAGATTCAGATTAGATATTAGGAAGAGATTCTTCCCTGTGAGGGTGGTGGGGCACTGGCACAGGCTGCCCAGAGAATCTGTGGCTGCCCCCCTCCCTGGCAGTGTTCAAGGCCAGGTTGGATGGGGCTTTGGGCGACCTTCCATCCAAACGCTTCTGTGATTCTATGATTATCCCTTTGAAATTGCATTGTTTCAGCACGAGGTGCTGCTTCTGGAATGAAAGCAAAACTTAAACTTTAAGATGATTTATACATAAGTTTTTTTTCTTTTTTTAATTGTATTTTTCTGTGAAGCTCAACTGTTTTATTATAGGAAGTGTGAAAGTAAAAAAAATAAATGTGCCCTCATTATGGATGAGACATTAAATTACTAAACCAAGATAATAAAGGTCAGTAATATCTATAAAAGATAAGGAAACATGATGAGTTTTTGTCATTGAGTCTGAGGTTTTCCCACAGATTTCCTAGTTTGGGAAATTTTATTTGCATATTAAAATTTGGATTTATCTCACCTGGCAACATCTTCAAATACATTCTAGAGACTTAGGTAAGAGGAAAGTAAGGAATATTTAGAGGTATTGGAATTATACATTGGCCAGTTAATACCTGAGAAGAGCTCTTTGTGGTTTTATTAAAAAAATTCTGATGCCTTGCATGTTAAAAGTAGTGTTTTTGAATCATGTTCCCTTTGATTTGTACGAGTCAAAAGTTAAATAGAGAAAGGCCCATAGCTAAATTCAACAGAATCAATTGCAAAGTTGAACTCGAGCAAACACAGAAGCTGTGATTCAACAAAAATGTGTAAATATTTTATTGATTTGGAATCTTAAGTTTGAAAGGGAAAAAAATGAAACCTGAGTTTTTGAGTGCTAAAGACAAAATCACCCTAGGGATATAATAAAATATAGGGCAGAGGAAGGAAGCAATCCTTTGTACAGTAGAAAGCAGACAAATATATGTGGAGCACAATAATCGCATTTAAAATAATGAATGGGAAATGAAAGCTAGATGGGAAGTCATAACTCAGGAAATTGAAAGTATGGTGGATTCTTGATCTCTGGAGATTTTTTTTAATTAAGACTGATTTAAAAGTTGTTGTTATTCAAAAAAGAAGCTGTGCAAAATCACTGTGGACTTCGTAGCTGCAGAAAGTTTATATTATTATAATGGCCCCTTCTGGCTTTAAAATTTATGCTCATTAATAAAGAAAGACTTTTCAAAGGTGCTCACTTATTGTCATTTATCTGTATAAAAAATGCTAAAGGGATTAATTGAGGCTAAGAATTTAGATTAAAATAGTTTAACATTTATATGAATTTCTGATACATTAAGAATTATAGTGAGAGTTAATAATAAGAACGAAAAGCTAAGCTTTTGAAACATCTTTTTTACATCTTGAAGTGTAACTCTCTGATCTCAGGACAAATTTAGATAGCTAAATATATTTAGCTTTTTATTTAGCCGTCCTTTGCCTTTAAGAGTAGTCAAAGAGCAGTGACTACTGAGCTCTGGGAATACATATGTATATACATATATTTGTTCATGGAAGAAAGAAAGACAAAATAGTTCAAGGATATTTCAGAATTCTTAAACATATTTCTTTTATGTTCTTTTTACATTGAAGGTAGTGCCAGGCACTGCCAATGAAAAAACCCTAGCTTTGATTAACCTTGAAGCTTTTCCAGACAATTCATAGTTTTTTATGACAAACTTGTCCAAGACATCAGATTACAAATGCAGCAACTCTTACCTAACCCTGACTCCTACGATTTTTGTCAAACTGAGTAGAATCTAACAATAAGTCAGCTTGGTAAGGCCAGATATTTCATTAGCTAAAAAACCCCACATTTAATTAGTAAAGGCTATGAACCTCTTTAGGCCTGCTTACAGGACAGCATCTTTAAAGCCTTAAATATAGAGATGAAGTCGGTATATTTAAAAAAAACAAACAATCCTTTAAGTATCAAAAGATAAATATTACCTGTGAAAGCAGTTCATATATGCTTACTTTCTACTTGGAAGAGTCACCAATGAAAAACAAGTGACGAGCTCTGAAAAGCTCTGTGATGTTTCTGCAGTACACCAAGTGAGCCAGAGGTTTGATATATGTCTACCTATTTGAGGGAGAACTTCTGAAACAGAGAACAATGACCTTTAGGAAAGATGGAACAAAAATAAGATTTCCAAGTGCATCTATTCCCTGTACAGTGTGTCCTCCCAGGGTGGGTTTTTTCCATCAATCTTGCTGTCATTCTGTCAAGTTTTATTGGCCTACTGGGTTATAATAAACTTTACAAAACTCCCTCTGGAAACAGCCTTCCAACAGAAGTCTCCCAGAGACTTTTTATAACACTGCTCTGGAAAGCAAGCTGGGCTAAGCTGCAATTCAGCCCTTCTCTTGCACTCTTTTGGGATCCCTAGCTTGCAGTAAGACATGACAAACAGCATGCAGAAAAAGAGAGACAGGTAAACATTTATCTCAATCACATAGAGGGGAAGCATTGATGTTTCCTGTTTTCTTCTCTTGGTTCCTTGATATTGACTGATTCAGCAGATCAGTGTCTTTAGATTATTGTCCTGCTCAGTTGGCAGCTGGATAGCTCTACATTCAATGGCAGCATCATTGCAGACTGAGGTATTTATCTGGGTATTGACAATTTAACTCTTGAATTTCTTTTTAAAATAGTTTGGGGTTTCTTTGTTATTTCCTCTTTGGTGCTACTGAATGTCTTAAGGTTTAGGGGAGTTCTGCTTGCCTGGTGTTCCAGATAAAAAGATCTGCTGTATCTAGAAGTGTATCAGCATGTGCTGCATAGCGCTTGCTCTCTAAGCTGCATATGTGTTGCTGCTTTATTGAACACTAAACACGGACGGTTCCAATATCAATGAAGAAAATTTCACAAGTCATAACACTTACTCAAACTGAATTCTGAATTCTTCCAAGAAATAAACTTCCATTTTCCTTCATACTACTGGAAAGAGCCTGAGGAGTTTTACATGTCAGGGATGACATCTTTTGCCTTTCAATGCTCAGAAACTGACAAGCAGCTGGTCCTTCTGCCCTAGGAGGAGTCATAAACTGGTAATGCCTCTGTTTACAAAACCTGCAAGGTGAAGCTTCCTGGATATCCTGCCTACACAGTCAGACTCCACACACAATATTTGACTGCAGTATTTTGGCAACATTTGTGAAATACCTTATTTCCATCTAAAGGAAAGATTGTTCCTTATCTGGTTAAATACATGCATTGCAAGGAGTCACAATGAAGAGTTGCTGTAGGAAAGGCGTATCTCCCTTGGCATTTCAGTACCACTGAATTGGAAGTGGCGATTTCTTGCTCATTCCTTGCAGGCAGGGAAGAGACCAAGGGGATCCCAACCTCACCTCAAAGTCTCATGTTGGCTCTGGAGCCCAGGCCAAAATCCTTAATCTTACTCCTGGTTGCCCCAGACCAAATCTACTCCCAAGCTCTCTCATTTCAGCAGAAACACTCTAAGTCCTACCACACATCCCTACTGCGCTCTCATACTGAGTACACTGTAGGTTCCCACTGCTGCTAAGTAGGCTGTTGGGGAGTGAGGCAAGGGCGAGGCATGCCAGACCCTTGCCACTATTGAGTCCAAGTTACTACCACAGCAGAAGCAGGAGAAAGATGGTAGCAATTGCTGCTCCAGGCCAATGATCCCCAAAGTGTTGGGTCCAAGTTTCTTTTTCATTTTTGGAAAAACAAAACAAAAGGCTTTATTAATATTCTTTAATGTTACACTTCACAATGTCAGCCAGTGGCCTACATCTACATTTTATATAAGTGTGTGAAGAACTTTAGTCATTTTTTCAAAATGTTTCTATATGCAATGTAAACTGTCAATACCCAGATAATCTAGATGATCTTTGAGGTCACTTCCAACCCAAAACATTCTATGATTCTGTGACTTTCTGTTGCAGTAATAATAATAAAAAAAAAGATCTTTGGCCCCTGGTTTCTGCTTAATAATCCCAATAAAGTAATGGTGTTTCATGAGCACTTCCACTGCTTGATTCCATTGTGAACCAGCTCAGGAGGCAAATAAGCTAAAGAACCACAATGATCAACTGAATAATTTTCTGCTGTACCAGGTTTTTTAACAGCAATCAGATGTGCGCCAGGGCAAAAGAGAGGATGAAACCATATCTTTCCCATAGTAATTCTAATGTGACTGTTCAGCCAAACATAGCTAAAATAACAAGCATGAAATGGACCTTAAGTTTTCTGATGCTTAACTGCTTAAACTCTTTTTAGGCTAGGCTGAGTGATGAGCATTCAAGAGGGAACTGCTGCACATTTAACAGCAAGAAAAAATATTTATAATGCCTATTAATACTGCAGTATTATTGGGTCAATATTAAACAAAGTATAACTCTTAGTATGGATTCCTAGTAGAGCAAATAAAAATTTAGTATAAGAATAAAAAAAAAATCCTTAGGAGAGAGATGTTTTGTGTGAAAAGCCTGAAAATCAATATGGAAAACTGCACATTAGAAAAATGAAATTGTGATTTCCTTTTATTTCACAGCAGTAACAAGATGATATGGTTATAATTATTTTTTTTTTTAGTGATGTCAAGTTAACTACTATTGGAAGAAGGCATGTGCAGGTTCTCTGTTTTCCTTGGTTCATATTCATTCACAATAGGAGCTTAAAATAAGGTTTAGCTTAATGGATTCCCCATGTGTTTGGACTTGAAAGCTGCATATTTTTAAAATACAGTCAGAATACAGAGATATTAAATTAACTGGCTACTGAACTTAAACTTGTCTTGGTTTAGATCTTCTCATAAAACCAACTGGATATTACTATTGGGTATTAATCTACTGATTCTTGGTGATGCATTATGTCAGGTGAAATGGTGCTGCCCTGTATTAGATGAAATTACATTAGCCTTGAAATTACTTACATCTTCGCCTTGAACAGTTAGTTCACTGTTGAAGGCTCAGTGGCTTTGATATACTTGGACCAACAGACTGATGGTAGTCTGCTTCAGAGTTTCCTGTACTTTATGTGCAGAATATAGGAGTTAATCAAACTCATCCATATGGTTATTTTTAAACAAATAAAAAACCTCTGTATTTTCTAAAAAGTAGTGTAACTATATTTTAAGTTACTGCTACATGTGCCACTGCAGCATTGCAAAATAACTGTTGGAGTAGTGTCTAACAGCTTGTGTATATCTTTTAGAGGGGTGAAGTTTGAAAGCAAGTGGTTATTCCATTTTAGATATTCAGATTTTACTATTGAAATAGTTATATGTAGTTTGCTTCTGTGTAAGAGAGTGCCAACTAATGTATTGGGTTTTTTTCAATTTGATGAGGGTAAAAGATCAGTTATTCAGTCTGAGGTTACTCATATTCTCACAAGATTTAGGTGCACATTTAGAATGAGGAGAAAGTATTCTAAAAAAAACAACAGAGCTTTCTGTAGCAAATTCACTTAAAAGGGATACATTTTTCAGCTGTCAGAGATGACAGTGATTAAGGTCCCTCAGTCAATTTAGGTAGAGTTTTTCTTCCCACTTACCACTCTCCCTGCCCCTAAAAATAACTGTACATATGGAAAAGCTGAACATGTTATTGCATAAGTAATTATCTCTTATCACAGCTATGTTTTCCTAGCAGATATTCTTTTAAGAGGAATTTTTTAGCTTGTAGCTGACTATCTAAACCTTGCTCTGCATTGACAACAGTTGTGGAGCTGACTGATTAAGGACTGTGCTTGCCTAAAGTAACACCCCAGCCTACCAGGTTATTGACTGGAATGACAAAAGGGGATGTATAAGATGATCCAGCTGCGTTCCCTCCTTCACACAAAATCTCATCTAATTTGCTCATACTCTGAGGTGGAATGAGAAGCCTAGTTTTCCTGGTTTTCAGAATTTAAAGGATATGCTATGTATATCAGTTTAGAGGCAGACCTGAATATCCAGGATTGCTATGTTATTTCAGTATGGGCAGGAGAACTATGTAAACTTTCAGTCTTGCATGTGAAATCTGGGAAACTCTTTATATCCAGAAATTTGGAACTTAACTGAGATTTTGGAAGCTGTTATCAGAAATTGTTTATATGTGCCTGCTTAGTTTACTTCCACCTCCCATGGAGGTAGCAAAGGATTTCCGTTTCTCAGTATGGAGTTACTTGAGTCAAAGGTTAATTATATTCCATTGCTATAGGTATCTCAAGATGTTACCAAAGAAATTATAAATGGAAAAACTGAGATATTTGTGTCTCATGTCTGTTCCATTCCTGCAGAGAAGAATATATCCCATCCAGAATAAGAGTTTGCAAATCAGTAGTATATATTGTGGCAGCCAGGAGAAGTACCCTCCCTGGACTATAGCAGTATTTAACAGACCTCTGCAATGGCTGTCCTGCCGACATAGATTTACAGAGGTTTTTTTTCTGTATCTCCCCACAATATTTTCAAGACTCAGCTCTTATGATCTTTTAAAGGCTTTTACTGTGCCTTTGTTCAAATATAACAAGTTGGGCATGTTGTCAGAGCGTTTCAGTTTCAGGATACTTCCTTTCCTCTTCATATAATTTATAAATGTAATAAATCCCCACAAATAAGGTTCTTGGAGGCTATGAATGTTACAGCTTCATTAAGCTGTATTTTTGAAGCTGGGAAAAGCTCCTAAGTAATAAACAAAGTGGCACGTTTTCTGACATCTCTAAAGCCTATAAAAAGATTGCAAAAATCAAATGCAGGAATAGATAAAGTTTGGATTTGTATAATTCAATTTTTTTCATCTCCCTTTCATGTATTCTTAATCCCCAACAGTTTATACAATCCAAGGGTTGGTTTATTGTTGGGTTTTTTGCTGTGGGTTTGTTTGTTGTTTTTTTAAGTCTATACAAGAAAATATTTGAACAGTTATCTTCAAAAGCTTTGCACAGATTATTTTTTAGACATAAGGTTTGTAGAATACTCATTGGCTGTCATTTATTATGTCTGTCTTTCTGTCTATACACACATATAGGTGAAACTGCTCCCACTATCTGTGAGTCTGACCTCCTTCCAAAATCTCTTCTAGCTACTCACATGAGTTTCAGCTGGAACAGGTGCATGCCTTTCACCTGTTTGGGGCTTTTTTGTTGCTTACTAAGGCATGTTGTTTAATATTCCTTTATTTGCATTTTTGGTGGTTAATAGGATAAAATACCACTGAAATAAAATAATTACTTCCGTCCATACATAAGGGTTTGCAATATTCCTAACCGTGGAGCTGTTCTGAACTGCACCCTTTACTTAAGTTTTTATTTTTATTTGTTTTTTAATTCAACTGCAAACAAACTGAGTATAAAAGCAGTTTAAAATTAGTAAAATAAGTACATCCGACTAAAGGTGGTGTTGAATGCACATTACACCGGTTCTGCACAGTATTTCAAATCTATACACAGTACTCAACACCTGCTATCAAGAAACTCCCAAGCCATAACTTTTTGTCCATGACTGGAGTGCTGGGATGGAAGGACACAGGCTCTTTAGGAAGGAAAGGTGGTCTTTGAGGTCCTTTCCAAGCCAAACCATTCTGTGACTGATTCCCTGAGGTTTGTTGTTCGTAGGTTTAAACAATTAAAATATTTTAACTAGAAATGGAAGTGTTAGAAGCTTAGATGATTTTCTGCTGAAATAATTTCTAGGAATCATATGTACTGCACTCATTTTCCGCGCTACAATTAATACTGTGAATAGTGTCTGTAATTCAGTGTATATATGTATTTCTGCTGCATTAAGCCATAATATTCAAACTTTGCTTATCCAAGATAAAGGCAAAATATTTGGACTTCACAGATTTGCACAAATTTGCAAGTCTTATGTGAATAATCTTTTCTACATGACTAATGGCAGAGGTTTCTGGGTTTAACTCAAATTGCTACTGAGACTGTGTGCTAACGTGATGGACAGTGACAGAAAAAAGATGGTTTACAATTAACATCTAAAATTGTCGGAAGTTTAAAGGGTCCTTAACCTCAAACTTTTTTTAAACCTTTTTTAATTTTTTTTATTTGATACTATGCTGCTAAGTAAGGTAGACAATAAATTTGATGGGGAAAGAAGGAAAGTGCAACCTGCCTTTATATCCTAAGGGCAAACTGTCATGCAGGGCACTGTATTATTCTCATTTTAAGGTCTTCCACTGGAGGAGTATTAATCTTGACAGGGTTTTCCCTTCTATCTCATTAGAGACAGAGCAAACCTGCTGAGATGCAGGGTTTCACATCTTATAATTCTCTCCTACAGGGAGGGAATGAAAAAGATCTCATCAAAATGAAGATCCCCTGAAAATCAGTTCTGTGAAACTGGTCTCCCTGCTGTTAGCAGGCAGTGCTGGGAGCGATGCTACCTTTCTGTATTTGCTTTTCTTTAAATGAAAGGCCTCTTGCTTTCTCTAGGGAGGAAGCAGTGTTGCAGAGCTCCACCTACTCCAGTGCTTCTCAGAGTGCCCTCAGCTCTCAGGGTAGAGGTGCAGCCTTCTCTGTCTGCATGCCTGCCTTCCCTCTCCACTCCCTCCACCTGTTGTAGTCGATTCCTTCATCTGTCTTCCTTAAGTGCCTGCAGCTGAAGTCTGTTCTGGCTTGACATATAGCATTTGTCCGAATTAAAAATTAAATATGTTGGCACCAGTGTTTTCTTGGTCATTTGTTAGATTCTAGAGCAATATTTGCTGATACTGGGAAATTCTCAATGATGTGCAAGGTCAAGACTCGGAATGAATGTTTGTCATAAAACTTGGCTTTCACAACTATGAGAAAAATAAGCATTTTAAATTAACCTTCTGTATGAGCTGCATATTTTAATTTGTTGCTCCAGAAAGTAGTTGAATGTCATGTTTAGGGGTGGCAGAACAGATAAGGAACACTAATGTATGTATACGCGTGTGTGTGTGTGTCTTTCTATATATCAACACATGAAAAAGTAAATAAAAACAAAATGAAAGTTGGAGGGAAGACAGTGAACCTTGAAGTGTAGAGGGAAGTCAAAAAGCAAGCTGAGTTTAGTTGATCATGAAAAGACTAAGTGCAGCTTCTTATCCTTTGGGCTGGAAGGACCTTTTTTGGGTTTTTTCTTTTGTTAATCTTTCATTTCACACTTAAATGGACACTCTAGCCTTTGTCTGGATTTCATCTGACTCTGCAGAGACAGGCAAATTGTTTTGGAATCCTTGGTACAATGAGAACTAGCCACTGGGTTGCAGGTATAATTAGGGATTTATTATTATATAAAAAAATTAATGATCGGCACAGCTTATTGTTATCTACAATTTCTAGCAGTGTAGCTTATTCTTACACAGAACTTTTAGCAATTATCACAACTTTCTTTTAAACAGAAGTTTTAGTAATTAGTGTAACTTTCTTGCTATCTAGAGTTTTTAGTTACATAGACTTTTAGACTTGCAGATCAGGTAAAATTCTTAATAATCAGCATGTGTTACGATAATTGTAACAGACTCATAATTGACTTAAAAGAACATGATTAACTCAGTCCTCAGAGACTTCCAGTTTGGTAGAAGCCTACCCCATGAACTTTGGGTAGTAAGGTTTGCTGGTGGGAAGCCAGGCATGTTTCCTTGGAAAAAAATGAGTTTTGCAACATGTTGCAGTGGAATTTGGGGAGTCCCTTTTGTCAATACCTTCCTGCAGAATATCCTGTCCTCCTGGAACATGACACATGCGTGACTATAACACATTAATATTTGGTGACTTTCCCATATATAAACAGCTGAACTCTTCTAAAAGCTGGTATTTTTGTTGTAGCTATGAGTAGTGATATGAGGTATTTCTGGATCACTTTACTATATATGCGTGTAATATTTTGTTCGATGTTAAATTTTTATTTGAACTGTTTGAATACATCTCTTTTATAGAGATGCTTCATACTGTGTCTTTTGTCTTCAGATTATTTTTTGTGTGACAAATCAATGATAAAAACATAAAGACTGTTTCCAGAAAAATAAGTGTTGCTGTCAACAAATCATAGTAGCTTCTGGGTTGAGTGTCTGTTCTGAAATCATTCTGTTATGCATTGTATTTTTCTCCCTGATGCATTAGGATGTGGGTTTTTTCCATTTTGAAATCTGTTGTGTTCTTTAGATTAAGATGCCCGAGATTAGATTTTTTTTTAGTGTTTTGAAGGAACCACTGTCATTTAGTAATCTAAAAAATATCATTATACAGTTTTCATCATCTTAGATTTTTTTTTACATTTTTTTCTCCTAGCATTTTGTTTCATTTCATAATGTAGGTGTGTATTTGGTTTTTTTTTCTTTCAGAGATGAATGGTATACTGAAGGAAAAAAAACAACACAAAACCAAAAACAAACCCAAAAAAGCTCAGAAAATTTGGAATTCACATATGGAAATTTTCAATTATTTGTATTTGTTTGTCTTTAGAAGTGGAGGAGTTGGTGTCACTCTGAAATGCATACACACATGAGGTTTAACTAGGAGAGCGGCCAATGAGTAGCAATAGCAGTAGTAGTATTATTATTAGTAGTAGTGTCAGGAATGGAACCAAGATGGTCAGATGGCAGTACAGTGGAAACAAGGTACAACATCAGGCTTCTGAAATGACTCTTGAAGTGACCTTAACATTGAACTTGTATTCTGCTTCTGTAGCATAGCCTAAAGAGGCAAAACTCAAAAGATCCAGGGATTTGTGTACAACTAAGTAATGATAATTAATGTTCAGTTTGTTGATAAAATTATTTATAGAAGATATCAGGCAAATGTATTTTTACTCTGTAATTATGCATATAACATAACTAACCTGTTATTGACAGGACTTTATATTCTATCAACAATTATCTGAGCCGTTCATTTACTGCCCTTTCAGTAAACTAATCCAAATTTCTAGACATTCAAACAAGCGTTGTAATCGCATATCTCTGTATGATGTAGAATCCAGAAAAATTCCTAGGATTAAAAATATCCTTAGTATTTTTAATTGATGCTTATTAGAAACCTTCCATTGCTTTAATAAAACTTTTCTAAAAGTTTGATGTTTTTAATATGAAAAGATCAATACAAAACTGAGGTGGAAATAAACAATTTTTAGATTTAATAAGTAGAATAAATTGGGTTTGTATGCAAGAATTTTCTTCACCATATTTTTTCAAGCACACAGTCTTACCTCTTGGTTGCTGTGGAGAATTATATGTTTGGTTTCTTTTCCGATAAAAGTTCCAGTGTAGTAATAAAGTATCACTGTATAAGTTAAGTTGCAATCTATTCAATCAAATACACGACAGAAGCACACCACATTTTGCTTGTCTCTAATATGTATTTTTTCTAATGACTAAAAATCCTTGGTCTAAAAAGATATCCTGTACTAAATTCATCCCTTGAGTGTGGCTGTGATGATTATCTGGGACTTTTGATTTCTACAGAAAAAAAAAAAAAAAAGCCCTATTAGTTTCTTCACGTAGACACAATCATGGTTCTGGAAGTTTTTTATCTCCTAAATCAAGAGCATTGCTTTAGTATCAGGGACATCTCCTGGACTATGCTTTTTCTTAAAAAAAAAATAAAAATAGTATAATAGCTGTAGTTTAATGTTAAAATTAAAATTGGATTTTTTCTTTCTCTTTGTTGCAACAAAATAACTGCCAAAAGTATATTCTGAAAGTTGCAGTTTATTCTAAATTTGCAAAATGTTAATCCCCCCCCTTCTCTGTTCATTCAGTTTCACCCATTTCCACTGGCGAATGTTTGAAGTGATTCGCATTGTAAAACTTGGGGTGGGAGAGCAGCTGAATCCCATTATAAAGCTGACAACCTATTTGCCCAGACAGGATGCCTGTCAACCCAAGTTTGTCTAATCACTGACATTTGGGCTGGAGAATGTGATGGGAGGTGACTGATGTATGATCTCCACATTCGCTTCTCTTTCTGCCTGGTGAGTCAACAACTTGTCAGTGTGAGAAAATAAGCATGTTAAAGGGTAAGATGCTGGTCCTAGAGATAAGCAGGAAGGATTTGGCTGTCATCTATGGCAAATTTAGGTAGGTAAGTCAGATATTCACATTTGGCAGAATTTGCTGCATATTTCAAAGTAGAAACAGTCCCTTCTAAGAGAAGAACTTAACCTGATTTTATGTTGTGTGGTGCTTTGACCCTGACTGGGGACCAGACTCCCAACAAAGTCACTCTAAGTCCCCTCTTAGCTGGACAGGGGAGAAAATATCTATCCCCCATACGGTAGCACGTCAGTAAATTTAACTCTTCCTTGCGAGTTGTGAATTAGGAAGAGACATGGTTTGTAGAAATAGCAGAAGATCAGATGGCATGCGTTACTACTCCCATGATATATGTCATTTTGGCCCATCCAAATATCTTCCAGATATATGTTACAGATAAATAAATATAAATTCGGTATAACTTTACAGTAAAATAAATGAAATTGCAAGTCTTACAATTGTCCAAAATCACACATTGAATGGTGGTCAGAAGGGCATCAACAAATAGGGGTCTTTTATCTCCTACAAAAACTGTTTAAATGTCCCTGCATTTTACAGAAAATATATTACCAGTATTTAAATACACCTTTTTGACATTTTAGCAGTTTATGAAATATTTGTAAGAATCACCCTTCTTTTTGAGAAGGGTACAAAAAAATTGTAGTTAATACCTGTCTCTTCTGTCTTCATTACATAAATTTTTGCACTAAGGGAAAACCAGTTTTATTTTTATTGTTGAGCTGCTATAAATGTACAAATTCAGGTTTGGATGATAACAGTTTCCTGGATGATGTCACAAGGGAAAAAATTAAGAAAAAGCACTGATTGCTTGATCATTTTAGCATCATGGGTATACATAGAATTGGCTGCTGGACTGCTGCTCCAGTCCTTTGACCACTGCATGATGTAATTTTAAGCTTTCAACCTAAAAATGATAATTGTATTTGATGACTCTCAGCACCTGCTTAGAGGGAGAAAGTGAATTCATAATTTTGTGGATTTTTTTTTCCAGAAAAAAATTGAAGATGAGTATAAGAACTGGTGACTTGTAAACTCATCTATCTACCCTGTAATGGAAAGTGATTCTTGCCATATTCTCTTGCCACTTTTATCTGTAAGCCTTTGAAAGAATACTTAACGTTCTGGAAGCAGAATTTAAAATTTTTTTAAAATAAAATTAAATAAAATCCTCCACTGTTTCCAAAGTGAAAATGTTTGTTAGGCATTTAAAACACTAAATAAACACAGGAGAAGAAAAAAAGGTACAATAATGCTAAAAGCACTTATGGATAGTGCAGAATGAAATTTGTTTAGGTATAGCTGCTGAAGAAAGAAACATCAGAAACACAGTTTCTGTGATGACACATAATACTATTTGAAATAAGTGTTTGTTTGGAGATAGGAGAAATGTACGTTGCTAGGAACCCATCCCTGAGGGAGTATTTATATAATTTTTTTCAACCATTCCAAGGAACTATTTCTGTTTTCTTTCTTCCTGTACACTTACCACAGTCTCTTTCTGGAAAAATGTGCAAAATAACATGTAACACAGAATATTTTTAATCTTTAAAATAATAATGGCAAGCCCTGACTTCTTACAATAGTCTATGAACAAAGATCTAGTGATTCAGCATTACCTGCTGAAAAGAGGAAGCAACCAAAAAGAGAAAGGATATGTTTACTACTAACTGGAAAAAGAAATAAAATTCTCCACTCATTCACTTTCTTAAGCATTGCATGGTCATACCTGGGTATATTGACCACACCTCACACATAATTTGGTCAAATCTCCATCTCTTGAGGGATATAAAAGATAAACTTTGAAATTATTTAGAAAGTATGTACATTTGCAGCACAGAAAATGTCAGTGTTGTCAGACTAAACACGAAGTACTTTGGCAGAGAGGCCAGGTTCTAGATGTCAGGCAATGGTAGAGAGGAGGGAGAAAAGATTAGGTCTTAGATTTGTCAGTAATGACTGCATTCCTCTAGTCATTGGTTCTGATATAGTGAGAGAGATTTTTCTCTTATCGAAGAGGCTGGAAACATTTTGTTTCCAGGTCTAGTACCTGGCAAGGTGTTGTTTGTGTTCCATGTATCAACACAATGAAGGAAGACTTTTGAAAACAAAACCTGTTTCTTGTCTCCTTGAATACACCACGTGGGCTCTCCAGCCTTTCCTCCTATATCTGCAAAGTTTTTACACTGATAATTGCTGCAGTGTGGGGCCCCTGCCATAGGAGACATTGTTTTCATGAACATCTCCATTGTGGGGCCTTCCTATGGCATGTAGTTCTTCATGAACTGCTCCAGTGTGGGTGCAGTCTTTCAGGAACTGCCTAAGTGCTTTAGCACACAGCTCAAGACCCATAAACTTCTGACCTTATTCCCTACCTTCTTGAAAGATCATGGTGGTTTTGGGTAAGGTCCACGAAGTGCTTAGGTTTTGATTGTGCAGGTTTTAGTGTATTTTCACATACTGCTGCATGTTTTGTACCTGGGTGGTTCAGAAAAGTCTTAGTTCAGTTAGCAACTGAACAATAAAAAACAATAAAAACCAGCTCAATAACTAGCACATTAGTTAGGAGACTGAGTGAACTCGAGGGAAGCAAGAACAGTTGGTAAACACTTTTTGCATATGTTGCGTACTGTGAACCAGCAGAGAGGTTCAGGCATCAGCAAGGAAATCCCTGTGCCATTTGAAGAGACCAAATGGGCATTCCGCTTCTCAGTATCCTACAAATGGAGGAGTACTGTTACAGTGGTTATTACAGTGGTTGGTTACGGTGAAATTTGAAGGTTTCAGAGTGCTTACTGGTGTGGTTTATAATTTGAATAATTTAGAGTATTAATGCTTATCTCTCATAAGATATAAAATATAAAGTAATGCTAATAATAAACTTATTTCAAGACATAACAGTGGACATGACAAGATTTTGGTAGCACAGTGTCTTGATTGGGAAGGGCGTCTCCTTCCTGTGTTTCACAACAGGGAATCACAGGGTCGTACAGCAATGGCACAGAGCTCACAGCAGGATGTGTTGCACACAGGAGAGCAGAGCATATCAGCATATAGTAATTTGGTGGTACAGCTGCCTAGTATTTTGGTATTGCACACCAGTAGTATGTAACTGCTCTGCAGACTGTACCATGGTGGGAGTTATCTCCTTTTCTTAGGCAAGATCGAGTTCTTTGATGTTTGACAGAACGGGTTGAACATGAAGATGAAACTACCACGTTTTGGTCTTCCAGCTACTCCTTACCAAAAAAATTTGTTGGGTTAGCCCTTGTCCACGTTGCTGATGTCCTCATACCTCCAAGTTGTGATTGCAAGGTGCTCTGATGTGGGCTGTCATGGGAAGATGTGCATGAATGGAAATTTGTTGGCTTGTCTTGGGGGAGCAGCTTACACAACTTACTTTGACAAGGTCTTCCATGCTCTTCTGGAATGCTTCTGCCCCTGAAGCTGCTAAAATGAATGTTTTTCATTGTGTTAAAAAAATCACTAAAGACAAGGAAAAAAAACTCTGTACTGCTAATCAACATTATTGATTAGAAAAAGAGCTTAAATGAAATGCAGGGTCAGCTTCCCGATGTTTATGATACAACTTTGTCCTGAGAAAAGAGATGTAATGTTTGGGGGTTTGGTTGTTGTACATTGAGGCTTGCTGGTTGCTTTTGGGGGTTTTATTTTTGCTAATATTATATGATCAACAAAAGAGAACCTGNTAACTCTTTTTTTTTCTATTTTTCTCATGAGGTTAGGCTATAAAACTGAAATACTGTCTGTTTACAATCTCTTAATATTAAAATGTCTGAATAGAAAATGTGATAGTACTGGTTATTTTGTTGTAGGAAGCATAAGATTTCCTGCTGTGCTGTATTGGAGCTTTTTCAGTTTTGTTGGATTTATCTGTCTGTCTTTAACTTTGGGATAAATTTTCCCTCAGTACTGTAAGTATGCCAGAGCTAATGGAAATAAATTCACAGTCAATTAGAAGACTTATATTTAAAAAAAACAACCCATGTATACATTTTTAACTGAAAAGTTTTTTCTTAGGTTTTTCAAATGTACTATCTTTTGGCAAATTTTGTTGAAAATTTGTCATTTTTAAAAAAAAATTACTTGGAAAAATTATGCATAAATGTGCTTTTAAATGTTAAGGACTTTCAGTAGCAGATTTGCAGTAATTGACTCATGTTTTTATTCATTGCAAATACAAGGTATGTATAATGTTAGCTGACTGGCGCAGTCGTTTCAGCACTTTTGAGTTGAGGAGTAGAATTTTGTTAATCCATGGAAATTGGGTCACACGTAATTTTTTAAATCTTTCTATTTCTTCTTAAATTTTTCTTTTTTTTTTCTGTTAATGAGTATCAAATACAGTTCACCTTGATGGCAGGTGACTCTGAAAAGACTGCAGAAATTACTTCACATAAACATTTGTGGTTCTGCAAGACCAATAGCTTCACAGTTCCCAAGTCAAGCTTCCTATATGATCTCCTCATTACATGATTTGCTTTTAATAACCTCAGTATTAAAATAAAAAGATAATAAAGCAACATACTGTACTTAGGAGTAGTTGCAATTAGGCCAAGCTTGAAATATAATTTTCTACACCTCAACAGCACTTTTCATTCCATTGAGAAAGATGTATGAAGTCCAATTCATACATATGGAAAAAATTAGCTTTAATTTCTCATGGCAAAAGCAGTTTATTGGCCAGTTGCTTGTAACAAACTTGAAAAACCTTGAAACTGTATTGTTACTCTCTCAAAAGGTGCAAGACATTGGAAAAATACAGCTAGTTAAAGCAAAAAGTCTCTGTTCAGTCTGTAATATGAAATACTTTTCCTGTGTTATTGCTAAAGATATGCTTAGGTTGTCATGTTGCAGACAGGATTTCAGTCACAGTGCCTGACCTTTTTCCTGGTCAAACCAAAACAGCCTCTATAATGTATTTTATATCTTATAGCACCTTATATATCTTAGATCACCTTATATCACCTTATACCTTATATTTTCTAACTCATATTTTATATCTTGTATCTTTTATATTACACTGAATACATTTTTTTCTGGTCATTTGTGACAGAGTAAAAAAGTACTTTCTCACTTCTCTGTCTTCAGTGCTTCAAGAGGATAAAATATAAAGCATGATAACAATACCTACTCTTTGACAAAATGCACATCAGGAAGGGAAGAAGTTACAAAAACCCAAAACTGTTTGAAGCCAGTAGTCAATCTGTCTCTGTGCTGTGTCTGGGTGAGGTCACTGCATGTTCCAATATGCAACTTTACTCATAAGTAGTAAACTGCAAAATGTCTATTTAGCTTCATGAATTTGTAGGTGTGTTCTTTGCTGATTCCAAGATGTTTGTTTTCTTATATGAACTAATTTTAACTAAGTAAGTTAAATATAAATTAAAAATAAATAAAAATTAAAGAAATAAATTACTTCATATACTTAAAATTCCTTACATCTGCAGTGAGAATTTAGATAGCAACTATGACAGGCTTTACTGAGGACAGTCAACCTTTTGTATACTGTGGGAATTAGTTTATTGATGTTGAACAATTAGGACATCCCATAGCTTGTTTGCTCAAAAGCTGATCTGGCTTCTAGTGCATAATATCAGAAGGGAGGGAAAGAAGGAACCAATGACCAGGCAATTTTAAGGTATATTCTTGTGTGTCTGTTGCTGAGTCTGGAATGAAACCTTATATATAACCCTTAGGTTTTTTATAAAAGAAAAACATATTTACACTTCTGACAGATCAAAGAAGTTGTTGTCAGATCTTTTAGAAGATCAGATAAGCAGTCCTTCTAGCACCACTTTTAGCTCTGAGAATAACTAGAGTCCTGCTCTCCAGCTGCTGTGCTTTCACCAGGGCTGGAATCTTACGTTTTCAGGCTTATCTATGAGCTGCCTTTGACAAGCATGCATTTCATTTGCATAATTAAAATCAATCAGAGAAGGAACATTTCAAAATAAACACTGTGGTTTTCCCTTCGTATCAGCATAAATCAGGCTTAATGCAACTAAGGTATATGTAGTTGCAGTTGCAACAGGATTGGTCTCCACGAAAGCATGGTCAAGTCCTTAGTATGATTTGTCTGCTGGATGAGAAAGTGTATATCCTTAATATCTGGATTTTATTTAGTTCATGAGTAATATAAAAAACAATCCTAACTTATATGTTTTATCTTCAGACTAAACTGAAGATTGGCAAAGTAATTAATAAAATATTTTAAAATAATAATTTGTTAAAATACCTAAGGTAAATTGTGATGGAATTTCATACTAGAAAGAGGTCTGTTGGAGAAGAAAGAAATGCAAGGTACAAACTCAGAAAATCACTCATCTAAGTAGTGGGTATCATGTTACTTTTTGTGTCAGAAATTCTAATTTCTTTCTCCACTGAAAAAGCAACCCAACTCTCTCTGGTACTACGTGCTATACATCCATAAGAATTTATTATAGAACAGAAAGGCCCTTGCAATTCCTGCTAAGTACATTGGTGTTTAATGTGATTAGGTCCTAACATTTACTCAAAATCTGTTTTCAGCACAGAAGTTTTAAGAAATGAAGTACAAACTACCCAACCATTTTTGCTAATTTGGATTTACTTGGTATTCATTCCATGAGTCTTTTCACATATTGGAAACTGATTTTTCCTTTTATTCTTGAAGCACATAAGTGTTGGTTTCTCTAAAATCAAATAATGAAGAAACAGACTTTTGTGACTTTAATATAAATAATGAAGTCTGTGAGTCTACCTCTGTTTTACAAAATAAATTTTTTATTTTATTGGAAAGGGAGAAAGTATCTTTTTTATTAATTTTATTAATTTATTTTATTAATGACCTTGAAAGTGGTTATTATATAGGAAAATTTGTATCCATAGTGTAAACTTCCTCACATGAAAGAGATCCCAGCCTTTTTCTACCTATCTGGACAATTTGATGGTGTATGTGTTTTAATAATTGCAGGGTATTAAGTAATGCTTTGGGGAGTCAAAATCCACTGTAAAAATTTAACATGGGATGTTATTGGGACATCAGGTAAAGTTAATCCAGCAAGCTGAAGGGCAACTTAAAAACTGTTTAATTGACACCCTGCAGTGTCACAGTTTTTCAGTTTTGACTAATTTTATTTATCACTTAACAAAGTGCAGAGAGACTTAGCCATTCAAAATGTAATTGGTTTTCAGAGGGAACGTTGGAGGAGGAAGAGTTGGAGAAGGTTTAGTGTATACGTGTTAATGTATTGTCCTCTGTGTATGCAGATACAAAGCTTAGTATGGCTTGATGCCAGAAAGCTCACAGCCCTTGAATTAATGTGTTAATAAATATTTATGTTTTCATATATTAGACCATATCCCAAGGTAAATATGATTTATTCTGTTTTAGTTAGATATGCATGTGGAAAAGACCAAAATAATGCAAGTTTCAAAAGCAGTAGCTAAAAATTTAAGAACAATTTGTTTCCTGACAGCTGGTCATGGAACTTTTAGGACACTTTACCTTCCCTTTCCCTCCACTCACCCACCTCCACCTCTCCTTTTTACTTTTGTCTATATTGATTTTACAGTTGATAATCTTTCACCAGCTGCTGAAGTTCTTCAAACTGTGGGCTATTCTGGGACTTTCTTTGGTGTCCTCATTAAAATTTTAAAATAATCTTTTTTGAAGACAAAATTATATATAAAGTAATACAAACTTTTTTTTAACTCAGTAATTTTTTTCATGCAAACATTTTAATGCTTGGAATATTACCTGCACTCAGCATCCATATTTTTTGTTCTTTAAGATCAGGAAGTCAATGAAATGATTTCTGAGCATAAAGTTAGGCATGTATTTGAACACCTAAAGTCTTTTATCTTGTCAGAATGATTTTCACAGTCACAGAACATCAGGAGTTGGAAGGGACCTCGAAAGATCATCTAGTCCAACCCCCCTGCCTGAGCAGGATCACCTAGATTAAATCACACAGGAACACATCCAGACTGGTCTTGAATGTCTCCAGAGAAGGAGACTCCACAACCTCTCTGGGCAGCTTGTTCCAGTGATCTGTCACCCTCACGGTGATAAATTTTTTTCCTTACATTCACATGGAACTTCCTATGTTCTAGCTTGGACCCATTGCCCCCTGTCCTATCACTGGCCATCACTGAGAAGAGCCTGGCTCTGTCCTCCTGACACTTGCCTATACACATTTGTAGACATTAATAAGGAAGGGAAAGGCAAAGGTAAGACAAATCTTGTTAGTTGATTATCAGAAGTATTGAAGAGGTTGTTGGACAGCAAATTGTTTTCCTCTTGAAAATGTTGCAAACACCAGGGATGGTCTCATGGTACTTTCAGATCAAACTAGTGTGAATATCTGAGAAAACACTAAATTTATATTAATGCCTCTAGTAGCTATTGTGACAGAAGCAGCAACTAACTGAAATAAATTTTATGGGGAGAAAATTAGAATAAAATTAAGGAGAAATGATGCCTGTCCCTATGGAAAAAGGAACCTGACTCTATATAAATGGATATCTGGACAAAATTGGTGCAAATGATTCTTCCTGGAAGACAGAACATATATAATCAGATAAGAATGTGCTGTAGACAAGCATATCATAAAGTCTTCAAATGAACAAATAGAGAAAGAAGAAAGCACAAGAGATGTCTAAATGCAATGATGGGCTGACATTTGTGGTGAGGCAATACTACTACAGGGTAGTTACAAGAAAAAGCACTTGAAAAAGTCAGATTAAAGAAAATCAGACTTTTTTTTTTTAGTTTCTGTCATATAGATTTTTTATGTGATCCTTGATAATTTCTCAAGATACTCACTGTCTTCATTTCTTCCCTGTGACATAGTGTTGATACCCACAGAGTGGCCAGATATTGTTGTGTAACAAGTTTGAATCAAAACTACATCCCCAGTAGTAAGGTCAATATCCTAGACTCCATATTGTCAGCAGGGTATGTTGTATGCATTCAAGCATACTCCCTTAATCTCATAAGTAAAATTTCTTTCTTCATCTGAAAGCCTCCCTAACAAATGTTTAGCTGAAAGTGATTGATCCCTGAAAACATACTGTTTCGATAAATCATCATTTCCCTCCAAAAAATTTTCTTCCATGGGTTCTTAGATGCACATAATGAGATATATTGAAAACCATGTATTGATCAAAATATGATATGTAGCCCAATGTAAGTGCTAAAATTTCCCCTCTGTATTTTCGACACAAAAATAACCTGACCTCAAACACTCATGCAACTGCAGTATGAGTTTTGCAAGATGTGCAGTCACATTTCTGACAAATATATTTTCGCTTCTGAAATGTCGGGTATCATTACACATTGTCTTGCATGTGAAAAATCAGAGTAGTAAATCACCATATCATCTAGTTCTCTGGACATGAGATTTTCAAAAGATGTGAAGATAAAGCGACTAAAACAGTTTTGTTTTTATTTTTTTATTGTTTTCCACTGTCTTAGGGTTCTCATGAATAGCAAATGAATGGTAAATTAACATTTCCTCCAGTCCATACAAACCAGATTTTAAGTGTAAATATTCTTATTTGCAAATACTTGAGTGACATGCTGCAGCTGAATATTTTGCAATGCAGCAATTCCAATAAGTTTATTTAATGTCATGCAAATTGATAGGCAATTTTCAAGGCTTTTATGAGAGAATAATATCTCTAAAGCAGATGGGACAGAAAAGCTTTGCTTCTAAGTCAGGTTGTTGGGGTGCCTTGCATTCAGTTTTAGACAATGTGCCTCAGTACTGATACTAAATCTTGCTGTGGAAGAGGAGGTAAATTTAATGTCTGCACTGGTGATGTCTGAAGCAATGCTTACATAGTGTATTGACATAAAGAAATTTTTCACACAAAGCAGGCTGAGGACTGATTCAGGTTTCTTTTTTTTTATTTTCTGTCAGTTGAATTGTTATTGCTATACAAATGAAAAAAAACTCGAAACCTAACTTTTTTTTTGTATCAGAGAACTTGTGTGTCTGCACATAATACTTAAACCTTGGATTCTGTCATAAAATTTTAATAGATTGTTTCATGAAGCCAATTCTGATCACATGAAAAGAGAAAGTTTTTCATGCCAGCTTTGTAACTGAGCCCATTCACAATATGTCTTAGCTGATTAAAAAAAAAAGAGTTACCATTTACTGTTCTGAAATGTATGCCTTTTTCCAGGTGAATCCTTTATATCCAAAACCATCACTCCCAATCCCTCAGCTAAGTCTTAGTTTAGACCTCTGATTATAACTAATTTTTTTTCAGAAAGGCTTAATTGAAGATTGCACTTGCCTTTTCACCTGCAAAAGAAACCTTGTTTACAGTAAAATCAGTATGATAATGAAGCAGCTTCCTTGCAGTCTAGCATTCTGAAGCCTAGGCATTCACATTGCTTACTCAGGTACACACTAGCCTCTGCATTTTTAAAGTATTAAATTGCTGATAATTCCTTAATCAATCATACCTGTTATGCAGGAGATTCTCTGGTGGAACAGCTATGAGTACTGAAGAAAATAAGTTCCCCAGGGAAACACAAATCTTGGGAATTCAGGTATTAGCTGTGAAAAGCTGACAAAAAAAAATCTATCCATTTTTCTCCAGGTATCTGTGGTCCTGCCCAACAAGTCTTTTCCAAAACAAACTATGAAATCTGATGAGCTATTTCTGTGTTTGAGCTTCATACTTGCAATATTTCTGCTACTGATACAATGGAAAATTAGTGCAAAAGGAATAGGCTTTGTTTCTCAGTGAAGAGACAGAAATAATTTTAAACAAACATCTTTTGAGGGCTTTGGCACCCATATTTCATTTACATTACCACAATTATTTTTTTTCCCTACACTTTCAAGTGCCTGTATTTGCTGCATGTTATTCTTCAAGAAGTGATTTGAAAATTAAGTGAAACCATATCCAGGTAGTATGGCTTAAGAATCATTACTTATGTGCTGTGGAATAGATTAAAAAAGCAAGAAGATATTTGTCTTTCTGTGAAACATTGTGATAGGAGTAAGAACAGATTGCCCATAGAGATTGTGGAAGCCCCATCCCTGGCAATGTTCAAGGCTGGTTGGATGGAGCTTTGGGCAACCTGGTATAGTGGAGGGTGTCCCAAGGCCGGTGGAAACTAGATTACTTTTGAGGTCCCTTCCAACCCAAAGCATTCTATGATTCTATGATTCTATGATTCAAGTCATACCGGATGAATTTGGATTGGTTTACTGTGACCTGAGGTTCATTTACTTAATTTTGTTCCCTATAGTCTATGAATGTATCTTCTTGAAATAATAGGAGGATTTCAGAGTATTATTAAAGAAAAAGAAAATTCTTTCAGTTTCTGTTGAATCTGCTGACAAAAGCAATCTCAACAAGAACTGAAATACATTTTTATCAGCAGAAAGTTCCCTTGCCCTTTTAAAGAAAATTAATTGGATTCACAGCAGGACACAGAGAGTGTACCCAGCAAAACCCAGTGGGTTCTGTTCTGCTTACGGTCACAGGGAAGCCAGACATGGTATAATAGAAGTTACGAAAGTATTCTCCTATCTCAGTGTATTAATTTCAAAAAGGTATGCGAAGACTGAGTGACCTGGTCTATAGAGTAAGACCACAAGATCAAAAGAATTGCATTGAACTAAATAGAAAACTTTTAAATGGAGGAGTATTTTCAGGAACTTGAAAAAAAGGTTTCCTTTTGTTTGATCTTTTTTCATAAAAGGTTTCACTAAATGTAGAATAACAATTAATGAAGTCTGCAAGTTCATATGCTAATGTATGGCATTTCAGCAAGAGTGCAGATTTGTGCTTGCATTTATTTTGTCTGGATAATACATTGTAGACAAGTCTACTTTCCACAGTCAAATAATGCTGACTCATTTTGAAACATCCTCAGCAAACTGGAACTGTAAATACCCTTCCTCTACGTTAAAACAGTGAAATTGGTATGGGAATACATCTAGATTGCCTCCTGTTTATTTATTGCAAAAAAGCAAAGACAAGGGAAGAATTTTTGCCTTTTCAGTCAATTTATTGTTGAGCCAATTTCCAAGCTAAACAGCTTGGAAAACAGATTGTGTTCTTTTTGTTTATCATATCTTATAATCAAAAATAGCACTAATACATCTTCAACCTGGATAATATAAGCTCAGGGACTTTAATATTCTTAGGTTAATTTGCATGATGATCCTTATGGACCATAACAACCATTCGGTTTTTCATCTGTTGTTGTCTTTATGCATAATAAAATTATAAAAAAGAGGAAAAAGAAAACAGTTTTCCTTAAATAATATTCAGCTATTTCCCCAGAGACACAAAGTGCGTGAAACAAAACAGAAAGGAAAATACTGTTTTCTCTAATCTTTTAAATTTATTGTATTGTTTTAATATGCCATAACTTTATCTCAGAGATGTCTAATTAAAGACTTCACACCCTCTTGTACACCAAGTCTAGAAAAAAAAGAATAGAGCATTTAGACTTCTCCTATGGATAAAATACTGCCATTGATCTTGAGATGAGGTTTTCATAAGCTTTTTTGTTTAAGTGTCATCACATTACTTTCAGGGAGCTTTCCTAGTTAGGAACAGGAAATAGACTGAATTTGCCTCAGAAAGTCCAATTTGTTACCCAGCTTGAGTGGGAAAGTAGTAGTTGAATAGCTGAAGGAAGGAACACTCATTGCTGTTTTCTCTAATTTGGAAAGATTTGAGCTCATTTTTGTCAATGAAGAAACATCTTGGGTTTATATTATCTCCTGTAAGATTGTCTTGGTTGACATGTCAGGTTCATTGCCCTGTCTAAATCGGAATACACAGCATTCTGGGGGAAAAGAAAGGAAAAAAAATTCAAATTACCATCCATACAATGTAAACATGTTTAGTGACCAATGCCTACTTTGAAATACTGACTTTTATTGTCCTGCTGAGATGTACAGTTACCAGGCATGATAAACTGGTCTCAGATTCTAGACCAGCTTCTTCATTTCTAAAAGCGACACAATTGTAGAGTTTCAGAAGTACAATGCAGAAGCAGTGGCAAGTGTGGAATATCACTAGTCTTTCTTGTCCCAGAAAAAATGGGAGAATATTCTTTTATGAGTTAAGGCCATAAGGTTAATAGATCTAATTTTCATCTAATTTCCTCCATTATTCCAGTTCTTGCAACTGTGTTGCATCCAAATTTATTCTGACTTAGAGCTGCTGCATTAACCGCCTTGTCGTAAGGGGAGATTGAAGCAAGTAGCGCACACACACACAAGCTGCTTTTCAAAATTCGGATTTACTTGAACTATCAATGTTGTAAGAGACAATGCATTGCATATGATTCCTAAGGTTTAGTAGCAAAATGTGGTCAGTGATGACTCAAGAAGTGGTGTTCTGAGGGAGGACTTACTGAAGATATTCAGTGGTGTTTTGTGGTGTCATTAGAAGAAGGAGAAATTCCATTCTGTGGTCTTAACTTGTTAACATTGATAGAAGCTGAAATTATATTTTATACCTTCTTTCTTTTTCCCCTCATATCTTTACTGTATGTGTTGTTTTGCATATGCTGTTATGCCCTAACCCCAACTTTATGTGTCTCTGAAGGCTGAGAAGATATCCTCCGTGATTCGTGTTCATACCAGCTAGATCTATGATGTCATCTTCTGCCTATACTCTAAAGGCCTCTGTTGCCAATCTATGCTTGCATTACCTGCTACAGTTGTGTCTTGGTCTGCTTGTACACTTCTAGTGGTTCATCCTTCTAATTGTTTAACCCCATCAGTTTTTCACAGATGAGCATGTTCTGTTCTCAAGGAAAACAAATCACTTTGCTTGGAAGGCCTTACCTGATATATGCTCCACCCATCTACTTGGCCATATAACTAGCTAAAATGTGTTGTGCATTATGAATGAGAAAATAAAAAAGTTTTACAATTAATCACACCAGTAAAAATATGTATGTGTGATTGACAATAAAATGCAAATAACAGCATTTCAACTCCCAACCAAACAGGTGATTTGTAAGTGCATTCTGCTGTTTGCCACAGTTTAACTTCTAGTTATTTTTTTTTCCCTGGGATATATTCTTGCTATCTTGGTAGGGAATGCCTTTGCTGAGTGTATGATATGTAAATTAACTTCCTGATACTCTGATCAAATTCTTTTAGAGTATAGGAAACGATTGCAACAGCCACACAAGTAACATCTTCAAGAAAAAGCAATTTCTGAAAATGTTGTTGGGCCCTATTCTTCTCCTGTATGGAAAGACTGAAATTACTGGAGTTGTTAAATATATTGCACCCATGGCTGTGATGGATTTGTTTTGTTCATTCTTTGTTTCCTTTGTTTATCTAGATCCTGCTTTGTTGCATATTTATTTGAACATTTAGATAGATGAGACTGGTAGTAACATAAACTATGTTGCTGTGTAGCTTGTCAGAACTTCATGAAATAAGAAAAAATACAGTGCAATATTTTTTTTCTTATTCTTAAAAGTAATGATAAATTACTTCAAAATAAGAATAGTTCTATATTGACTCTGATGAAATTCAGAGATAATTGAGTATTTTTAGCATACTGCTGTCTGCACATTGGCACGTGACAATAACTGTATTTAACTGTTTTAAACTGCTAAAGGTAGGGAAAATCCTACCTTTTTAGAGATAAGAAGTAGTTCAAGTAGAACTGATTAACTGGCTTTGCACAAGATCATTCCTGAAGTTGAACCATATCCCCTAAATTTTACTAAGCACTTTCATCAACCTTCCTCAAATCCTCAATTACCTTTGTATTAGGGGAGTCATTGAGTGAGTCTCTATGAGTAACTGAGTAGGTAACACTTGAAGATGGTTCAGTTAGGGTTGCCTGGACTTCAGTTTTGTCCTGATTTCAGCTAGGGTAAATTTAATTTTCTTTCTAGTAGCTAGTGTAATGCTGCATTTGGGGGTTAGGATGAGAACAGTGCCAATAACACCTCAATGTTTTTAGTTGTTGCCAAGCAGCGAAGGACTTCTCAGCTTCTCATGGTGTCCTGCTAATGAGAAGGCGGGGGGCACCCAGGAAACCGGGAGGGGACTCAGCCAAGACAGGTGATCCAACGTGGCCAAAGACATATAGACTATTCAGTATAAGTGGGGTAGGAGCGCACAGCTCCAGGACACATGGTTTGGGGAAGGTCCGGTTCCAGGACAGCTCTGAGCTGTACAGCCTGAGTTTCGCGGTTCAGTGAGAAACTGCATCCTGAATCACCAGTTTTGTACATTTTGCTATAAGTCCTGTAGTTGTCATTCCTCTCTCCCTTTGCTGTCCCAGCAAACTGTCCTTATCCCAACCTGGCTGCGTGGTGCTCAGCTGCCGGTTGGGGCAAAACCACAACATTTGCCACGGCCAAACTGGCTGTGTGTGGAGATGGCTTACTTACCAGCTCTTAGTGTTCTGGGGCGGTCAGTTTACAGATGTTCCTTTAAACAATGCCCTTTGGTTTTTTTCTTAGCAACCACCTAGCAACTGTCTGCATCCATTCTTAATTACAGAGCCATTGTAACACAGAGATATGGTTTACTTTTAAGTATGATCATAAGTATCACCTGGACTAGTTTTTTTATTTATTTATTTTTCATGAAATCTCCTTTTTTTCTTCTTTCCCTTTTTACTTTTTTACAAAGGAGGCTAAGTTTGATTACTACTGTTGTTATTGTTATTATCTGATTTTTTCTTCTGTATTAGACCTAAGGTTTTCTAACACATTTCATTCCTCTAGTTCCCCTTTCATTTTAACACAGCTTTATTGTCTTCCTACCAAAAGAGTATATAAAGAAAACCAAACCATTTGACATTTTTAGACAGACAAAAAATATAAAAAAATATTTTTTTTGTCTTTTAATAGATGAATGGTCTTGCCATGGTAGTCTTAAAAGCTGTAGTTAAATGGGACACTCTGAAAGAAAATTCTGATTGAATTTTAAGGGGCTAGCATAGTAATTGGGTAATGTATGATGAACGTGATCACATAACTAAACCTAAAAATTCATCAAGTAAGAGTTGACCAAACTTTATTTGTAATTAAAATTATGCTGTTGTAGCTGATAAATATTTGAAGAGGAACTTGCCTTAGATATAAATTTTGAACCTTTATATGTCTTTTTTGACTCTTCATCAGGTTGGAGGAGGTAAGACTTCAGATTTTGACTCATTATTCAGCTTACAAAAATTCTTTTTCTTTCCCTAAGCTTTAGGAGAAAAATCCTTCTTAGTTCTGTCTTAATAGAAAGTTAAAAAATGGACCCAGCTTTCCCTGTCTACTTTTGGGCTTTTCCACACCATGTTTCCAGATTATTGCAATATATCATTGCTTTCAATAGATATGAGTTCAGGTCTGGGTCAAATGTTCTTTCAATAGGGCATAAAAAAATTGCTAATAGAGCATGCTGTGTTGGTGCTTATGCATCAACATATGCATATTTCAATGCTAAACTTTTTTCCTCCCCTGCCTTTAAAAAAATTAAAAAAAATAAAATAAAACTTCCTTTTGAGTGTTATATTTAAAAGTAATCGCATTTACAGAGTCATTTGAAAATTGTTACATAAATCAGATTAGACAATATGATTAATTCAAGTGTTGTATAAAAGTTTATAGTAGAATTACTACAATTCATGTAAATGTCCTTATTTCCTTTTGTATTTTGCATGGGGATGATGAATAATTTGAATATTTCAAATTGATCTTGTTTTTTTAAGCCTAGGCCACATGATTTAACCAGTCTTGGGTTTTTATGACATTGTTGTTATTATTATTATTATTATTATTGTTATTGTTGTTATTATTATTATTATTATTATTAAAAGTACTGCTTTTTCTTTCCAGTTACAAAGAAATGCAAGGACATGGAGCTACTGTAAATTGCATGTTCATTTATTTAATTATTTACCTAGCCATATAGTGTAAGAGTTTTAGCTTTTTTTAAAAATCATTTTACACTTCTATGAATCACTGGTAATAGACAGATAGAGCCCTCAGTATCATTATACAAAACATTAAATTCCAAACCTTCTTCAGCACGTGTGAGATTCTTTGTTTCTTTCTTAGAGAATTAATGCGAATTAACATCTTGTATGGCAAGGGTTTTTGGGAAAGCCTTACAAGGATGTTGATGTATTAGGAACCAACAGGGAAACATCTGTGAAATGCCTCAAAGGAATTAGGTCTCAAAGGAACTTGGTGACACAGTAAATAGCCCCGCTGAAGTGCTTCCAAACCAATGCCCAAAGCCTGGTTAACAAGGAGGACAATGTGGAAGCTTGTATGCTGCTAAATAGCTGTGATCTAATTGCTATTGCTGAAACACTGTGGGACAAAGTGCACATCTGGAGCATTGCAACTGATGGCTATAAACTGTTCAGAAGGGGCAGGCAAGGAAGAAGAGTGAAGATCTTGCCCTTGATGTAAAAAGAATGGGCAATGCTGCACAGAGCTGTCTTTGAAAAACAACAGTGAACAGATTGAGAGATTATGGGTAATAATTAGGGGTCAAGACAGCAAAGGGAACCTCGTGGTTGATCTTTAGTACAGGCAACCTGACCGAGGGGTGGATGTTGACAAAGAGTTCTTACTTTGATTTCACGAAGCATCACACTCACAGGCTCCGATCCTGCTGAGGGACTTCAGTAACCTTGATATCTGCTGGAAAAGCAGCACAGCAAGATGTAAGCAGTCCAGAAGATTCTTGAAGACACTCAGGATAATTTTTTAAACCAAATGGTAGACAGCCTGTCCAGAGGAAAGGTGTTACTAGACCTGTTGCTCACTAGCATGGAATAATTAATTAGGTTTGTTAGGATAGGTGGCAGTCTTGGCTGCTGTCATCATGCCCTGATGGAATTCACAATCTTGAGGGCTGTGGTGAGGGATAGATGAAGAGTAGAGTTCAGATGCTGGATTTAAGGAGAACAAACCTTCAGTTTAAGGAATTAGTGGATGAGACCACCTGGAATACTGCCCTTGGGGACAAAGGAGGTGAACAGAACTGGCAGTTCTTTAAGGATATTTTTCTTAGAGCTTTTGATTCTCATGTGCAATAATTTGGGCAAGGAAGTCCTGAGACCAGCATGGCACAATAAAGACCTCCTGCTCAAAGTAAGGTGTAAGAAGAAAATGCACAGCAAGTGGAACTGGGGATGTGTACCTTGGGAAGAATATGGGGACACTGCTCAGATGTGTGGGGATGGGATTAGGAAAACTACGGCATAGTGGGAGAAGAGAAGGCTTCAATGAGATCTTATTGTGGCCTTTCATATAAAGGGGGCTTATAAGAAAGATAAAAACTTCTTACTAGAACCTGAAGTGACAGTGCCAAGAGTAGTTGAAAACCAAGACAGCAAGGGGCAATAGAGTGTGGTGAGACGGTGGAACAAATTCCCCAGAGAAGCTATGGATGCTCCGTCATAGGAACTGTTCAAGGTCTGGTTTGATGGGGCATTGGACAACCTACTTTAGTGAAAGATGTCCCTCCCCATGGCAAGGTGGTGGCAACTAGGTGATCTTTAAGGTCTTTTCACACCAAACCATTCTGTGATTCTACTATTCATTTCCCTTTGTCTGTCGGCTCAGATACTTTGGGGTGAAGAAGAAAAGAAAAAGAGAGCTATCCTTGAGAAAGGGTTGTGTTATATGTTTCCTGAGACAGACTGTTGGCTTAAAATGTCTTGTCGCTTTCACAGGAAAAGTTTCTGTGTCTTTATGTTTGTAAGTCTAATACTTCAGGTTAAACGCACACGCAAAAAGCAATTTCTTTGTGGGGTATTTTACTTGTGATAAAAGCTCAGGAGTTGATTTTTATGTGGTTTAAAGTTTTTTTCATGGAAATTATATAACAAAGTTCCTGTGAACTTGACCTGCTCTAAAAATCTCCTGTGGAAGTCTGTAAAATTACGCATATGCCCCCACAAAATTTAATAGCATATTGGAGGCAGAGAAAGCTATTGTGGTTTATATTGAACAGAATTTTTAGGGACATTTTAAGAAATCAAATGTTTAAAACATTTGAGTCTTCTTTTTTCTCTGATTCATCCTAAGAACTTGATTTATCATCCACTAAAGGACAGTCTATATCCAGAACATACAAAAAACCTGATATGCAAATTGCTTTAAGTGTCTCTTTTTGCAGGTGACAATAATTGAGGTAATTGACAAAAATTATTGGAGATACAAAGAGAGAAACAATAATATGAAAAGGAAGAAATGAGGCATTATTAAGAATATCTAGTTCATTATTGAAATGGAAAATTAAATAGAAAAATGTACAACAATAAAACATATTCTGGCATTTATAATAAATTATAAATTATTGATATGGGACACTAACTGAGCTAAAAAATGCCTCAACTTCCATTTTTAAAAATAATCTATTTTAAGTACATATTACAAATTTCTGAATTTTTGACAGATCTCTGCGCCATAACTCAGCAGCTGCTGGGGGGTTTATGCTGACTTCTTAATGGCAGCAACAAAATATACTTTATTCAAAGAACCTGCAAGGATGGGGAGTGTGAGAATTCTTTATATAGAGCAATTGCAGAGTGCTAAATTACTTGTCCAATTGAGAAGGAGAAAAAATTGCCAACAATCTTAGGGTTTAAAAAAATGTTTATGGATCAGTGTGAAAATATTCTGGCCAAAAAATAGAACTTTCTTCCCTTGGCAGTTGAATTTATTTTTTAAAAAGGAGCTTATTTCACAGTGTACCATTTCACAGAGTACTACTCAGTTTGTGATTCTTTTTCAATCTCTATCTTCAATCTCTGCTCCATATGGGGTTATATTTTGGTTAAGTTGTCAGTGTCTGTATAGTCTTTAATGTCTGAAATTAGGGTCTGGCCTGCACTTTCATATGATCTCTTTTAGCATGTTTTCCATATGTGTTATCCATTGCTCTACTCCTGTTAAATGCTCTGGGTTCCTCCGGGATTTTAAAATTTGTGTCTATCTTTATTTCCCAGATCAAGTGTGCAGCCCCACAGAACCTACAGCTGCAGATAAAACCAATTTTGATTCAGAAATGAAGCACAAGAAAGGAAATTTCTCAACACCTGTAAAATACATAACTTGGAGGTAGGGAACACAGAGTTATGAGCACAGTGCCTGCAACATCCGACTGCTCTTCAGCTGTCATTGACCATCTTCATCATTCTGTGTTGAGCCCCACACAAGGCCAGACAAGTCAGTGCATGTGACTGAGTACATCATCCAGATGCTTCTTGAACTCAGCCAAGCTGGGTGCTGTGCTCCCCAGGGACTTGTCTGGCCTTGTGTGGGGCCAGGGTTTGGACTCCATGTTCTTTATGGGTCCCTTCCAACTCAGGATATTCTATGATTATGTGTCATTATATAATTTTTAAATATTTGTATTATTCAATGAAGACTCTTTCCAGTAGAATGAATCATAGAAAGTATTACATTTATGTCCTGGTTTCAACTGGGATAGAGTTCATTTTTTTCCTAAATAGCTGGTCTAATGCTGTGGTTTGGATTTAGGATGAGAATAAAATTGATAACACAATGATGTTTTAATTAATCCCAGTAAAGGACTTGTCAGCTTCTGAACAAACTGGCCAAAGGGATGTTGCATACCATATCATGCTCTGGAGGGAGTTAGCCAGATAGGGCTGCAACTTAAGAACTAGTTGAGCATTGGTGGTGATGCAACTAGAGACCAGTTGTGCTGTGCATCACTTCTTTTGTGTATCATCATCATCATCTCCTTCTTCTTCCTTCTCTGTCCTATTAATCTGTTTTTATCTTAAACCATGAGTTTTGACTTTTTTTTTCTTTTCCCTCTCTCCCTCATCCCACCGCAGGAGGAGAAGTGAGTAAATGTCTGTGCGGCTGTTTTAGCTGCCTGCCAGATTAAACCACAGTAGTCCTTTCGGCACCCAACATGAAGTGCACAAAGGGTTTGAGACAACAACAGATATGACCAGAGTGTGTTGAAACAAACTTGTTATAGGCATCCATTATATTAATTTAATAGTTGCTGGTCACAATGCTGTTATTTGTTCTCAGGGTTGTGTTATGTAATGCCTAGCTTGCTGTATACATTCTCTGCAGTGCTGTTTATCATCTCTGCAAGATGTATCAAGGTTACTGTTTTGTTGTACTGTATAACACTGGATTATGATACAGTAAAATTACTGTTTGTGAGACTAATCTGGTATTTGTATTCAGCATTGTTGTCATCTCTGTATTTCAGGAGCCATGTCATGGAAACTACTCATAACTACACTCTAATTTTTCTCCTCAGACAGCCAATCCATGGGAGAAAGGAGGAACAATTTTCCAAGCTCCTTCACCTTCCCCTTCTCCTCCAGAGCAGTTGGAATAGCTCTTGAAAACTTTTAATATCCTTTGGATATTCAAACCAATATGCTCTTATTCCTATGTCTCCTGAATGGGGTTCAGATCTTAAGATAAAAAAATACTTACAAATATCATCCAGAGCTCTGCCTAAGGCTGAATAGTCACGAGTAGCATTGCATGCAGGAGAATTTGGGCAGGTACCTAGAAAACTTCTCACCACTGTTCCGGAACTTCATTTGTGTAATCTACAGGAACTTAATGAAGTCACAGAATGTTTAAAAAAAAAAAAAAAGTAAAAAAAAAAAGTAGTTCTATGGCTATTCCAAGAAGGCACAACTTACAACAGTATAAAAAACCCTGGCCAGTATCTACCAAACACTGATTGATATTATGCACTACCTCAGGGAGAAGAAAAGGAAAAAAAAAAACCTGACAAGCTGGAAGTTATTTAAATCCCAATGACAGGCCCTGTGATTACTCCAAGCATTGTGGCTGAAGCAGAGAACCAACCTGTGCCAGTATCAGTCACTCCTATTCACAAGGAGAAATAGACAGGAAAGTCAGCACCATTAGTAAAGGATGATGAAGCAGGGCCATGTGAGAACAGGAGGATGAATATGCAGAACCAGAGGTAAGCACTTGATTACTATCCCTGAGTGAGTTGCAAGATATGCAGAAAGATTTCATCCAGGAAAGCACATTGTCACCTGGCTGCTTGGATGCTGGGATAATGGGCCCAGGAGCCTGGAATTAGAGGGTATGGAAGTCAAGCATCTGGAATCTCTGTCTAAGGAAGGGAGCATTACCATGACAGTTAAAAAAAAGACACAAACTCTTAACCTCTGGAGGCAATTCTTGTGAGGAAAAATTGTCCCTTACCAGAAGATGGTATATGTTGTTTAGACAAATGGACCACCATAGATAGATGTATCCAGTACCTGAGGGAATTAGCTATGATCAAGGTGTTTTATAATGACCCAAACAACGTGCAGTTACCAACAAATCCAAATGAAGTCCAATGCACATGACTCATGTGGTAAATTTGTACAGAGTACACCATTGGCATATGATAACTCAATGACAGTGCTGGCCCAGAAAGACAAAGAATTACCAGTGTTGGATGAATTGGATAGCCAACTCTTGTAGCACAAACAAAATCTCTCTTCCTGCATCTTCACTGTGAAAAAAATGTTTGAAAAGTCTGAAAATCTTTACAGAAAACAGTTCTGACAAAAAAAAAAAAGTCTATACTTTAGTGTCTTCCTTGGAAAAACATTAATTTTTACAAAGATATTAAACTGAGAAAGCAAAAATGAAGAATTATTTTCCAGCCCATTCAGCCAGTCAGTTCATGTAAGCAAAATGATGTGTGGAATTGTCCTGAAATGCTTAATTCCAGCACATGTCAATACTGAGCAATATTGAGCCAAGTTTCAAATATATTTTTTCTGAGTTGGACTGATGATTCAATTTCATCCTTACGTTTTACATACCCTGTCACAAGCTCTTCTCAGAATGCACAGAAAGCAATATAATGAAAATTTTTAATGTCATTGGAAGATGTTGCTTTCACATCAAAAGAAAAACAATTTTGGTTTACAAAATTCTTAGATTCAACATATGTCCATTTATATTTCAGATTTTTTTTTTAATTTCTTTTCCGCAATGACTTTCTATGCCAAAAAGCCATCAAAAATTGAATTTGTATTTGTTTTAGCTGAGACAGAATTCTAACGAGATAGAAAAGGTTTTCTCATAAAATCTATTTTAAAGTAGTTGTTTTAGCTAAATATATATATGACCTAGCTAAAGACTATAGGAGAAGAAGAGTAAGAGGCAATATAAGCTATTAAACTGTTGCAACAGATTAACAGAAAGTATTTAAAAAGATAGTAGAAAAATAGCTTCCCTTTAGTAATTACAGTATAATTGAAAAATCTATTCCCCCATAAAAATGAAATCTAACTATAAATAGGTGTGTCAGGCTGTGGATGGACATGACATTGTCATTCACAATTAAGTCTTCTGCTGCTTATGCTCATTTTTCTTTATTAAGTCATGTGACAGCAGGCAAGATGGAATACTAGATTTTAAATATAAGACTTACAATCTGTTAGAATCATAGAATCATAGAAACACTTGGGTTGGAAGAGAACCTTAAAATCTTTGAGTCCAATCAAAACTCTTCCAGTAGAGAAATTTTTCTTGGTGTCTAATCTAAATCTCCCCTGATGCAGTTTGTAACATTTTCCTCTTGTCCTATCAGTTGCTATCCAAGAGGAGAGATCAACCCCCACATAAATTCTAAATTTTTACATTTTTAAATGCACACAGTTTAATATTCTTGAATATTCTTTGACCAATATGCAATATACTTGCTGAAAAATATGGGGTTCATTTATAAATAAATTTTAATATTTTACTGTAGTGCTGTGCCATTGAGTGGCTAAATTGTTTCTTCTGCCTGTGCTGCCTTCATATTCCTACTGATGCCTACAGTTATCCTGTAAGTACTTAGAAATATCTTTCTTGAAGCATACCATTAAAAAGAATATTGTATCTGATGTGTAGAATTCCTGTTATTCCAGCATTTTCAAGAATGGAAATCAGAGGCAGATGATGTTTACATGAACAAACTGGTATTTGGTTTCATACAAACTGAACTGCGCAGTGCCTGGGGCTCCTGTGACTGCAGTGGCTCAGACCCTGGCAACCCTAGTGCAGTACCTTAACAGTTCTTTGTTGCTTTCAAGGGTAAATTTACACAACGTGTACATCTACATGTAAAAGATGATCCCAAGGGATTATTCTTTGCAAGTTTATGCATCGTAAAGATATTACCATACAAACACTTTCCTTGTTTATTCAGGTTTTCATTGTTGTTTTACTTGAAGTGCTCTGTCCTGGAGAGGTTTCATATTTTCTACCAGGAATTAGAGTAGAAACTATGGAAGACATTGCAAAAATATCTTTTGGTTAACTTTACCTCAAGCACCAAAGCTCATCCAGATGAGTTTATTGGCTAGCATTATATTCCCTGGTAAATAAAGGTTGCAACTATTACAACCTTATGCCTTCTCTGAGAGATCTCTTATTTGCATATGCAGGAAAGAATTACTTCCCCCTCAGTGTTTGTTTTTTTTTTATTATTATTATTTTTTAAACTTGGGGTGGTGCTGGTAGTTTTGAAACTTAAAACCAAAACAAAAGATACAGGTTAAAAATAATCAGAATAAATCAACTGAACCCTCATAAACAATGATTAGATTTACAGTCTGCAGAATGGCCGTATTCCCTGTTTCAGTCAACAGCTCTTTGTTTAAAACCTTATCAAAGGATATGGGATACCAGGTTTTGTATTTCTTTACCTGAATGTAAGTCTCTCACATTTAGAAAACTTCTCTAACTACCACTTTCTAAAATATCATTTATTCTCTCATACTGCACTGCTGACATGTCTTGATTTTGGCAGGTTTGCTTAAATGCTGTTTGTACAGAGGAGTTTTATCCTAGTGCTTTGGACACTCCTGACTATTCTAGAGTTCACTTTGATTTAAGCAGTGAGCAGAGAAGTAATATTTGATCTCTTCACACAGAGGACAGTTTGTAACCTGAGCTTTGCACAGTCTAAATGGCAGGACCAACACAGCTCACCTTTCAGCAGTGCAAATCTTAAACTTCCAATTTCTCCTCTCTCTATTTCTACATGACTTGCTGCATTACTCACATTTTATTTCCCTCGGAAGTCCTCTTTTCAAACAGTGTCTCTAGAAGTTACTCTGTTGTTTCCTTAGGTTTTGGCAGCTGTAACTTCCACCCTACCCCATCTGTCTCCTCCCAGATGCTCACTTCTACACAGTTCTGTGTTTAGGTATTTAAAACAAATAAACACAAAATTAAATATCTTTGCCAAATTTTCTAATTATGATCCTGGTCCCATCTGCCCCCCTCTTCTCACCAGATGCCTAGCCCTATCTTGTTCCTTGTTTTCTGAGATGTGTCTAGTGATAAACTAACTCCATTTTGCAACAAATACCCATTGTTTCAGTAATATGGTTTCTTTTTGGCATCAAGATAAATAAGCAAAGGCAAAGAGATCTTGTTTTTTTTTCTCAGTGGTTCAGCTCTAAGGGGAAATTATATTTAACATACTTCTATGGGGAAATGATGGCTAGGAAAATGAAGAAAAAAAAAAAAAAGCAAAGTAGATAGTAGATAGTAGATAGTGGCCCTTCAATGCTTTTCCCAAAATACACTTTTCTGATTACTGACTGATATCTGTTAATATCTTACCTGGCATACATGTGGGCAGTAAGCAGAAAGTCTGGCCTTGCAATCCAGATCACCAAGCTATAGATTTACAGTGATATAAATACTGTAAATCATAAGAAGTAAAAGATTAATCCTGGAAGACTAAGTTCCTAGTTTTAGAATAGCATGTGAGTGGCAATATATAGCCTACACAGCCAGCTCCCCAACTCCAAAGTGAAATAATATGTTGTAGGAGATTTCTTTGACTCTACAGTGGAGTATTTATAGATCAGGTAAACTAATAAAAAAGTCCCTCAACATATTAATTCAATTTAACACAGTGCTTATTAACCTTCAGGACCAGTATTGTATAATACTCCCAAACCAATATAGAATTTCTGTAAAAAACAGGTGTCAAGACATGTGAAATATGCAGTGGATAATTGGGGTTGATAAGCTTCAGAAACCTAATGCTTACTTTCTAAATCAGCTTTAAGTTATTGGTTTTTTTTAAAAAGTATGCCTTGTATTAAGAATAATACAGCCTGCTTCACAAGTGAAACTGTCAAATAAAATGAAATAGATCTCATTTCTTATGGATTTCATAACAAACTTTGTAAGAAATAAATTTGTGAAAAATTATGTCTTAACACAATTAGGGAAGTATAAGTACAGTTAAGAATGTAAGACTAGTAGTTCTATTAACTATTTGTAGACATTTAGCAAAGACAAAGAAAACTTTTTCTTTTAATGTTCTGATCTGAGCATAGGTATTTCTTAAAAATCCATGGATATCCTTCACAGAATCACAATAATTATAGGTGTTGGAAGGGACCCCTGGAGATCATCTAGTTCATCTGTCAGCGTCACGTAGAGCTACACAGGACATCATCCAGGTAGGTTTTGAATATCTCCAGAGATGGGGACCCTACAAAGTCTCTGGACAGCCTGTGCCAGGGCTCTGTCACCCCTCACAGTAAAAAAAACTTCCTATATTCAACTTGATGCCCATTGCCCTGTCAATTAAAAAAGACTGACACCATCCTCCTGACACCCACCTCTCAAGTATTTATAAGCACTTTCCCTAGTACTGGTTTCTTAGAGGGGTGAAAGAAAGGAGGAGGCATGTGAAGACAGATATCTCTTAGGTACATAGTCATGTTCCTTCTTTTTCTAGTTTAGTAACCTTTCAAAATTTAGGAGCAGATATGATCTGTAATCGTTCACTTCATCATAGGTACAGAATCAGCTAATTAGATGTGCTTTTGGACACGGTTTAGTGTTCTTTATTTTCCTAAGATTATTAAAAATGCAATATATTAATCATTTTGAGAAATATTTGGAAGGGTGCCACTTAAGTTACTTAAAATACCTTTGTGTCTCAAAAAAGGTAAATCCTAAACTTTACTCTTTCCTCCATTCTCCAACAGGATATACTCTTATTAATGCTTCTGTTGCTAAAAGACGGGTAGATGCAGTGCTTGAAGACATAGTCTAAGGGTAGACTTGGTGGCGGTAGGTTGGATGATCTTAAGGGTCTTTTCCAACCTTAACAATTCTATGATTCTATGATTCTGTTCTTCTTGTCACATTATATTAAATCTAGGGAATCACACTATCAATCATAAACTGAAAAAGTTAATAACACCGAAAAATCTTGTTACAATTTAAAAGTAAAATACAAATGCATTTTATTTTTATATATAGTAAAGCTTTTGCAGTAACAATGGCATTTAATGCATTATTTTTCTGGCTGTAACAGATTATCCCAGTAGAGAACAGTTGGCACATCTTTGTTATTTGTGGTGTTGGATCTCATGAGAACAGTAATAAAGTAAGTTGCCATAAAGGCTATTTACATTAATATATGGACACTGGATTTCTGCCAAGCAAGCTTTTTCACTTAGATCTCTAATTACTAAAGATTTTTTCTTGTTGTTGTTGTTTTCTCAGCCATTCCAGCAACCGTTCTAGAATGCTAATCCTTACTTTTAGCTGCCAAATGCTGAAGGTCTTCCACATATTTGACAAACAAATCACATTTAGTATCATCAGTGAAATGATGCAAGCAATTTTCTCCTTTATGAAGGGTAGTTAGAGGCATTGTATCTTGATGGTATCAGTATCCAGAAATAATATTTGATGTCAGAAATCTTGAAGACCTATTATAAAATGTATTACTTGCTCACCACCATTAAAGTTTTGTCATCACCTTGTACTGTCTTAAAGACTGAACTTCATCACAGCTATAAAAATTAAATGTCACTATATATTAGAAGTTTCTCTGAGTCCAAGACTTACCAAGAATTTTTACCAAGTCCAAGGTCCTTGGTAAAAATTCATAACAAGACTCCTTGTGACATTAATAAACAGATCAAAAAAAGTCTTTCACAAAGTTCATAGTAACTCTCTCCATTATTATTATTATTAT
>VXBZ01012534.1:349-14293 GCA_013399135.1 Heliornis fulica | reverse complement strand
CAAGGTAAGAGTACCAATGATTTGACGTTAGTATTTAGATGCCAACATTCATTCAAAAACACCCTTTACCAAAAATGTTCCTATTTTATACATAAAATGAATGTGCTATTCATTGCATGCAGAATAGTAGTATTAATTTAGAATGTCATTTCTGTTAGTCTCCTTGTAAAATGCAGTTGCACACCTCAGCTTACATAAAGAATGTTACTGTGTTCATAAAATCTATGTCTACAAAGTAGCATAATATCTTACTTTTAGAAGCACTTTTTCTTTCTCAGTTTTCATGTGATTATTTCATTCCCAAGTTTAGGTGGCAAAATTACTACTTGCTATCCTAAACATATTCTTCAGCTACTTTTTATGAAATCCATGCATAGTAGTGCTAATTTATGGTTGTATTTTGAGATTTATATAGAACTGAGTCTGTAGCAGCAAAAGAAAGTCAGAAATGGGCCTGTGTGTAAGGGAATGAAAAAAAATGTCTGACATGGGCTGGAACAGAAAAGGTACCAACTGCTTTGGCAATACTCATCAGCTGCAGCTTGAGAAAAGCCTACCGAAAAACTCAAAGCTCCAGAATGTAAGAGAATTCTGAGAGGTGATAAAGAGGAGGTAAAAATGTAAAGCAGGGTTTATTTATATATGGATTTCAGTTGCCCATAGAGAACTTGACTGAATACACAGCAGGACAGAGTCTAAAATTTGATTCCATACCAATATTTCCTTTTTTGATTGCCAAGAGCTAACAAGCTGTGGTACTTTTGCTGTGAAGGAAGGGACCACGAGTCTTTGGATATAATTTGAACTTTAGGTTACACTGAGGAGGAGTAAAACCCTTACTGTATGAAAAGTAAAGAGAGATGGAAACAGAAGGCCATGGACTGGGTCACAAAGGGATAATTTGATCATTGGCTAAGCTTTGAACAGAAGTCTCATATAATGTTCACAGTCAGCAGATGATGCAGTATAAGAGGTATAGAACTGTCTTTATAGTGCTTCCAGGAAAGCAGTGGTGCAACGTTTTTTATTGTCTGGTTGTTGCTAGGGAATGACAAACTAGGAATTGATAGAAACCTGGCATGCTTATTAATTATTCCTCTTCTCATAAAAGAATCTTTTTTTTTTTTTTTTGCTCTATACCAAAAGGAAATCAATAGTCTAAGAAATTAAAGCTAACACCTTAGGCAAACATAATTAATTTATTTATAACAGTCATCTAAACATTATACAATCTACAATCATAGAAAACACATTATTCACTGAATTATTTAAGAAATAAAGAACATTTCTTTGTGACAAGACTTTCAGAAGGAATTATATCTAGTAATTGATTTATTTGAAAGTTACCTTCTAGTTCGTCAAATAATATATCTTTAGTTCTTAATTAAGACAGCGTCCACAGATTTTGAAAATTGAATTAATTCACAGACTAATGATAACTTTGATGTCTGTACTAGAACTGCACAACTGTACCCAGCCTGGACTAATTAATGCACTATGTTGCTTCTACCTGACAGGCTTACCAATTTATCTAGAAATAGTTATATTACGCTGCATAGACTTTCCTATGCTTAGTGAATAGAAATTTCACTTTTTATTCATCAATTGCCTATAAACATCTACAGTTGTTGAATTTGCCATATGAATGATAATACAAGTCTCCAAAATGATAATAAAGAGCCTCTTGTATGCTACACATCATCTGCCCTTACCTCTTCATTCTTTTGGCTTGTCTTGTTAAAGAAGTACCTTGAACTATGTCTTTTGGTTCCCAAATCTCTGATCCATTTTTTTATAGAAGGAAGTTAAATCTGAGAGGAACAGAGAACTATAAGCTAGAAATGCATGAGATAATTCTTTAGACTAAGGATAGAAATAGCATTATTTCTAGAAGAGAAGGAAAGAATGGAATTTCTCCCCTTTCCTGGGAATAACTTTATGTCTCTTTGATGGTAGTTCCTGTCCTTATACTCTGGAAAATAAATGTGTTTGATTTTCTGTGATGAAACATCATTTAAGAACAGATCTTATTATTGAAATTCTTCATAAACCCTATATCCCTAGTGTATATATAAACAAAAGTTTTCTCACACCTTTGCCATCTCTCAAAAAACATTATGGATTATGTGTGCTGATAGAAACACAGATTGAGAGGGGTTTAGGGCATAGAAGGGTATATCTGTTGAGTTTGAGAACTACAACTAATGATGGTGATGTTTCTATTTTAAAATAAATAAATTTGACCTCTCAATAGGGTTAAAAATCTTAAACCAAACTAGTGTTTGAGGAGGACAGTGATGTCTAACTTGTTTTACCTGCATATGAGAGTTAAATTTAATTACAGGGTCAAAATATTAAAATCCATATCACCAGCTAGTCCCATAGAGCAACAATGCCAGTTAGCAAGTAGGCCCTACTGCTATAGTGTAATGCAAAATCACATCCCCTCAATATTCTTGTCTATTGACCATATGTGATGCTCTGCTTGCCACAAAAAGCAGAAAAATTAGAGTCTGGACTTTTGACTGTATGTTTTAGCAGGTATTTTATCTCACTTGATATAGAACAAAGGAAAATTTCCCAGCAACAGCTGGTGTTTATAGGTAATTCAAAACATTGCAGAATATTCTAGTGTGTTTGCTCACTGTGTTTTATGATCTTTGCCCAAAAGGAGCAATAGGTTATAATTGAAAATTGAAATAATGCTTTAGAAACTATGTGCTCAGCTTATTTTAGGTGGATAGTAAGTAGTATGGATACTTCAGTCAGTTCACATAGTTTAATCATTGCTGTTCAGCGCAACAACAGAGAGAAAGGAATACCCTGTCTTCCTTCAGGTCTTAGTCCTTGGCCACATTTAGGTTCAACTGAGACATAATTAATCAGCTACATGAGCATTTTTCAACTCTAACATTTCTTACGCTAACATCAAAGGCAATTTACATTAATGTCTCTCATTTTTCAAAATGAGCCTATTGAGCTTTGATGATTTTGAACATGGTGGGTTGCTGATTTAATCCTATACTCTGAGTGAAAAGGGAAATAATGAATATTTGACTTGCTGAGGAGTAGAGAAAACCAGAAGCATGATAATTTAGAGTGCTAAATTTTATATTCTTCAGCCACAGCTGAGCACAAAATCTACTTGGACCTGTTCCCAAAATAACTTTTAATAACTTGGGGCCTATTGTAAATTGAGTTATGCCATTAATGATTAGACATGATGATCTTAAGAGTCATTTCCAAATTAAATAATTTTTATTCTATATTTCTATGCTTAAGGAAAAGAAAAATAGCAAAAAGTTGATAATAGTTGTTGTTATGGTCTTGATCCCAAATGCTCTTCACCTATATTAAGACAATTCTCTAGGATTATTTAAAAAGTACTTCCTGGTTCTGCATTTATTGTTTTGCATTCCTTTAGCATATTTATTAGAAGAGAGGGGAGGGAAAACAGTAGCAGTATTTGCTTTTTGCATTCCAATGACCAGTAATTTAATTCATATGAAAGTCTGTACTGTTGTTTAACATCAGTTGATGTGACTTTAGTCAGTTACTGTAAATTTTACTGTCTTTGTTACCTCATCAACACTTGCAAACTGTATATAGCATAAGTGCCTTACTTGTATTTTAAAATTTTTACTATTACATCTATGACACATAGTAATTTTTTCAACAGGTTTGGATTTGTTGAAATATCAATTTTATTAAACAATACATTTTTTTTTTAGTTGAAACCTGTAAAATTTATTTGCACAGAAATGAAATATGCAGTCTATTGAAGGTATATTTTTGCTAGATAAAGCACTTAAAATTTTTAGCAAAGAGACCATATAAGTTCTATCTTGTCTGCTTTCCCTCATATTACAGGAAAAAAAAAATCAAACCAAAATTATCACTTGTATATTTACTTTAGCTATGTTTCCACTATGGAAGCAAATCTTTGTTTTGCCTGTCTCTTCCCTGGGACTACATACAAAATGAAGCTGAAAGTAGCTCAATTTTTCATTAAAGTCTTCTGTGAAGATCATTTATCATTTACAGATTGATTATGAGAATAACAAAACAATAAAAAGTATGGTTTTCTTTTAGAGGTGTACTACCCAGGCGATAATTTATAGCTAATAATTCATCCTTTGTGATGTTGCCATAACATACCATTCCAATGCTTCAAACACAATCTTTTTTTTATCTTTAAGGGCTGTGGAAGTAGAAAAGCTGATAGACAACAGGGCTTCAACTTTCAAAAATGTTGGCTATTCAGCAGAAAGCCAAAATTTTAAAGCAAGTTAAGTAATTAAAGTTCTTGAATAACACCTGTAAGCAAATAAAGTGTAAGATCAGTACTTTCATATATAATGGTACTACTGAAAATGCAGGTAAAGGATGTACTTGCAAGGTATTCCCAAGAGTCCAGAGAGAAAAGCTTTTAAAAAGTGATATATTCTCCTAACTTGATTAAACAAGGTTTGCATGCATTCTTTTTTAATATTTTTTTTTTCAAGAAGAAAAATAGCTTCATCTTCAAACAGAAAGAGGAAAATAATAATCTACAGACAGCATTTAATCTAGGAAAATATGTTTAATGGAAGACAGTGAAAATCAATATAATCTCTGCTTTGCATAATGATTTTCATCTTGTAGATGGGTTTTCTCTCCCCTTTTGTAATCCCTGTTTTTCCTGCTAATTTTAGATTTCTTTTCAGGATCTCAAAATCTTGGTAGGATAGGAAGATTGTTTCTTGCTGCTACTGCTGAGGAATATCTCTAGATTTTGGTAGATTTGTGTAGTATCCAAATCAAATTATCTTTTTAATACTGACATCTGTTTTTACTCTGTGCCTCTGCATGTATTCTTCATCTCTCCTGTCAAAGGACACAGTAAAAGACTGAAAAAGTAGTCAATACACCATTAGAAACCAGAAACAAATTATGAGAGACATTAAAATGTGTCTTTAGCAGGAATAGTCCTGATAACATTAAAAATATTCTAGCTCTAAAGGGAGCCTCCAGAATTATTACGAAACACTCCCTATACCTCAGATTGCTTCAAATGATCCAAAATTGTCAGTAAAATAGAGAGAATCATTGGAAATGAAACTTGGCAGGTCTATGAATATCATTCTTTCAAGCTTCTTGACAGCATTTTGAATATGCCCCATCACAATCCATCATGTAAAACAAATGTTTTACACTCTGCAGAAGATTCTCCAAGGTATTTTAGACAGGACAGAGGTGAAAATAAATTCTTCCTAATACTGAAGACAGACGTGCACTGTATACAGAAAAGCCTCAAAGTGAGTGAGAGTGGATATGTGTCTCCTTAATGGACAGGCAGAAACTGAACTAGACTACATGTCTGCATGCTCTCCTAACTCTGTCATCTCTACTTTTCTAACCTTGTACGATGTAAGAAGGACCTGTCAACTGCACTGGGTTTCTATATGTATAATGAATGGCTTTGAAGGGCTCACCTAACAGGTACAAACAAGTTATAAAACTTGGTTTCAACTGCCACTTACATTGCAACTTGAATTTGCTTCTCCATACACAGAAAGTGAGAGAGTTTTGGCTTACTGTTACTACACCTCAAAAGAGAGTAGAAAGAAACTCTCTTCAAAGAAATGGGAAAGTGGGAAAAAACAAAAACAAAACCCCATTGTGTGTGTATAAGTTGTCATTCAATAAAAATTGACAGGGGAGCAGGAATAGGTTGTGACTCCACTTGACAGATTGTTCCTTGAGTGAGTTTATCTCACAAACCATAGTCCTGTGCTTTGGAAAAAAGTGGTAAGAATCAGTAAGCCATTTGTCTAATTTTATATGTTGAACATTATCATTTCATTTGGTAGGGCAGCAAGGAGAAAAATTCTGCATTTGAAATGCCTTCAGGAACTTGTTGGGAACTGGTGTCTTTACAGAAACAGAAGTTATCTTGAAAGGTCTGCTTTATATATTATTTATGTTTTAATTCCTTCACCCAAATACTTGATCTTCCTTTGAAGTGTATAGGTTCACATCAAAACCTTAAGAAAGAACAAAGTCTCCTGAAATAATGTTTATGTTATGCTAGAAATTAATGAAGTAATGAAGGCATTTCTTTGGAATTTTTAAAAAGTCCTGTGTGTTCACTTGTGATCTGTTACACTATGATTTTTTGCTTGGAGGAATCTCATATCCTAGATAAATCTGGACAATGCACTTCACTCAATAAGTCAAATTCTAATTTCATTTAAAGACAAAGTTCTTAACTTCTACATACAAATAAGAAACAGGACTCTCATCTGTTAAGAAGACATATCATGTCTTGCATGGTGAGTGTAAGATTTGCTCTTATGGTGTTCACCTTGACATATTTGGTGCAGAGCATGTAAGTCAACAAACGAGGATCGAACACTTTAATCAACTGTGTGTATACACACACGTGCATGTGTACATGTGTTCCAGTTCAACTGCATCCACAGCTTTTCCCTGTGACTAACCAGCAGTACCTGGCATGTCCTGCCTTACAGCAGGAGAAAAATGGCAGAGCTGCACACATGCAACATTTGCAGTACTGTGCTGCAATGCAGGGGTGGTTTATATTGGAAGCTTTATAAGTAAGCCCTGTGGCAGCTTCGCATCAAATATCCCTTCTTCTCATTAGAGTGACTGAGAGAACATCAGCTGAAAATCTGTCCTACCTCCACTTGACTAATGTATGCATTGTCAAGCATTGGAATTCAAATCAAGAACTCTTTCATAGAAATCCAAAATAAACTGCAACATCTTATTAATTTAGAAATAATATCTCTAGACAATCTTATTACAGAGATGTATCTCGGCTTTGTATCTCAGCCTAATTTGGGGAAGCTTAGCACTACCTCTGATTTAATAGTACAAATTCTTTTCCAGTAATTGTTGGGATTGTGTGTTTTCTAGGTTGGCTGAGAACATTTCTATAATAAACATTAATGTGAATAGAGCAGTTTTCAGAGCAGTACAGGTCTTAGAGAGGTCTTTCTGCAAATTGGAGGGACAATAAAGTATTACAATCTAAAGATTGAAACCTATTCTGAATTTTATCATTGTTTTACCACTTACTTCAGGAATAAACTTTCCATAAAACATAGGGTAGGAAATGGCAATGAAAATTTGCCTTTCAGTATTGCATGTGAGAGATCATGAGCAAATTGCTCATGTTAATGTCCCGATTGATAATCACAGTTACTGTAACACTTGCTTTTCAATATAAATATATCTCTACATAGATGTAGCTATAAAATATTGTTGCAACTACACTAATTTTGTATGTGCTAAAAGAATGACTTACCAAACCCAAAAGCATTTAAAATACTGAACAGTAAAATAAATTACACAGCATTTAGTCAGGTTGATTAACCCCCTGCAAGACAATATTTCCTATAATTTATTACCACGTATTTAGTCTAATAAAGCACAAGCACATGTTTATCCCCATAAATTATGTGAACATCTGTTTTGCACTAAATGACCTTGTAGGATATTTCCTACAGCTTTGACTGATAACCAATGTGTATTTTAAGACAGCAAGGACAAACAAAGTGCATAGAAGAAGTTTATGATGACAATGTAATTTATGAACATGCTGCATGAGTAATGTGGAGTAGATGCACAATGATGGCACAGTAATACCTGCTTATAGGACATATTTAACAAATCATTGTGCATTCCATTGTCTTTAGTTTCATGCAAGTTGATGGGAAAAGTGGTGACATTACAGATGAGCTGCTTAGGGAGGGATAAATGGAATACGGCATTCAGACAGCCCAACCGAGTGTTGAGTGAAAGTCATAATGTTCTATAGGTTATTCACTTGCTTACACAGAGAAACTTAGTGCATTGTACTGAGGCCTAAATAAATTAATCCTGTCAAGCCTGATATTAAAAGAGACTTTTATCTGTACCCTACCATCATTTATGACAACAGATAAAGGAATGATCTAATTCATTCCTTGTCACTATTTACACTTTTTTATTTAAAAAAAAACCCCAAACATATTGGCTATTTTTGTCTGTCAACTCTTCCATCGTTCCAGAGATGTCAAAGGGATAGGTTCACAATATTACTTTTAGGCTTATTTTAAGAATTATGGATAACATTTCTGTTAGCTTTCACGGGTATAATAAAATCACACTTTTCAAAATCAATATTGTGGATCTGTGTTGCCCTACCAGTGGCTTTTGCCTTTGGTATTGTTTTCTTTAGGAGGAGGGTGAGTGAAGAATGAAAATAGGTCAAAGATTTAATTAACAGGAAAACCTTAATCCACTTCTCCTGTGCTGGTTTTTTTTATTATTTTTCAGGGAAAAAAAGTGGGGAAAAGAATCTAACTTTCTGGGATTCAGACTTCTTCAGAGCTAAAACTGTACCTTGCACTTGATAAGCTGCAATGTTTTCAAAATGTTTCTGACTGAAAATATGGACTAGGTGAGTTCATACTAAAGCTGTAATTGTATATTTTTCTATGCACATATATGGAGGTTTTGGACACCGAGATAAATATGGAGCTCAGTCTTGCCTGCAGGTTTCATTATGTCCTTAGAAGCATTACGTCCTTAGACTGAGTCAAGAGGTGTATTTACCTCAGTACCTTACCTGATGAATTTGTGCTTATCTTGACAAAAATACTGGAACTCTTCAGCACTACCAGATGTGACTCTTTTGCATGTATGTTATGCTGGTTTATTATTTAGCTAGGGTTCACAGTCATTCCTAGAGATTATTTAGTGTTTTTGTCTTATCCGTGAAAATTCAAAAGCTGATGAGTTGAGTGAATTCCCTGTGTCCAGCAAATCCTTTTCTCAAAGTCAGAGAGAATAGGTTGAAGCAATGACAGCATGTACTGGGGAAGAATTTACCCTCTACTCTGCCCTGGTCAGGCCTCACCTGGAGTCCTGTGTCCAGTTCTGGGCTCCCCGGTACAAAACAGACAGAAATCTCCTGGAGAGAGTCCAGCGGAAGCCACAAAGATGCTTAAGGGCCTGGAGCATCTCCCCTTTGAAAAAAGGCTGAGTGAGCTGGAGCTCTTCTAGATCTCGAACCTGTAACTGCTTCTCAAAAGGCAAGCATGTTTTTGTTACTTTCTTTTTAAAACTGATGTGACTATTTAATATAGTGTATTAAGATCATTCTGAACAGTCTCATGAAAAGCATTTAGCTTGTTATGCCTAATTACATAGTTGCTCATACAAAACATCTTAACAACAATAAATTATCAGATATAGTGGACAGAAGAGAAAAAAGGCTCTTTCTAATTTTCTATTGATAATTAAATCACTAAATATAAATTACATTGTGCCTATGACTAAAAATTTTATAGTTATTTCTTCTAAAATCAGGAAGACCTGTATGTTAGAGCCCCCAAATAAGGAATGCTAATATGCAGAATTATGAGGAACAGGATCATTCTAACCTAGCACAGACAAGGTAAATATTTCTTCCCTCCTCTGTATTATACGCATTCATTTCAAATGTTAATAGGCGACCTATAAAAAACAAGAGTTCAATCTCCTTCCACAAAATAATGAACATGATATAGAAACTGTGTTTTGTAATTGTTACATGGATTTGGCGATATTCTGTTGTAAATATTTACCAATTACACATGGTTAGTACTTTCAGTAATGTAATATTTTCATGAGTAATTTACAACAAATTCAGAGGCAGACTTCAAAGCATTCTTTCTTCTTCAAAAGATATTTCACTTTCAGAAAGTATTTGCATTAACTTTTCATGAGGACTCTGAAGAGAGGGAGAAAACAGTCACATAACTATCAATAAATATTTTCTGATCATCTTACCACATCTTCTCCAGAAAATCTCCTTCTCTAAAGCGGCCTGCAAAGCCACGATACATGTTTGTGGAAATGTAGATTAGGCTGATAAATGTGTTGAAAGCACTACAACTTGTGATGCTGATAGTTGTCTTCCACTGTAATAAAAATAGACACTAGAGGCATCAGAAAATATGATGTTTAACCAAAATAAATCCATTTCCATCAAGGCCAATCTAGTCTGATTTATGTGTAAGCAAGTCTTTTTATGTATCTATCTACCAGTGATTTTAATTACAGTATCCAATAATTCTGACATAGCACAAGCCACATGAAATTTATGGTTTTAATGTTGAAATTAGTATAGTTCAATCAACAATGTATACATTTGAAATATTTAGGAAAATAAAGGATACTTTTTCTTTAGTTGCTCTGGGCTTTTAAGTGGACAGATATATATGCATGTGTGTACATTAAATCCAGAGATAAAACATCCAAATTCCTCTAATAGTTTTGCTGAAATAATTATATGTTCACTGCAGGTTCAAATATACAGAGAAACTATAATATATAACTACAAAGGACAATCCTCATAAAGAGCATATGTTTTCCATAATAGAGTAGTTTAGGCAGAGGAGCCCGAGTGATATAATGCTCAGGAGTTCACGATAGTTATCTGTGTTTTACGTAGCTGATGATTTCTGTAGCCATGGGTGTTTCACTGTGTCCCAGATAGCTTCAGAATTAAGCCAAGATAATTATACTTCTGTGGAATCAAGATCTCATCTTTATTTGAAAAATGGTTCAATGTAAGTTAATATACTATTTATTCTAAGAAGTAGTTAATACCTGTGAAGTAGTTAAAAAGCCTGTGAAATGCAGATAACAGGAAAAAACCCGTATCTCATATTCAAAGCATAACGTATTTTGCTCTATGATTTGATTATTCCAAAATGCTGGCATTCATTTCATTTTCAACGATGATGGTTAAAGTGTAGATATGTAGTGCTATAAACCTTAAAAATATTGAATCTTTAAAAAGAGAAAACCACCTGCACAGCTTTTAGAAAAGTAGTTAACACAATAAGCAGTCAGCAAAGTGAAGCGTTATCTGTTGTGATCCACCGTTTCAATCAGATTTTCTGGACTAATACAATTTTTTATGCACATAAACTTGAGAGCTTTCTCTCAGCAGAAATGGTCAGAACTGACAATAAATATTCATATTTGAGAAGGAATTTCTGTCTAGAAATATATACAAATTTATTATGTACACTTCTGTAGGCCTTACAGTAAAGTAAGTGTAGGTCTGTATTCTAAGTTACTTGCCTAAGTTTCCTTTTTCTTTGGAAATGGAGATTTATTTTTGTTGTAAATTGACACTGAAATAAGACACTGAAAAGTGTCCTCTGATGAGGTAAAGATGATGTGTTGTTTACTCTCCATCCTTTCTTAATCAGCAATACAGAATTACTTTCACATATTTTAAGAATATAGAATAATCACCAGTTTAAATGGTGAAAAACTATTTCGATTAATTCTCCTTTTTTACAGATATATGTATTTTGTTCTGTTTTTTTATTTTCTTTTGTTAAGTTTTTACTACCTCTTGAAACAATTTTTAAGAAAAATTTTTTTGAAGAAAAAATACTGAAAATAAATTAAAAAAACTTTCTTTTGACAGTGTTAAACCACTAAAATCTTCAGTAAAATAACTTTTTTTTTGCTGTGGTGTGTTCTTTTACATTTCCAATATTGTGCCTAGCACAGTTTGTATAGAATTACAATAATAGGAAACTTAGTTTAGTGAATACAAAGAATTTTTTTTCAGTTGAAATGGAAATAATGAGGGTTTAGTATTTCTAACTCAAACAAAATTGATAGAGAGGAAGTTTCTTCTAATACATCTGCCTCAAAATGCAGTTGTGTATGCACTTTACGGCATTAGGATTCCTTTTATTGTTCTCACAAATACACCATTTGTATAATAAAAATACTGAAGCGTTGTTTTGGTGTTTCTTGTGTTACTTTGTTTTAGTTTTCTTTCTTTTTTTTTTTTATAATTCTGCAGTCTCCTTCCTGATTGAATCACTTTCACATGGAAATAATGATTTGTTTTATAATTAAAACCATGAAACTATTTGCAGGCAGAGAGATTTTGAAGACGTCTTTACAACAGCAGCTAAAACTGCATAAAGTAGACTGCATTTGCCAAAAAATTCAGAGAAAAAAGTATTTGAACAGATTATTATGAATGAAAGCTTCAGAAATTGGTATGAATTTACACTCTGTAGAAATGCCTTCAAAGAGACGACATGTAAGTGGAGCCTATTTTGAATCTAAGAACAAAGCTTAGCAATATATTTACACTTTAGTTCTAAGGAACTGTTACTTGTTTTGGGATTTAGCATTACTAAAGATTTGCTAGCTGAAGGGAGTGTAGAAATTACATTGAAATCAAACCTGGAAATGAGAGCTATTTTGTAGAAAAATTATTCTCTTTTAAAAATTGTGGTTTTAAAGAAACAGCTTCTTAAATGTTCTGTTCCTACTAAAGAACACTGGTTTTATTTTTGAGTTCAGAGAATTCTGTGATTTTAATGGTGGGCTGAAAATATAACCATTTCCTTCAATTTAAGGCCATTTTACAAAATAGTATTGGGAGTCCCACAAGAACCTGAAAGTTGATTTCCACTGAGTCATTTCAACTAAAGTAATTTTTGAAAGCTAATAATCTGATGGTTTTGAGAATGAAGATTCTCATTGGCAAATATGAGACAGAGCTGGTTAGGTATGCAGGGGATCAAGACAGTCAGATGAAATGAAACTAAGAAAGATGGAAAAAGTGAAAGAAAGAAGAGAGGAAGCTTTGAAATATAGGCGTGTGTGTGTGTGTGTGTGNACAAACAAACAAACAAAAAAATGTGGATGATAAAAAAACTATAAAAGGAAAAATTACCATACAATCCCACGACACCTTTTCCCTGATAGTATCCTTTTTCTTACCAATCTAAAATACCTTGACCTGGAATGCTAATCAAGCAGTAAAAAATTATGAATGGGAGAGATTATTTCTTCTAATGCTCACATATCACTGGTTCTGTTAACTATTAGTTTAAATCAATTTGCACAATTTGTTTCTGTTCTGTTTCTGTTCTGTTCAGGAAGAGTGTTGGTATCTGATCTCCTTTCTTCTCCAAAATTTTAGTGAAAATAAATACTGGAGTATGCTGTGAAACATGCCCAGGAGATGGAGTTCAATAAGAGCTTCTTTTATACAGCTATAACAGACAGATTAAAGTCCATATACTTAAAGAACTGTGTATTAGTTTCGTAGGTAAACTGATTGAACTCTATTGAGGCTTTTTAATTAAAAATGCATACACGAGGAAAAAAGTTTGGAAAAATCACTATGGGATATTGCATCAAGAAGAGAAGTTACTTTTGCTCCTAGAGGTTTATTAGATTTTTTTCCTTGTAGCTTAATTTATTAGTTTTGCCTTGCAAACCCTCCAGCTAACAAGGGTAATGGCTTACTCTTAGTATCAAATGGTGTGTTGTTAGCATCCATCTCCTAATCTTATTTGTAGGGAATGTATATAATCAAACCACATATAATTACCAGCATTTAAAACTATTACAGTCAGGTTAGAAAAACTTCTTTATCCCAAACCTACAAGAATAAAACAAAATTGCATCCTGAAAAAAAAATTATTATGTCTACTTAACATAAGCTACATACTACGCAACTCTTATTTGCATACTTAAAATACCACCTCAGAACTGCATTTGTAAAGTATAAATAACACAGAAAAACCCTCTCATATCAGCTGGAAAGATCCATGATCAGGAGTAAAAATACCTATGTTTTTCAACATTGATATTAGACATATCTTTTTGATCCCAAAATGCATTTGGTTAGTCCTCACTTTACAAGGCATTTAAGTATGTCTCATCTAAGTAAAAAGCCTTCATTAGAATGCACGCAAATGCTTAACCTATTTGATGAAATTAATTCTTTGAGGTCATAATCAATTATTCTTTTTTCGTTTTCATGGTTATGAAGACTAAAACTCTTGAAGCCAGAAGGGAGGCAGGGAACGCTTTATGAAACTCAAGCTTTGGTAAAATACATTGGAAATACAAAAC
>VXBZ01012533.1:39037-50671 GCA_013399135.1 Heliornis fulica | reverse complement strand
GTCTGTAGTTGTGCCTGGGATTGCCCCGACCCAGATGCAGGACCTTGCACTTGGCCTGGTTGAACCTCATGAGGTTGGCACGGGCCCACCTCTCCAGCCTGTCAAGGTCCCTCTGGATGGCATCCCTATCCCTCCCCTCCAGCATGTCAACAGCACCACGCAGTTTGGTGTCGTCGGTGAACTTGCTGAGGGTGCACTCCATCCCACTGTCCATGTCACCAACAAAGATGTTGAATAGGGCCTGGCCCAACACGGACCCTTGAGGGACGCTACTCGTGACTGGTCTCCATTTGGACATTTGGTCTCCATTTGGACTCTTGTTACCCTTCTTATCCCTTGCCACTTTCCCCTCCAGCAAAACTAGCTCTCCTGATTTGGTACTCTGAGCAGTTAATTTCCTCTCCCTTCCTCCACAAGGAATGATGTGAGTTGGGAAAAGGGGAAGTCTCCATTGCAACAAGACTGTGAACAAATGTTAAAAACATGAAAGTCTAGAGCTTAACACAGCTACCCACCACTTCTTTGTGGGTAAATTCAGTTACAAAGAAAAAAAATATTCAAAGACTTCTTCAGATAGCTTATCTCCATTACAATGTTTTGTCCTACCTAAACGTTACTGCATGCATTCAACTGAGGCTGAGACCATCCTGATGGAAAAAGTTGAAATTCACATAGCATAGCCCAGAGAAAAAGGTTTGCTCTAGATATAATTCTAAACATATGCATCTATACTGATTGCAAAATCAAAGCTCTGAGCATCACCTTTTTTTTTGGTGGTCAGGAAGAAAAACTGGTACCATAGATGCACAGGAGGAGAATATTCAGCCTTTTCACCAAAATGAAATTATTTTTCTACCTAAACTTTCTTTTTTGTCACTTCCATATGTTTACAGCATTTTATCAACTTTTTGGGGTTCCTTTTCTTGATTTCTCTATGAATCAGACCTGCAGATTAAAAAGTTTTTACTGTACAGAGGCCATTCTCCCAGACGGTAAAAATGTTTCAGTACGTCACTACAGACCACTTGAATCCTGTCCCTTTAAAGAAATCTTTGTATGTTTATTTGTGAATAAGGAGGTAATTTGATTAGGATCTGACTAGCTGAGATATAGAACAGCATGCTTTAGTTAGTATTTTCTTTATATTCCAACTGTAAATTAAGAAATTTCCTACTACTACATTTGAACAAAAAAGTGACATCTGGTTTTGTGAGACAATGAGAGTCTGAGATCATATATGACAGAAAGGAAATGCTTGAAAACCTCAGAGGCTTTTATAAACAGCCAGAGTTACTTTAAAATTCAGAAAGATCTCTGGAAACTACTTTTTTGTACACAAGACAAACGTTAGAAGCAAAAGGGAAATTTAGAGAAACATTCATCATATAACTGTTAAGATTCACCAAAGCACTTGTAGAAATAGAACAGGAGTACACGGGAAGTTAGTTCAAACCTGCTTGAATTTCTACTGAAAACATACACAGTAATTTTGGTTTCACATTTCCTTAGTTTAAATGTCTTTCATTTAGAATTACAATGGTGACAGAGCTCTACCTTAGAGAAAAAACCACTACCCCATTCCAGGACCATGCATATGTTATGTACATAAATATACAGCTTTCTACTGCCTTACAGATGCACATATTTGTCTATATCTATCTGGAGTCAGCTTTTCAAAGACCTTTTTTCTGCCTGTCAGATTGCCTATCCTCCCTAGCGAAAGACAAGGGAAACTAACACTGCTGGTATGGAAACCTGGTGACCATCCATGACATTTTTTTTACCAGTAATAAAAACAATGGTGTACCAACTGGTATTCCAGACTGTACAGCACTTTAGGTTTCAATTCTTAGACAAACTGCAAAAAAAAGTGAACATGGTGTGATAAGGTGGATAATGTACAAGCAAATAGATCTAAGTTTTGAGGCTGATCAAAAAGATCTTGCACATTCAGCAGTTATTGAGGCAATACATTTATTTGTATCTTTAATTAGATCTTCCTTTGGAAATAGTTTTTGCAGTCATTTTCTCCTGAGGGAGACACTTCAATATACAAGGAAAAGAGTTCTTACAAAAAAACCAAACACACACACAAAAAAAAAAAAAAACCACCCAAAAAAAAAAAAAGAAGAGCAAATGAAATTCCATAGGGATCTGGGCAAGAACTTAGGCTTCTTAACATACATTCATAAATGACCTGGAAAAGAGGGGTGAATAGATGTAACAATGTTTACTCATGGTAGGAAGTTACTAAGGTAGCAACCTGAGAGCTGACTGTGAAGAATTTCAGAAGGCTCTTAAAGGACCGAGTGGCTGGAAAATAAAATTGTACGTGAAATTTGGTGTCAACAGGTGTAAATGATACACAGGGGGAAAATCATACATAGATATATGTGTTGAAAATTACAGGTTCTGAGCTCATAATTTCCACTCAGGAGGAGATCCAGTATTATGTTAACTCTTATCAATGTTTTCACATTGGTCTAATGATACAGTCCTTGGAACAGTAAAATAAAGCAAAAATCAAATTATTAGAAAATACTAGGAAATGAATAGATATCATACTTTTGCCACTGTAGAAATACAGGACTTGTACTGGTATTGTCATGTGGTGGAAAATGTCTACTTAGAAATTGAAGAAATACATAGAAAGCAAGAAGGGTGATCAAAGGCATGGAATAGCTCCCACAGAAGGTACTGGGTAGCCTGGGACTCATATGTGGAATGGCTGAACTGAGACATAATAGAGATCTACACATCAGGAAGGGCAGGGAGAAGATGGGGTTGATTGTTTACTCCTTCTTCAAAAACAAGACCAAAATGCTGTACATATGAACATAGAGGGAGGCAAGTTCAGCAATTAAAAAAAGAGCAACAAGCCAACAGGCAAACCCACCAAAATCAAAAGGAAAGCAGTCCTGTGAAATTCATGTGTCAAATGACACCATGGAGACAAGAAGTTGCTATAAACTCAAGGCAAAACTGGATATGCAACTGAAAGGGAGATCCATTGAGAAATTAAAAATATATTAATGAACAGCATCAGGATATTCTGTCAGCTGAAAAAGGTGAGAAACTGGGAAAGGAGTACTATATGTGTTTGGCCTGTTCTTACCCTTCCAATCCATCTGTGGTCCCTTTCAGATGTGGAGCACTTAGCAAAAGGAGTCCTTCATTTCAGTCAGCCTGGCTACTCTTATATTTTTAATGTCACTGCTGCAGCCTAATACAATTGTTTCTTACTTAGCTGAAAAATTACTTCACATCTATACCTCTATTAAATCTATTTAATGAAGTGGTGGATTTTTTGCTAATTTAATTCTTCAGCAGCTAGAAATAGTTTAATTTTTTTTTTTCAGGAAAGAAAAAAGAAAATCTCTTCCTGACCTCCCCATGTGTCATCTAGGAACACCGATTCTATTTGTAGTATCTAGTCAGCACCGATACCAATGTGCTTTGGAACAGCACATCTCAGGAAAATTGTGGATTAGTTGGAAAGGATCCAAAGAAAAGCATCAGGAAAAAGGTGTAGCAGTGGGTAAGACTGCTGAGGACAGCTTGTGAAGACTTCATCTCAGAAAGTTTTTGAAAACAAAGCATCTTTCAGAAACTGCATGAAAATAGTTGGTTCTGCACATAAGAAGATCATCTAGCTCATGAATCCCCTTAAAGGTTAGCAGAATATTAGTGGAAAGTAAAGTATTAACTTATTTCTGATACTCTCCTCTCAGCACCTGCTCATGGACAGCTGACTAGACAGACCTTTGGTCTGAGCAAGTACAACCATTCCACTGTTCTTAACAGCATTCCATTTTGAGATTCTTTTTAATAATATTTTTCAATCAGTTCATGGTGTCATAGGCTATTTCAAAAATAATTCAGTTACAAGAGGCAGGTGGACCAAGAAATGAAAAAAATCTGGGGAGAGTAAAAAAGGAAAATTTCTATACTGCAATCAATGCTTACATGAAAATACCTTTCAGTGACAATGTCATCATACCCATCTTCTGGGTTTTTTTTTTTTTCAATGAAATGAACAGTCACCTTTGTAAAATGAATAACATTTTCAGAATACAGGAAGATTGAAAGCTTCAGCAAACTTGTCCCTTTATCAATTATTAGATCTTTATGTGAAAGATTATGGTTTAAAAGAAATATTCAGATTTAGATACTGATGTTTAAGTCCAGAAAAGTTTTTTAAATAGTAACACTTGGTTACTTGGTTACTTTGGTTCTTGGTTTTATGAAGTTGATATGAGAAATGTCAGCTGAAGAGTTGTTTGCACTACAGCAGTCTGTGAAACAAGGTGCAGGGAATAAATTGCTTATGATCCCTGTATGAACAACAAATATTACCAGATTCAACAACAGAAAAAAAAAAAGGGAAATAACAACAACAAAAACCACACACACACAAAAAAAAAAAGGAAAGCAGACTTTCTGATGAGGAGACTGATAAATGTCTTGAATGACACAGATCAGAGAACAAATTAAATGAGAACTGTAAAGAAGGAAGATGACAAGTCACTGATAAACAGGGAGCTGGGACATCAGTAAATTGAGTAAATCAGACAAAATGCATTGAAATGAAGGAGCAGAAAAAAATTGTAAGAACAGCAAACTACAATTTTTTCTTACAGGTAATGCAGACAGTATTCTCAAAAACAATTACTTTGAAAAACGACTGATTCTTTAATGCTCAGAATTGATACCAGATTTGAGCTCTAAGCTGAAAAATGTTTAATAAAGCATATAGGTAGTTTAGTTCTAATGCTCATAGTTTAAGAAGGAGGTAGAAATGTTAGAAACAGTTTAGAAAGGAAGCACAGGTTTGATTAAAGTATTGAAAAATATGCCTTACAGTAGAAGATGGTTCAATTTATCAAAACATAAAGAAGCCATTTGAACATGTTAGCTGTTATAATGTGGGGTTCTTTGATCTCACAGGTAAAGACCCCACAAAATCTAGTGGCATAAAGTTACAGTTGCCAAGATTTCATCTTGGGATAGAAAAGATTTCTCCCAATCATTTACTCCAGGGTAGTTCTGGCACTACTCTTTTGTGCAGTTCAGAGGATCAAAATCAGAAGCCTGAATTTCTTGAAGTCAACGCAGAGTGGCAATTGAAAGTGCATAAAATCAATGCCTAGATACACTTCCCTACTTTGTACCACACAGCAGTATCTGCAAATACAAACATAACCCAAGGGTGATTGAGTATTTGAACAAATTGTTAACACTTGTATGGGATTCTTTTTAATATTATTTTTAAACCAAGAATTTATAATAAAATATGAGGAGCTCTACTTAATCACACCTATTGAGAGGTTTAATGTTTTTCTTCACCCAGAACATCAGACTAGATAGTCCCATGAGCTGCACTAACCTTCAGATCTATAACCTATACAACTAACTGAGAAGGTTATACAAATGAAGTTCACAAACAAGCACCTAGCATTTTATTATGCTAACTGTAACCTGGGCTTCATCGAAATCAGCATGACCAGAAGGTCAAAGTAGGTGATGGTGATAGGACCAGGGTTAATGGGTTTAAACTGAAAGATGGGAGATTTAGATGAGATATAAGGAAGAAATTCTTCACAATGAGGGTGGTGAGGCCCTGGCACAGGTTGCTCAGAGAAGCTGTTGCTTCCTTCTCCCTGGCATGTTCAAGACCAGGTTGGATGAGGCTTTGGACAGCCTGGTCTAGTGGAGGGTGTCCATGCTGATGGCAGGGGGTTGGAAATAGAAAATCTTTAAGATCCCATCCAACTTTATGTTATAATATGTTTATAACATATTTTACCATGTGACTGTTCACAGACAATGAGTTTTACTTAAATAGTTGAGAGCAAACTTGTTCCTTTTGCTACAGTCAAATGACAGTAGATCATAAAACATTCATAACTATTAAAAATAAATACAAATATTAAGATTACATCTTACCAAAATCTTAGTGCAGTCCTAAAATATGCAGGCAAGAAGCTGTGTTAGCAATGTTTGTGAATCTAAACCAGTAACAAATCGATTTTAGTCTCCCTGCAATGGATCTGTGCAATTCCCGTTGACTCAATGGGCAACTGGGCTCACTCAAGTGGGAACAGTAAGATTTTTGTCTTTCAGCTACTGGAAATACATGGTGGCAGGCTATTGAGGAGCAATAGTACTATATAAATGGCATGTATCGATCACTCACCACGATCACAGCCTATCTATGTACAGTTTGCTACAACACCCATATTAAAAGAAACTGGGAATAGCCTAAAGAAGAAGCAGTCTACAGCCAGACCAGCTAATTTGTCTCAAGTCTTTCCTAAGGTCCTTGCTGATTTTTTTTAATGTGACTTCATAAATTAATATATTCATATATTTTTATTTATTCAAAGAACTAGCATATATGTATTTGAGAGGCAAGATTTCCCTTTATGAAAGTCAGATTGATTCCTTCCTATTTTTCACAGTCTTCCAAAGAAACAGACATACCAGCATTTTCTTCTCAAGGTATTCCTTAAATCATGTTTTAAAAAAGATGTTGTGCTACAGATGTGTGACCTTCCATCCCTCCATCAACATGGCTGATTTAAAGAATAAGTTACATATTACAGTAGATAATGCAGAAATTCCATATTTAAACATCTTTTGAATTCCTGCACAGGTTCCCTCTGACTCTGAAAATTTAATTCTATTCAGTTTTTAATTTTTTTTTTCAAAAAAGTTTTATACCGACAATTCAGTTTGATATAAATTTTCCAGATTCACCCTCTTTTGTGTTTTAAAGACTATACTAAGTTTTTATGGTAGTACAAGTTTCTCTTATAATATTCTTGTATTGTATTACTTTCAAGTTTCCAAATATTTTCTCATTTGGGCATGACTTTCATTTTCTGAGAATGCCCTAATAGCTTCCTCGAGGTGCCTGTTTAACCATGGCAGTGCTTTTCCTGTTCTTTTACACTCAGTACTTCATCAGTAAAGTAGGGATAATAATTATGTGCTTATGTTGTAAGGTTATTTATGAAGATGTATTTATGAGGCTCCATAGTTAATCCTGAAATAATGAAGTTTATAAAAAGATGATGGTAGCATTAGCTGGAGCCAGAACATCTCTGAATTTAAGACAATTCCTAAGACTAAGATTTGCGGTGTGTGTGCGTGTGTGTATTCTAAATCAGTTTATTTTTAATATAAAGATATAATCTTCTCCGGTTTTACTTGCAGCTTCTGTGAACTCAAAATGCTCTAAACTACTCATTAAGCTTATTTTAAAAGTCTTTTCAGGTGTCAGGGATGCAGCTATTACAGGTAAAAAACCTGTTAAAAAATTACATGTTTTGTTCTCCAGTTCTAAAAGATATTTTTATCAATAAGTATTTATGACTATTTAAATATCCTTGCTAGTTCTAATTATTACATTGTAAAATATGTTACACAGTTTCAATATCTCTCTTAGCAAAAGCTGACAAGAGCACAGGTAACTAAAGCAACCAGCTAATTCAACAGATCTTGTTATCCTGGTATCCACATCTTGTTATCCTGATATCCACGTGCTCACTCTTACCAGCATAGTAAACATCCATATGTCAGGGGTCCTTGCCCCAAAGGATGAGCTCCTTGCATTTATCCAAAAAAAAGTATCCTACCTGTAGCAAATACCCTGGAGTTGATGCCAAATCTTAGCCTAAAACCTCACATAAAGAGTATATTCCTAGAGACTGTACTGAGACATAATGTGGACTTGAAAATCTGTACGCAGCTGCTGATGGATAGTGTGGCATCAGCAATGATGACAAAAAAAAACAATTCTTGCAACTTCTATTAAATTTCTGGGACTCATTACTGGTGGAAATGATGGACATTCAAATGGGCTCAAGAGACCACCGAATGAGGCATAGACATGAAACTTGAGACATTGAAGAGCAATCCTTTAAGAGTTACTACAATGACCATATTTAGAAACTTTCTGCAGGTAAGAATAATTGAAAGCTGAGACACTATTCATGGAGACTACCACATATGACTTCTGTATGCAGATACCAAAGGAAAATTAAGAGAAGGGAAATAATTCCTGGAGACAGGATACCACACTAGATGAGAGCCATTGGCTGCTTTGCTATGTCTGTTCATAAATGGAAAACTTAAATGAGGATACTGAGGATATCTGGGATGCAAAGGGGAGCTGAATTTATTTTAGTAAGTGTATGCAAGTGATGTAGCGCACAAATAAACAAGAAAAAAGGACTATTAGTTTTATTGCCGAAGGAAAAAAAAATCATTAAAAAGCAATGAATAACAGATTCATAATATGAGGAGCATTGTGAAATGAATTGAGATGATGCTGTGGTAGTGATATTATCTGAATATTTCATCATAATGATGCCAAGAAATGTATTACAATAATTCAAGCATTATGATATAACTTTGGACAAAGGTTTGGTGAGGTTTTGGTGGTCTGTAGGTGTCAATAATTCTTCACAGCCATTAACCCCCACTTCCTAATGGATCTTCAGAAATTCTTTCTGAATGAAAGACCAGGATCTCCCCTGATATATTCCACCCAACACAGAGGAGGTTAGAGCACCTGTTCCAACACTGTGAAAACGCAGAAAAGCACTGCCAGCCAAGGGGTTGGAACAGGGACTCCCTCAGTACAATGCACAATGTCACTGCCACAGCATGAAGGAAGACTGGAGTCAAGGAGAAGCAGAAGAAAAGGAGGCCGAACGGGGGTACAACAGCACCAGATCAGGCCAGGTGTCAGCCGTGTAGAGAGAGGCATGAAAATATTATAGACATGACAAAATTATTGATACAGTACTAAAATACAAAATTGGGTATCTCGATACCTCTTAGAACTGCTTTCCTTTCGTAGTATGGTATGAGTACATAATCCTTAACTACAGGCAACAAACTTTGCCTGTAATACACAAAACCTTTTTCTTTCTACTTATTTTGTTTACTCCGTGAAAAAGAAAAAAAAAAAATCTTGTGCTGATAAAAAAGCGTCTCCAAGAAGAGTATCGGTGCACTCAACCATGCTGGGTAAGTACCTGCATTAACTGTATTTGGATGAATGCATTAAAACTAGCTTAAAACAAACACACTTTGCTGGCTGAAGTTCAGGACACATTTCCACTAAAAGAGTTTGGAAATAAACACTTTTTTTTTCAAATTCTCATAAGCGCATCTTGTTAAGAACAGGCTTACACTACCCTCAAAGTAGGGCAGAGAAATGAGAACAGTCCCAATTGAATAATCGGAATGAAACTTTAATTGGAGTTTCAAGATCACACTTGAAAAGAGCCCATCCTCTCCAAAAGCTGGCAAAGTGTTCACAATCACCTGCCTCAGCCTCACAATCCCCACAAAACTGAATATCCACATAAGAAAGTTTTAAAATTTGCAATCTTGAAGTTCATGCATAACCACCAAGAAGCAAAATTACTTTACTTAAAGTAACAAATATTCTGAATTTGGTGGAAATCACAGAGGGTTTCATCAGGTAATGTGCAGATTTGCATATCAACATACTTCAGAAGAAGTGTCATTTGTTCTTGAAGTTAACAGATACTTCAATTATTTTGGAATCATTTGTCTTTAACTCAAATCTGTTGCCAGATGTAAGGATGCAAAATGTGACAGAAGAAGAGGAACACATCTTACAAACTCTCAGGAATACTCATGTTATTTTATCCTCCACATGCAATTAAGTCAGTCCAAAGCACGTGAAAGCACTCTGAATGAAAAAACAGATTCTGACTCCTATTTAGCACATGGAGAGAGAGAAAGATTAAGTCGTTTGCCAAGATCAAGGGACTACAGAGTTACATACAGTCCTATGGACTTCAGCAATTCAATTAATAATACAGAAGAAAAATATACACACCTTATCTAGAGAGAAAACAGCAAATTGTTGGCTTTTTTTTTTTTTTTGTGAAAAGAGTAGTTTCCTTAACTCCTTAGAAAATTTTCCCATTTATTTTCAAATCCAACAGATTGCATGTAGAACAGTGCATGTTCTACCTTTTCTACCATGCACTATAAAAATCACTCTTGTCATTACCTGGATTTTTTTTCTCACTTCATAATAACGATGGTAGGGAGTACACTTTTTGAAAAGTTTGCAAGGGTCATCTTAATTGGTACAGATGATTAAATCACACCCAAAATTAGCATACAAATATTTCTCAATTGGTTTTGTTAAGTACATTGTATATAAGATTTTTACTAGGTGTTTTTGTCTTTTTAAAAAAGTGGCTTTTGATCTTAAAAACCCTATTACAACAGGTTTGGGTTTTGGTTTTTTTTTTGAACACTAGAACATCATCCTCCAAAGTGCTTCATTTGCAAAGTTGTATGTGGAGAGGCACTTTCCAGCCAACCTGCCAACATTTTTCAAGGAAAGTATCCAGTTCCATATGTGATCTTATTGTTTCTATCAACTATTTTAAATGGCATGTTTCTCCTATAAAGTGAAATTTTTTTTTCTAGCTTGTTACAGTAGATTTCAAAGAAAATACATTACATACAATAACAATACTGCCATTTCAAACTATATAGACCACACTCACAAAAATAAACCAAACCCTTATCATTTCAAATCCTATCAACTGAAACACTGCAGGCTAATAATACTACTAATAATAAATTAAAGGCAAGAGTCAATAATGGAAATAACAGATTTTTCCCTCTAATCAATTTGTTAAGCTTTTATTCTCAGTTGTTAAAAATCTTGCGACATCCATTCAAATAACTTCACTGCTCATGTTTTCAAATAAAGTGGCAAGAATCATTATCAAAACATAAACCAATCAACCTCATACTGTTTTATCTTGCAACGAAAATCAATGAAGTTTGAGTTTATCTTGTCAGAAAGTACTTACAAATAAACCTTCTCTTGGAGACAAGAAACTTTTTGTACCTTATGAGACAAAGTAAAAGCCACGGGTGATCCAGCTGCTTAGTTACAACTGACCGGTGCTATTTCAGTTTCCCTAGAGTGTTTATCTGATATATCTGTAGGACTGATATGGATATGACACAGGATATGACACTCTTCTGGACTGTCAGCAAAATGCAGACAAGATATTCTATGGTGCCTGTAACATCACTAAACAGGTTTAGGGAGCTGAACTGCTCTATCACTTTGGCAAGCTCCAAGTTTGCTGCTCTATACCGTACTCCACACTTTTGTTTATCTGAAGTACTTTGTCCTCCAGATGGTATACTGGGATTCTCAGTTCCCATGGATTCTTTTTGTTGGGCTTTGGCAAAGAAGCTGAAAGTGTACTGGCGCTTTCATGGAACTGTTCGCTAGGTGGTACATCCAAATACTTTTTTTTTTTTTTAATTACAAAACTATGTTCTATCTATCCTTCCTTCCCCTCACTCCTAGCCACATGCCACACAGAATCCAGCCTTCTGCTCAGTTTGCCCTCAGCATCCCAGTGACTAATTTTCTCGTGTTCAACTCAGAACTATTAAGGCCCAACAGACAATCATCTCTTCCGACATTTCTACAAAGTCTGAGAATCACTTTTCCCACGTCTCCCTGACACAGAGTCCGCACATTGTCATTCCCACTCCATGTACTTCTCAGGCAAATTACAGCACTCCCCCCCCCCCCCCACCCACCAC
>VXBZ01012533.1:203-31137 GCA_013399135.1 Heliornis fulica | reverse complement strand
GGCCCGCCGCTCATGGACTACCCGTCCCACAGAGCCTTGCGTGGGGGGGGGGCCTGATGCCCGGAAGGCGGCTCCGGCAGCCGGTGGCAGGGCGGCTAGTTCAAGTTGCCATAGCGGCGCGGGGAAGGAGGTGTGTGGGGCTCGTTGGGTGCGCCCGGGGACGCAGTCGGCTTTGCCTCGGGACGTGGCGGTGCGGTCTCCCTGTGTGGTGAGGGCCAGGGGCTGTGGGCAGAGCGGCGTGCGGGAAGGGGCCGCGCTGCCTTTCCGAGCCGGCTGGCTTCGGGGTCCCGCGGTGGGGCGGACGCTGAGGTGAGCGGCGCGGCAGCCGGGACCTGCGGCGGGAGGGTACTCGTGAGCTGCGGCGGCAGCTGGAGCAGGTCGTGGGCCTGTCGGAGACCCGGCCGTCGGCGTGCCCGACGCTGTTCTGGGCTTGTCCTGCTGCTCACGGGGCTTCCGCGGTCCTGGCCGGGACAGGAGGCCTGGAGGCTCTCCCAGGTGACGTCGGGTGTTCGATACGGCACAGCAGGAGGAGGATCTGCAGCGGGCGTTCCTGGCGCTTGTTGTGAACAGAATGAACCGCTTTGTGTCGTGGTGCTGAAGGGTCTGGGAACAATACGAGTTGTACTGGTGTCTGAAAGCGCGACGGCGACATGTCCAACCGTGCCGGATCGCCGTCCTGATAGCTCTTTGGAACCTCTTCCTGGCTCAGTTAGAAGCGTTGAAGCAAAGGGCCTTTCAATTGTCATTTTCTTCCTGGAATGGCCATAAAATTGGTTTGTAGGTTTTTTTTTTTCTGTGCTCAGTCTTAATATAAGCCTTTGAACATACCTTTAGCAGTACATTAGTTACCTAGTGATAGATTAATCTGCGTGGAGTTAAATGAACAGAACCACTTTAGAAGTAGTCAGATGGTGTATATTGAGCTCATCTTTTGCTTACATCAGCTGGAGAAACTGTTGTTGAGACTGCCAGTTGTACTTCGTGCTTGCTTTTTACCCTGCAGATCTCTTAAAAAAAAAAAAAAAGAGTCCTCAGTGAAGCTGAAGTTCTCTGGTTTCTACACGGAAGGAGTACTGATGTTCCTCAGTGCAAGAAAGATTATAATCTGTTTGGATAGACTAAAACCAAGTAAAAGATAAATAATTCTCACTGTCAAGTATGTTGTATGATGTTGCAAAGAAATCAGTTTCATTTTCTGCAAAAAAATGATGGTGGGCTTTTGTTGCTGTTTAAATTGCATATAGAGTATTTGTATAAATTTCTACCTTTTTTTTTCTTTAATGCAAAATGAAACTTCTGTAATTCCTTTAAAAATGAGGATGTTGCCTTATATGAAACAAGTACTTTTAAGTTGAAGTTTTATGGTTCCTCTTAGGTTCCTCCCAAGAACAGAGAAGAATGCTACTGAACCATAAAGAGAAAGCTTTCTTCAGACAAAATGTGCTCCTGTGTCTAGCACTGTCTTTCAGATTTACCTTGTCTGCTAGCTAATCTGCAGTGCTTTGTCCAGTAAGCATCTTAATAAACCTATTTTTGGGCACATGAAAACAAACTCATTAATCTTTTCTGCTGTAAATCTTCACAGATTCACAGAATGTTAGGAGTTAGAAGGGGCCTCAAAAGATATCTAGTCCAACTCCCCTGCCTGAGCAGGATCACATAGATTAGATCACACAGGAATGTGTCCAGGTTGGTCTTGAATGTCTCCAGAGAAGGAGACTCCACAACCTTTCTGGGCAGCCTGTTCCATCACCCTCACAGTGAAAAAGTTTTTCCTTATGTTCAGTTGGAACTTCCTGTGCTCCAGCTTGGACCCATTTGCCCTTGTCCTATCACTGGCCAACACTGGGAAGAGCTTGGATCCATCCTCCTGACTCACCCTTTAAATATTTATAGACATTAATGAGATCACCCTTCAGTCTCCTCTTCTCCAAGCTGAAGAGACCCAGCTCCCTCAGCCTTTCCTCATAAGGAAGATGTTTCACTCCCTTAATGATCTTGGTGGCCCTGTGCTGGACTCTTGTTTCTCCAGTGTTGTAGCTTTCCTGTAGTTGGGGCTCTTGTGGTTGCAACACGTAATCTAATGACAACCTCATTCTGAGAAGTTGATGTTTTTCTTCAATTTCTATCAGTGCCTCTCTGACACTACAAGTTGCCATACTTGTCTAACTAGAGGTGTGTGTAGGGCCATGGGCCAACTTTCAAAAGAGTTGAGAAATCCTTAAGAATTGAATTCCTATCAGCTCAGATGTAATAACTAACTTTTGAAATTCTGCTGGTTTATACTGTTTCACCTGGAAATGAGTTAAAACATGTTCTGTCATTTGAGTGTTCTCCTCAGTCTCATTGTTCTTAATTTCTATTTTTACTAATGTAAACATAGTCTGAGTCTATGGTGTTTCTTTGTGAGTATTGTGTAAGACAGAGACTGTTCAGTTACAATCAGGATTTAACATCCCTTACTCTTTCTGGTCTTTCTGTTTAGGCTTCAAGATACTAATGGCAGATTCATCCAGTGACTCAGACAACTTTCTTAGGGGTCGAACAGGAAGGCGGCCACCTTTGAGAGCATCCCACAACAGAGCTTGGAACTGTGGTGCTGAAGAAGTTACAGAGAAGATCCATACTTTAGCAAGTACTTTACAGGTTGTTTACAAAATATGGCTTTAAAGTATTTATAGAGTTTCAATTTCTTTTACATAGGGTAAAATTGTAATTTCTGAAGTTGTGGAAAATATGGTACTTATGGAAAACATTGTTTTCTGTGTAAACCAAAATGTTTTTTGGGATATTGGTCATATTTCTTCTGAGCTGAAAGTATGTGGTTTGTTACACTTGTATACATCTGTTAGTTTAGACAACAATGTAATGTTGTTAAAACAATGTGTTTGGCAATACTGTTTATAAAGCTAAAAAACTGAATAATGCCAAAAAAACTGTCAGGCTCTTAAAAGAGGCATTTTGTAGCAGAAAGTTCAAATCCTATCTTTGTTGTCTTATACTATGTATAATTTCCCAATTCCTGATAGATACGTTGCTAGTCAATTCCGTCATCATAGAGCTTACAATGAAAATATTTTCTAGATGTAGAACACCACAGTGAGAAATGGTGTTTGTAAACTTGTAAAACTTCCATACTAGAACAGGATAAGCATTCATCTAACTTCTGCCAGCCATATCAGTGGTTGCAAGTGTAGGAAATCTCTGAATCTTTTTTTGCAAATGCGAGGAAACATTTATCTATGATCTATGACTCCACTTATTCCTCGAGAATTTGTTTCCATTCCTTTCTAGCTGACAGTTTGGAATACCTAGACTGAGGGTTAATGTATTATCACCTGGTGTTGAAGAATTGTATGGCTGGCAGTGTGAGTTTTTCTTCTTTTTTTTTTTAATAATGGGAGAAGAGGAAAAATTTAAGATGCCATTCAAGATGCTGAATTTAAACTTCAAAACTTCTTAGCTGGAAAATAATGCTCAAGGTAGAAAAGAGATGAGTTAATAAGAATGTAATCTGCCTGTTAGTTGGGTTTTTTTTTAAATTTTTTTAAAGGGACTCCAGTATTTGACCTGTTTCTGTCAAACTTCTTTCTAGCTTTTTGGAAATTCTGATGTTAAGCTAAATGCTTTTAGTTGCCTGCTTTTCAGCAGGTCTGCTATCTGATTCAGTTCTTCATCTTGTCAGAGAGTGGTCATACAGTGACATTATCCAGAGACCTTACTTAATGTGTTGATTTCTCAGTTAACTTAATTCTGTCTTACAGGCAGGTAAGGCTCTTCTGCAGAGTGGCTGAAACTTATAAAACTTTTTATTTGAAGTTGAGGCCTTACTGTTATACTAAAAATGATAGTATTGTTTGTTTGGTGTTGGGATATTTTTTGTTTATTTTTTACTTGGACTTTTTCCCTTCCTTAGAGCCGTGCTGTATATCTTCAGATTCTGGTTATTTGAATAGGATTTTGAATGCCTTGACCCTTTAAAAAGCACTTGCATTATCAATTTACTCATATAAACAAAGAATAATAGACAGCAATGCTTGATTAGAAGTTTCTGTTTTGACTGTTCTTCCTCATTTTTTTTTAAGGATACCAACAGAAATCTAAGACAAGTTGACCGTTTGCTAGGACAATACAGAGAATACAACAAGGAGCAGACGGAAGCAATTGCAACTGTGAGCAACTTTCAGTTTATCTTCTTAAATCTTTTATGCTAATAGCATTTGTAGCTGAAAACTTGCTAGTAAGGGACAGAACATATTAAGAATTAAGTAGATGTAAACAGAAGGGCCTGGAACATCTCCCCTGTGAGGAAAGGCTGAGTGAGCTGGGGCTGTTCAGCCTTGGGAAGAGAAGACTGAGAGGGAATCTCATCAATGTTTACAAATATTTGAAGTGTGGGAGACAAAGGGAGATGGCCAACCACTTCTCAGTGGCCTGTGGGGACAGGACAAGGGGCAATAGTCACAAGATGGAGCACAGGACTTTCTGCACTGATGTGAGAGAGAACTTCTTCATGGTGAGGGTGATGGCGCACTGGAACAGGCTGCCTAGGGGCTTGTGGGGTCTCCTTCTCTGGAGATATTCAAGACCTGTCTGGACACCAACCTGTGTGACCTGCTTGGCCAGGGGGGTTGGACTCGATGATCTCTTCAGGTCCCTTCCAACCCCTACGATTCTGTGATTTATTGTCTATTTTCAGTCATGCTAGGTAGCTTTTGTGCTTCCAACTCTATAGAATGTCTATAGAAACTCTATTGAACTGCTCAAGCTTTAAATAGTAAATTCAGTCTTCTTAGTAGAGATAGCATGTTTCTGTTCCCTTTCTGAAACAGATGTTTCCTCTTGCATAGAATAGATGTTGTATTTGGTATGTGGGAAGAAGCATCTGGAAGTGAGGAATCTGTTTTTCTTTTGTAATGTTTAAAAAAAAAAACTTGACTAAGTATCTCATTTTGATTGTGAAGTGTTCCGGCTTTGTGTTTCTGTGGTTTTGTTTGTTTGGTTTTTTTTTGGTTTTTTTTACCCACAATGATAGTCAGAAGTTTCTACTATATTAGACAAGTTGTTTATCTAAGAATATTTTGCTCCAAATGGGATATGTGTTTAAGTTTTGTCAGTCATTCTGTAATGTCCCATCCTTGGATTCTATGTGATCTTTTCCTCAAAGGTGTTCTTCAGATCATTATATAACATTTGCATTTATGAATTGGTGACTTTTGGGCCTCTGAGGAGCGATTTTCTGTTGTAATTTATAAATCCGTCTACTGCACTTTGAGGTGCCTGTGTCTGCTTCTCAATGCAAATATTGCTGTGTAACTTACAGGGTTTGGAAAGTTTACTGCTCAGAATTTAATTTTATTGTTGCTTTTGTTGATTCTCTAGTGGTGGGAACATCATACTGTCTGTGCTCTGTTTCAGAGCAATGTCATTCTCCTGGCCTTACTCTTAGCCTGTGATTCCTTATGTCCCTGGAGGCCAAGAACGGCAGTGAAAAGGACCTATTCTGCTCTTTGTGATGAAGGGAGGGAAAAGAGAGGCAATACATCGTGGTTTTGGGTGTTGTGGATTTTTTTTGGGGATTTTTTTGTCTTTTTTTTTTCCTTTCCTCTCCCTTTGGAGAGATTTAAAAGTAATTAGCCTTTGAGAAAGATTTGTCTCTTTCTATTTTCTTCTTTTTAAATTTTAGTTTTTGTGTTGGCACTGATGTTTGCTTTGTTAAATAAGAAAAAAAGAAAAAATGGGAAGGATTAAAATGTTACAAACTTTGGGTTTTAAGCAGCTTAAAGATGAGGTGTCAAGGAATAATTAAGTATTTTTTTGTTTAGAGACCACAGATTCCTTAAAATTTACACTATCAACATTGTTATAACTTGACATTTTAAAATATTTTTTTTGCCATTAAGGTGGTTAATTCTGGACACTTTGTTTAAAGAAATAAAATAACCAAACAAACCCAAAACGATTTAAAAAAGTCCAGCTGATTTCAAGTAGAAAGGATGAAAAGGTCTGCTGTAAAGCTAAAGCATGCAAACTGCTGAGCACCTGTAGCTTCATTCAGAGTTTTTATTGCCCTGTTAAAGATGCAAGATAAGCCTTTGACAGAGTCAAGTTAGTTTCAAAACTGAACCATTGCTGTTTTGTTCTTTGATCCTCTGTCATTTGAGTTGTTTTAGTGTTCTGAATGAAAAATTGATCTTCTGTTATATACACATATTGTTGTATCTTTTCCCTGAAGTAGCCTCTGTCTTTTTGAGAAAGCCTTAGAACCCTTAGCGCTGGCACAGGCTGCCCAGAGAGGTTGTGGAGTCTCTGTCTCTGGAGACATTCAAGACCAATCTGGAGGCATCCCTGTGTGATTTAATCTAGGTGATCCTGCTCGGGCAGGGAGGTTGGACTAGATGATCTTTCAAGGTCACTTCCAACTCCTGACATTCTGTGATTCTGTGAATCTTGAAGGTTTTTGGTTTGAGAGCTTCTTAGCGATAATGGAATTGTTTTAATAATACCGTATTATGAAAACATAATACTTCAAAAAGAACTTAAGCAAACACTGAAAGTTTCAGAACACTTTTAAAGAAGTATTTTGTGATTTGGATGTCTCTGAGATCCAACATAGTCTCTATATTTCTGCAAGAATGAAGCAGCAATTTAACTATGTACAAGACTGTTAGGGAGAGGAAAAGTGAACCTTTGGAAATTGATGCTTTTTGGACTGTCAAATAACTGTGTGACAAAATCAACTGGCTAAGAACCGAATTTAACAAATGCACTCTAAGATGCCTTTCTGGGATACAAGTTTGAAAAATGAGGAACTTAATAGTTCAGAATTAATGATATTCCTGAATAAGTTGGGAATGGCTGCCTTTTTCTGGAAGTGTAACTACTGAAAGTAGGGTTTGATGAAAGCAGCTTTAGTGAAATTTGATAGCCATATGTCAAATTGATTTCAGGTAGGGCTATTCAAAGAATATTTAAGTTCTCTGGTTTGCACAGGGCTGGTAGGTAGGTCTTACTTATTTTGTATGTAGGAAACAGTTTTCTTTGAGTTTTTCTCATGTGTTGCACCGCACTTTTTAAAGAAATTTGGTATTTGAGGCTGCAAATGATGGAAACATGTTTTGCTAAAGTTATGAAAATGTGACATGAAGAAAAGCTGTTAATGTGTAGCTATACTTGGCTTAAAAATAGCTTTGACTCTTTGTATGCGTTGTTTTGTTCTTTTCCAAAATAGTGTTTTACGTTCATGATTTTTAAATCAGTCTGTGTTGACATTTCAGTAAATTATAATTTCTCTACAGTTAAAAGGAACACTGGAACAGTCTATAGGTCAGTTAAGGAGTCAACGAGTAACCCGAAACTCTGGAATGAGAAGTGCTTCTCTCTCAAGCTTATATCCTAGTGGTCTGGATGGAGGAGGAGTGTCAGGTAAAATATTTAAGGTGCTTTAGAGTGTGTGTGTTTTTATACATATGTATATATAAAATACATTATGGTGCTTAAGTGTATGTATGTGTATCTAATGTCATATAGCTATTGTATGGAAAGAAGAAATTAAGAAGAAGAATGTGTAAAGATAGTGATGTGAAAAGTCATCGTTGATTTCTTCAAAGAAATTCAGTTTAGAAATTTGTGAGAGCTGTGTTGTTATGCAGTTCTTACAGCTTTCTGTTACATAGTCTTTCCTGCTGATATGCCAAGAGATGTAAATGAATACTGACTCTTTCGTTGGAGAACATTTCTTGTCACTGCATGAGTTGTAGACACATATAAGTTAAAGCTACATCCAAAATGCTTTGCAGTTTCAGAAGCTTTCTTCAAAGAAAAGAGGAAAGTTAAATTTTAAATGCATAAGATTATGGGTATGTGGATGAAATCACATAAGGTTCAGTGGAAAAGGAAAAGCTGAACAAATGTATGACCTATAGAAAAGTAGTTAATTCTTGCATGTGTCTTGGAAGATTCATTATATTTTAGGAAAAGTTGTTTGGGAGGAGTATTCCTCCTAGAAGCAACATTTAGTATAGTTAATAGAAAGCTCTAAACCTTTTGTTTTTTAATGTAAATGCTGTAAAGTTGATTGGGCAAATAAAATTTGAGGTAGAAGCTATCTGTTCCTTGGAGGAACAAAGGAGACACTTTCTATCACATACATGTATTCAGGAAAAACATAAAGTGGAGTCCTGGAAAGAGGATAAAATGCACTGGCATATTTCTTCTTTTGTCTGTAATGTGACCTATAAGGATATTGACAAGAAGAAACATGTTGGTTTTTTTTGTGAAGCAAAATTAACAATTTCCTGTACAAAGTTTTGCCTTCCTACTTATTCTTTTTTTTAATCTCTTATCTCATAAAGGGAACCACCACTTCCTGCCTACTTCTCCTCTCAGGGATTATGGAGACTCACAGGGCAATAAGCATCGAAGGTCTAGATCTGCAAGTGTTCGATTTGTCAATGAAGCAGATAATTTGGACCAGGTACAGAGCTCTAATGGGAGTTGCTTCCCTAAACAGGCAGTATGTGGTAACCAGGCTCTTTTACATCAGATAAGGTTATTCCGATGATGAAGAATTTCAGCTATGAAGTATACTTCCAATGTTACATACCATTCTTCATTAGGCAGTCAACTCTTGTATCTGTCATTGTCATGAAGTTTCATGCAAATCTATCATTACAGAGAAAAAGATGTAGATGGAAGTGATATCAAAAGGAATGTATAAAAAAAAATCTCTACTTTTTAGGTCATGTATGAAAAAATCATGAATTGGTAATGATTTTTCTAACATTCACCTACATTCTGAAATCCAGTATGACTCTAAAGGGGATAGTTATGCTTTAGTTAATGGGACAGAATGTTAGTGCTTTTGCTGTTTACTTCAGTGTAGCCTGGATTGATTTTGAGCCAGCTAGTTCTCCATTGTAATTCTAAGTCTGACCTGTGAGTGGGATAATTTGACCCTGTACTTAAGGCAGGTGATGCAAGGAGAGGATGTATAGGGTATGGGTAATTTGTATTTTCTTGGACACTCTCGAGGAAAAAATAAATTTTACTTCAATGGATCAGATTGTAGGCTTTCTATATCCTCCAGGCAGAGATACCTCAGTACCTGCTTTTTGCTCTTTCAAACAGAATGGCTAGACCTGCTTGAGTGAATCCTTTTGTGTGGACCAATTTGTCCAGGAGAAATGCATTATGACTAACATTAAAGCAGTTGATTATATGGTGTTCATGTTGACTTTATTAGCTCATTCTCAATTTCTTTGACTACAATACATTCTCTTGGTTTACTTTTTTTGAACTTCTGAGCACTACAGAATTTCTTAGACTTCTATTTCAGACTGTTCCATTATCCTTCCAATGTACTTCTTGTTTCTCCCTCCCTCAAGGTTAGTATGGGATATAATCCTTTGAAAGAATGTTATATGGAAATCTTTCCTCCTAAGATTCCAAAAAGCTTAGAACTATTTTAGACTACTTCTAAATATTCTGTAAATGCCTTAGAAATTTGTTCAAGGGAGTTCCTGCAATGCATACAAAATTTGTAGATAATATTAGGTGGCTATGTAAGCAAATAGCTTTTTTAATGTTTTGATAACTGCTGGTTTATTTCTTATCCTTTCGTCTTGGTGAGTGAATATGGTTAATGTTTGAGTTGGGTGAACGCAGTCATTAACTACTGTGTAAGAGAAGTATAGTGCTTTGAGGAACAATGAACTAGAAGCAGTCATTGATCATGATCATAGGTAGAAACTGGAGCAGAGATAAAGCAGTACTGTTAAACTAAACCTGTGGCTTTTTCTTTCTGTAACCACAGTCCCTTTACTCCTGTTCTGACTGCTTCTAGCTAAGATAATTTTCCAGCTGAAGGGGCTTGTAACACATTTTTCTTAGACTGATACATTCTGAAACTGCTGTATTTTTTCAAAGTCTTTTGTATCAGGTTGCCCATGTCTAAATGTTGAGGACAGTCAGTTAGGCTTTTAAGTCTTGGGCACAGAACAAGAAGAAATTATAAACCTTTTTTTTTTGTAGTGATGGTACTGGCCACAGAACTGTTGAAAGCAGTAACTTGGTTTAGGGCGATTGTCACCTTTTATCCCATGAAAGATGGATGATCTGTTACTCTTAAATTTTTTCTTCCTTAAAAACTTTGACTATAAGTTGGGGTCCTGCTCTATGGGGTGAATGGGAACTTTTGCAGAAGAAAACAGATGTGATGGTATTTTTTTCTTTGTTTGTTTTCCTAAACTCTGGAAAAAAGCATTCTAATAGCATGTGTAAAGTCTCAGGCAAGGTAAAGTACCTTTCCTCAGTGCTGTGGTAGTTCCTGAATACATCATAGTGTTCTGCTTGGTTGCTTCCACTTACATATGCCATCTTTTTATAAATATATATATAGCTGGACAGAACTTTGTTTCAACTTAAACTAGCATTTATGGGAAGGAAATGTCTCTCCTAACTTGACCTGTTCAGATTTTTCACCTTGCTTTGCATTAGGTTAAAAAGATGGTGCAGGGCCAGGTAATTGAAATAACTAAGCTCTGAACCATAGAACAAAAAGCACAGTTGAGAAACTTGGTTTAGCAAATAATGTACTGGAAATTAAATTTCAATAAGCAAATGTTGTGAAGGGTTGGTTGAAATAGAAACATTCAAGCCTCATCTATTCATCCAGCCTCATCTGCAGTTCATGGAATTTTGTTATTTTATGGCTTGCTTTTTATCGGTTTCATTTTTAAAAGTGTTTGCATAAATATTTGGAATATCTCAGAAGTGTTCCTAAACCTTGGCTTCATTTGTGTATTTTAATTTACAGCTACATTCTTTCCACCAGTCCCTTCGAGATCTCAGTAGTGAACAAGTTCGCCTAGGAGATGACATCAGTCGGGAGCTTTCAAGAAGAAATCGGTATGAACAGAAAATAACACCACGTGGAAAATAGTGTGGAAAATAATTGTTATGCTTTTAAATAATTCTTAAACTCTTTTGTTCTTCTGTATTAAAAATAATTCTGGGGAGAGTGACGGACTGCACAACATGTAGATGAAAGCAGTATTATGAACTTCTTGTTCCATGTAATTTTGTGCAGTATTTATAAATAAAACCCATCAATTCTGATTTGTATAGTATATGTGGCTTCCCACACCACCCCCCCCTTTTTGTATGTGGACAAAACAACAAGTACATGGGAATTTCTTTTATTACAGATTTGTTCTTGGTACTGGAGTCTCTTGAGGGCAAGCACTCATGCAGACCATAATGGATTTTTTAAAGTACATACTGTCTCAACATATGGTGCTTTGTCTAGTAGCAATAACAGGAATAACTAGTATAAACTAGTACTTTTCAAAAAGACTGTGTAGATTCACTCGTAATTTTGTACTTGTTGACCTGATGCCTTGCCTTTCAAACTAGATGCTCCGTTATCTTCACTTGAGGAATGGAAATGTTTTTTATCATGGATTTCCCACTTGAGGCTGGTCCCTAACTATGCTAGGAATTTAGAATCTTTAGAACACATTGAAGTATCATAAAAGTCCAGGAGACTGTTGTTGTTTAAAACTACCATAGTTGATATTTAAGTTTTGCACTCTACAATATTGTTTTATCTATATTTTTTATGAAGGACTGATGCTGAATTAAAAAAGACTCTAGAAGAGTTGTCTGAAAAGCTCACTGAGTCCCAAAGACAGGAAACGGTGAGTGTGACCAACAAGAGAATATGGTTTATATTTAGTATAAAGCAGGATGTGGGTTTCTAATTTAATGTATGCGTTGATAATCAGTACCATGTATTAGTAATTAGTGTCATGTATATCTGAACATGTTCTTATCTAGGCAATTACAGATTGTTATGATGTTATCCTTGCATAATGAAATCAGCAAGACAAGTTTTATATTCCAGGTACTTGTGTACAGTAAAAGAGAGTTTCAAACTGTGTATGTAGTGAATTTTGAAAAATTCATGGTCTTGGAGAAAGCTACTTTTTAACTTTGAATAGTGGTTTGAATGCTCTCGTACTTGTTGATGATTTTTTGAAACATTCAAGCTGTCCCATGTTGTGATGGTGAATAATATTGTTTCCTCTTCCTCTCTCCCTCCCTGTCCTTCCAATCCTTATCTGTATAGCATAATGGGAAGAGTATCTTTGGGCTGCACACTTTGGAGGCTTTGTGACAAATGTAACAATTAGGCAGGACAGCCCGATAGTCTTTTTGCATCCTGCAAACAATAAGTATGAACATGATCAGCTATTGAGATGGAAGCCAAACAGTATGTTGCTGTAGGAACAAGAGAAGTTGAGAATCTCCCTAGTGGGTAGGAGTAGAAAACCTTGTCTTGACATGTAAGACTTGAGCATATGCTTAGTGTAAGTACTAATGTGATATCCTGATAAACTCAAAATTTTGCAAGTATCTTGAGACCTACTTATCAGTATACCTTTTTTTCATTTTATTTTAATCTTTTTCATGTACCAGGAAATTAGCAAACTGAATAAGTTTTATCCAAGATGCTTCTCAAGACAATAGCTGCTGCATCTGGAAACACCACAACTGTTAGTAGTGCCTTTGAATAAGAGAAATCTTCCTCAGTTATCTGAAATGCTGGCAGCCATTGTTTTTTCATTAATGAAAGGAATAACTGGTTCTTTATGACCTCCTGTAGTAGGATTTGGGTCAAAAGTTGTAACATTCAATTTTAAGAAGTAAAAAATAAGAGATGTGAAGTGTAACAAGTAAGTCTGCTGTAGTTTGTTGACAGGGGAATACCAGAATAAGTCTCTTTGTTGGGAGAGAACTTTATAATCTGTTAAAGCTATGAAAGCTGTAGTGTTTAGTGACATTCTTGAAGTGAAGACAGAAACACTTCAGTGAGATGGTTTTCAGGTGTAGGATTCATAAGACTTCAGCTGGAATATTTTCCTCCTTGTTGACTGTTATTTTTAGTAAGAACATTGGTCAAATACAGAGAAGAGCTTAAAGAGAAGAGGGGAAAACAAAAAAGGTTACTCATTCTAAGACTTCCTTGAAAGGTTCAAACAATTGCTTAGGTTGTGTCTGAAGAAGAAATATGTAGTTAGGAAAGACCTAGCTATGTATGAATGGTCAATAAGAGGATGTTTAGTGAACAATATTAGAATACAAGGAGTCTAATGATAACTCTGCAAAATACTAGTCTAATCACTTGTGGCTTCTAATGAGAGTATTAATTCATAGTCAATTTTTCATTGCTGAAAGTAAGTTGGAGGAAGTAGTTTTTTCCTCACAACTTCCTTAGCAAAATTGTGCAGGAAATTTTGTCCTTAGTGCCTTTATCACTGAGCTTTGGAGCATTTGTTTATTGCCTCCAAAATTGCCGTCCTTGTATTTGTATTCTACTGTAGGATTCTTGGTGATAAATTTCTAACATGAAATCTTGATAAATGGACAGGATGAGTTTGTGGTAGAAATAATCTTTTCAGTTCAGTGTCCTTAAGTCACCATTTCTATAGGGATGTATATCTAAATTACAGCTGTACTGTTCAGTATATTCAGTGCTGTTGGAAAATTGCCTGTATATAGACACGTGGTGAGAAAGATCTAGTCACTACAGTTGTTATGAGTCACTAGTTCAGAATTTATTTTCTAGAGATTATGGTTCTTAGAGACTTTTGGTGCTAAATTGGAATACTTTGAGCTGTGCAATACAGTCATTGTCCATTAATTTTTCACCTTTAAAGGGAATGTTTTCCACCCTATTATAAAACCCAGAAGACATCTGGAGTGGTGACACATTTGTAGTTGAATGCCTGTTTAAAATCAAGCAACCTCGATGGCCTTGGGTTTGAGAATCTGTGTGTGATTTTGTAATTAAGAATGCAGGTTCTACACCTCTCTCTGTATTAAAATCTCATATCTTACATAGATGTTTTTTGAGATTCTGTTTTTCTTGAAAAGAGTTTGGAGGTTTGCCAAATGTCCATACATATAGACCAGTAAACATTTGAAAGAATGTTTACTTGCTTTATGGTTGTACAGGGTAGCCCTCTTGGATGTTATGTTGCAATCTTCTGGTATAGAAGCACATCCCAAATAGCACAAGCATCTGATCTTTATGCATAAAAAAGCAACTGCACTGAAACACAGATTTGTTCAAATTAATTGGATGCCTAATTGAGATGCTGTCACTGGAAGGTTGGTGTAGGCTATGTCTGTGGAAAAAAGACAGCAATGTCAAGAGAAAGGGGTCTCACAGTGTTAATGTGGTTATAGTATCTGAACTGGCATTAGTGTCATATGAGGAATTGTCCTTCAGACAATCTGGTATTAGGGATTTTTGGCAGTGCATAAATAACTTCTAAAGTGTATATCATGCATGGTCACTTGCCATAATGGAAAAGTTTAACAATATTTAAAGTGACATCTGCAAAAGCAGCTAGATACTTTTGTGATTTTTTTTCCATAACACTTGTGTTTCAGGTCTGTACTGATGATAAAATAGGTCATAACAAAAATCTGTGGGAATAGTTTCTAGTCAACAGGACTTTTGCACTCAAGATGAGTGGAAAGCTGGAAAAAAAAGTGAGAATGTCAAGAAGTAGGATGCTGTTTTTTGTAGATTAAACATCCAGCATCTTCCACAAGAAGATATTTACTGCATGTTTTCAATGTAAGGTTTTAAACAGAATATTCTATTATTTGTATTTAATTGCTGTGGGGGTAACTTTTAGATAGTCTAATCAATTTCTGTAGATTTTGCTGCTACCTGAAAGGCTTACTCAGACATAGCTCATAGTGTTGTGATTATTTTTCAGGCAATCTGTGTTGGTAAAGATGCATCCTTAAAATTACATTCTAATTTCTTGTGAATGTAACCTTTTAGTACTAGCATTTCATGTTGTTATGTAGAACCTCTGTTTTCTTTGTACTGTTCTTCAGTGAATCACCTGTCTACACCAAGGTTTTTGATAAAATTCAGAGAAGATCTATCCTCTCATGCTAGAAATGTTGTCCTGAGTCAGAGTCATTTAGGAAGAATTAAAAGGGAGTTTTAAAGTTTCTTCTGTGTGTACTAATTAATGAGTTAACCTTTAACTGCTACTAAATTTTTGATCCCTTTGGATGACATCACCTGTCTGGTGTCACCTGCACCATTCAGCTTGGTATCATCTGCAAGCTATATTTTTAGGTGGCACATTAACTGCTTTGTAGAACAAATAGAAATGCTCCAGGAAAAAAACCTCAACAAAACAACAGTTACTTGTTTTAAATGAGTCCTGTGAATGGCTTCTGATCTGTGAAGTGTTCACCTTGAAATAATGACCAAAGCAAGCTTATCTTTGGCATCTCTGCTGGAGCAAAAGAGTTAAACCTCCTAGAATAGTATTTGGTTTCTGCAAGGATTGCCCAAAAGTGAAGAAGCTTCTTAGAAAAACGTTGTAATGAAGAGGGTAGAATGCTTCCAGACAATGTGGAAGCAGTCTGAATATACTGCAGTAATGACTTTAAACAAATTAAAAGACATGAAAGAGATCAAAAGATAGCTGATGTAACTACATAAGGTGAAAATGAGTCCTGACAGAAGTTGGAGCCAAATGTCAGAAGTAGAAAGGTTAGATAACTTCAGTTTTTAGACATAAAAATGCTTCAAGGGAGGTTTAAAGAAAGAGGTGATAAAAAGGTTGCAAAGTTATGTGCTGATAAATCCTACTTGGAATCATCGAATATCCTAAATTGGAAGGGACCCATGAGGATCAGAGTCCAACTCCTGGCTCCACACCAGACCAGGAAAGACAGAGCATGTGGCTGAACGCATGGTCCACATGCTTCTCAGTCAAGCTGGGTGCTGTGACCACTTCCCTGGGGAGCCTGTTCCAGTGCCAACCACCCTCGCAGTGAAGAACCTCTTCCTAATATCCAACCTAAACTTCTTCTCCTGTCGCAGCTTTGTGCCATTCTCCCAGGTTCTTTCACTGCTCATCAAAGAGAGGAGATTGGTGCCCACCCCTGTGAAGTCTACCCTCAGTCTCTTTTTCTCCAGGCTGAGAAAAAACGAGGGATTTCAGCCTCACCTTGTAAGACATAATATGCCATAATATCACTAGGCAAAAAGATGATCAAACTAGAAAGAGTGTACAGGGAAAAAAACATCTGTGGATAGGACAGGATGTGAGAGAATGCTTGCATCCCTCTTGACCAGGGAGACCGTTGGCAGGTTCCAACACCAAAATGCTTTAAAAGATTGACCTTGGATTTGGAGGGACCTGTGTTTAGAACAAATAATATGGAAAATGTGATAAGTCACCCAGCTTCTGATAATATGACGATGCTAATTTGTTTTCAAAATGGTGAAGGTTAGTTTACTGTGTTCCAGGAGGTCTTCCTGCTAAATGCTGCTGGGACATGAATGTGACATAGTAGCTTTTCCAGAGAATGTTGGGGAAGCCACATGGGATACTTGATTCTTTTGCGATATTGCATGCTGCAACATAATAAAGCCTAATTTGGACTTGTGTGCTCTTTGCCTTCTTTTGCTGGTCTTCTCCCTTATCTCTTGAACACTCTTTGGTTTGTGTCATCCTATAAAAACTTATGTTGTGCCCTTATTATGTGAATCCTTGCACAAAAACTCTTGTCTTCTTCCCTATGCTTCCTCACCATGATACACCTCGAGTCCCATGACACTTTTTTACATAATTCTGTCTAGCTTTATCATCTTCTACTTCTGACCTAATATTTTTTTAGAATGCTAAATATACTGATATTTAATTTCAGACTAAATGCATGTACGATGCCAAAACAAAGGAATAAAGGCTGAGTTTTCCCTTTTTTAATTAAATGGGGTATTTATGAGAACACCTGTCTAGGATCTTATTTTGTTGAAACCCCTCACAAAGTCTATATTTGGCAGCTCTGTACCACTGAATGTTTAAATCTATTGGCCAATTTCAGCTGAGTTCTGGAGATGCTAGGGAATGAGGAGCACAAATAAAAGACGATAATCTCCTAAGTGTTGCTCCTTATAAACTAGGCTCAAAATAGTGTTTATAAAGCTGTCTTTGTTTAATCCACTTTCGGGATTAATGCTTATTTAATGTTTGATAGGAAGCATTTTTTCTACCAGAAAATACTTTTCCTTCTGAGGAAAAGTTATCAATCAATATGGTACCTATTTTTTTTCTATCCTGAACATTCTACCCTAAATAAAACTAAAAAAAAAAAAAATTGAAAAAATGATTGCTTTAAGAATTAATGTGCACATAGGCTAAGGTTTGTACTTCACTTACTATCTCTTGTTATTTTATACATATTTACAGTAGTTTGAAGCTGCAATTTTTTTATTCATGAAATGACATGCATAAAAAATTCAGCCTTTGGAGGAAATGAGTTGGGTAAATATTCAGATGCAAATCCTTTTAAAAAGGGAAGAGTGACAACACAATGTAGGAAGCACAGCAATATATCTATTTGGCTGAATTAGAAGCTCTGCGTTTACTTCAGACACAAAGGGATAGAATACAGAAACTGGAAACTAAATTAGATTAATAATAGAAAAATAGTCCAGGTATATGAGACAGACCATGGTGTTAGATAATAGGATCAACAAAGAGACATCAGAAGTGGTCATGGTTCACTTGTAAATTCATCATTACTTCTTGAGGATGCCAAAGGAATTGGTCTGTTCCTTGCAGAAGACTGGATACTGACACAGCCTGGGGGTGTGTGTGTGTGACACTCCATGGGGGTGTAAGACCTCAGCCTAAAATGCAAGGCAGGTATGTAAAATATTTTGCAATAACCTGGTGCAGAAAATGTTTGAAGTGATCTTAAAACCACTAATGTCTATTTCAGAGTATTCATGAACATGGATTCTGTAAAACAGAACTTAAATGTTCATGAACAGTATCCAGTCTCAGATGTGGCCTATGGCATAAAGAAGTTTAGTAGATGTAAAATTCAACAGGGAAAACTAAAATGGTACTTCAGGAAGATCAGGTCATTTTAGAGGCAATGTAATGAATTGGGTAGGGACGTTATGAAAGTTTTCTGCAAATGTTTCTGAGCAGTCTAGATAGGCTTGTAGAAAAAAGGTTACGTGTTTAGCCAGTTTGCTAGCCTTTGAAGTCCCTTTCAGACTCCTCTGTGCACAGAGAATATGAGCTAATAATATATTGTGTATCCTAACTGGAGTTTCTTGAGGTTTTTTTTTTTTCTGGAGAGTTTTTTTTCCAATGAATTATAAGTAGCATCAAAATGTTTAGTCATTTCTTTTATGGGGTTTGTGGTTTTTGGGTAATTTTTTGTGGGTGTTTGGTTTGTGTTTTTTTTTTTTCTTTTTAAAATACAGATTATATCTGTACCTCCTGAAATTTCCTTGCACCTGACAAATACAATGACAATATCTTTTTCATTAACTTGTTGGATATAAGACATGCAAGTATTCTGGAGGGAGTTGAGAAGTCAGAGACAAGGCAAATCAATTGATATGTCCTAGATAATAGAAAGCAACTTTCTTATTCTGCTTTGGTGATATTTTGCACTGAAATAGGCAATAATAGTACTTCCTTGTGTCATGTCATCAGCTATGCATGCAGTGAACTAGACCTGTGTTGCTTAGGAAGTTACTGACATCTCTTTATGTGTGTCTTCTCCTGGGGGTGGTGTTACTTTTGGATCTTTTGTCAAGTCTAAATTAGACAATTTCTTTCCTAATAGCTTTAGTATTCTCTTGCTTAACTTAAGTTGATGTGTGAAAGTTGAGAAGGCTACATGCTTCTGAAGGCAGAATCAAAGATTATTTTTTAAAATGTAAAAGTATGACTTAATTTGTGTACTTTAGATATATCTGGAGAAAAGGATGCCAGATATTTCCCATCTTTCAGCAAAGATACGACAACTTTAATAACAAAGTATTATTTTCTGTTCTTGCTACACAGTATCAGCGTTTCTACTAACTGGAGTATTTTGTGAATTACTAGAAGAACACTAAGTAGTAGTTGTCAAAACAAATACGAACATCATGATGTGGTCCTTATTTTTTATGCATTTGTTTTTAGTAAGTAATTATTCTGGATTATGTCTGCAGAGCTTTCACAAATATTACGAAAGTGTGATTTGATGCTGTACATGGTTTGGGTTTTTTTGAGCATCTTCTGATGGTTTTAAGAGGAAATACAAAATTCCAAATTGTGAGCTGACTATTCATCTGGCTGTGCAGACAAGACATGTTTTCCAACTGATGCATTCTGGTTAAAAGGAAAAGACTGTTTCGTTCTTTAAACTTAATGTACTTATGAAACCCTAAATATAAATGTAAACTTAATTATGTTTTTGTTGCTATACAACTGTTACAACTTAAATGTTAAAAATACCCACGTTAAAATTTTCTAACCACGCATATGCCTAGTGCTAGTAGAAGCATGAGCGTACAGATGTGATTTTATTCCCCTGCAGATAGTAGTTGAGTGCTGTTTTAAATCTTTCTCTTATCTGAATACCGTTTGGTCATAGATATATTGATTTTTAGTTATTGTTAAAATTAATTAGTTTTAAGGTGGTGAGAAAATGATATGTGAATATTCCTTGCTAATCTTAAACTTTAACCATATACATTTAATTTGCTGCCCACGAGATGGTGCTGTCTGCTAGCAGCTGGAAATCAATAATAAAATACTTCTGGTATTGTAGTTTAAGGTTGAATTGCTGCGTTTATAATCCAAATTGCTTTAACAAATAAGTGGTGTTATTTGTATTAGTTTATACATGAATTCACAAAATACTGTGAGAAAGTCCAAAAGTGATCTAATTATTTTGTGCTATTGCAGTCATTCTCATGTACTTAGCTCTTATTTACTACTTTTCACTCACAGATTTTTAGAGTAAAAAAGAGGCAATCATTGGTCTCTCTTACAGACTGGAGATGTGAAAGAAGTTACTCTCCAGAGGTTAATCAGGCCTGTTGCCGAGAAGCTAAGATGTTTTGCGTTGCAGCTTCAGGTTAGGCTGCAGCAATCTCAATATTGAGATATTTAGCACTTGAGTAGAGCTACCACTGTAGGGAAAAATCTGTATGTGTGTGAAGGAGGGTATTGCTAGCAAGATAGCAGATCAGTTCCCTGCCAGAGTACTTCATTGCTATAAGTGTAATTATTTTTCTATAGCAGTCTAAATCTGTGTTACCTTTTCTTTCTGCCCCATAGTCTATTTGCCATTTTTGCTGTTCTTATCTTAATATATGGTAAAAGAAACACTGATTTCCTGCAGGGTGTGTTTTTTTCCTTTTGAAGGTATCAGAGCGGGTAGAGAGAAGACTTCAGGAGATAGAACAAGAAATGCGTGCGGAAAGGCAGCTTGTAGAAAGGCGCCAGGACCAACTGGGACATATGTCTCTTCAATTACAAGAGGTATGGAAATGAAAGCTTCTTGTATGTATATTCAGTATTAAGTTAGGAAAGTACTTAATTTGTATAATTTTACCTGTAAAACTGGAAAAACTGCTTATATCTTTGGCATGTTCTTTTAACTGTATTCATCCAGTTCTGCTTGCTTTGGTGACCAGATGATAAGTAGTACAGTCTCTGTTCTTCATGACGCTGTCTTGTCTATCTTTTCACCTTTTTGGTAACTGCACATACATTCTGTAAAAGAAACCATCCCTTATGCCCTTCCTCAAACCCAAAACAAACAAGAATCAGTAGCTGGTTTGTCTTAATTAAAACATTTTGCTTTCTACAATGTATGCTTCGATTGCATCAAGCAATTTATTTTATTTCAATAAGCAGTCAAATGCACTTGAGTGGCCCCACAGCTTTTCATTGCTTTTCATCAGTTTCATTAAACACTCTTTGATGAAGTGTAAAATATTGTTTAGGTGACCAATACAAATATTTATGTTACAAAGTAAAATTGGAGACAGCTAGTAGCTTTTTTTTTGCTTGTCCTACGAAATGTGAAAGAAATACATCTCTGGTTCTATTGCTAATTGGAAAATCTGTGTCTTAACATAGTGTAACTTTTTATTTCACTCCCTTTAGGATATGATTTGTAATGTTCTCTCTATGCAATAGAACACTAGCTGAGAAGAAATGTGCAATTCCTTGTATTTCACTCTGAATATTAGTGACGGTACAGGTGATTTTTGGAAGGCAGTTTTTTTGTACCGTGCAGTGATTAAGGAAGCTTAATTAAGATGAATGCTTTCTATTTCAAGTAAGACTAGAGAATCTTCGAAGAGGTGAAGAAGAATATTCTTACATTTAAGAAGATAACATGATCTTTTGACATAGATAAAAAATAATGTCTATAAAAATACTTGTAGTGCATTTCCACACCAATGTGCAAAAGAACTTCACGGTGAGGGTGACAGAGCACTGGAACAGGCTTCCCAGCGGGGTTGTGGTGTCTCCTTCTCTGGAGATATTCAAGACCTGCCTACCTGTGCAAGCTGCTCTAGGGAACCTGCTTTGGCAGGAGGGTTGGACTCAATCTCTTGAGGTCCCTCCAACCCCTACAATTCTGTGGTTCTGTGATAGTGCCGCTGCTAGTATTTTGGAAAGATTTACCATTTTCTTTTTTCCCCCTATTGGTGTTCTAGTTGGTGAAAAGAACTGGAGTACCTTATTACAATTTTCACTGCTCTTTAATACGCCTATGTCTGTTTTTAGATTATTTGGTTTTGCCTTCAGTCTGGTAGAGAAATGCAAAATGAAATGAGTTGGTGTCATTTGATAGCATTATCTGCAGATTGGTTTACTCTTTTTTTTTTTGATACTTTTAAAGGGATAATAAATTGTGTCTGTAAAAATACATTGACACTGCTGTGATTTCCTTAGCAGGAAAACTTGATTTCAAGTGAATGAATTCAAATTTATTTCAAAGGCTCTCATATGGTTGGCTATGTGATTGTGAGCCCTGAAGCTGCATACCTTTTTTTTCCTCCAGTAGCTCTTCTTCTGAATTCCATGCAAAATGAATATTAAAGTACTAAGTACATCCCCGACCTTCCATTCCCCTAAGCTGTCCAGCTGTAGATGAAGACATTTTAATCCTTTCTTCTGCAAATTCTATTTTGTTCTGTGTATGTTTCTGTAAATTATTTTTCCTGAGGGTTTTTTTTCTATTTACAAGACTTTTTGACACCACTGTTCAAAACTTCAGTACATAGTTTCATTACAGGAGTGCTCAACACCTGTTTGTCTGCTTGGTAAACTTTTGCTGTTAGGCCCAAAAGTTTTTGTCCAAATTTTGCCCAAGCCAAGATTGAGCCAATCCTGAATGGAACAGGCTTAATTCCATGCACCATACATTTATAGCTGCTGCTGCTTGGTGGAGAATCATGGTCTCCTGTGATTATCTTCATGGTCTCAAGCTTGTATGACCAAATCATCCTTCTGGGTGACTGAACTCAGTCATGTATCTCAATTCTTGGACTGGACTCTTGTCATTGCATTTGGGAAACCTAATAAAACATATTTACCATTGTTGCAACAAATTATGGACCTTTCAGGAGTTTCTAAACTTTAACATGCAAAATAGAAACTGGTGTGGTGTCAGGTGACAAATGTAGAAGGAAGCCTTATTTCAGTAGGTATTAGGGTATCTCTCTGACAGAATACAGTGGGATATGAAGGCAACATTGCCCTTGAACCACAGACTTCCATTACACTCTCATTAATAACAAACTCTGTCCCATTCCTGCTACTCCTTTTTCTCATAGCAGTGTCTTAACAGCTTGGAGAACGTTTTTGTGGGAGAGTTGCAACTTCCCATATGCCAGATGTCTTTAGGCTCCAATATTGCTGAAGTCCTTAGAACTCAGACCCTTATTGCAAGCTTTCATCCAGCTGTCCTACCTTCACTCTCCATGTTAATTTGTCCTTCTCTAGGTAGAAAATCATCTCACTTCTGGGTCATAGTTTTATTTATCAGGAATGGTTCAGCGTCTCTTGAACAGATGGTTGAGCTCTTTAGTCCTCATACTGGCAAATTGTACCACCTTTATGCCCTGTTTTTTAAAGAAACACTTATTTTTGAGAGCAAAGTAGTTCAGATACTGTACATGCTGCCCAGCTGTGTAGAATTGTCCTGAGAAACTACAGTGGGGGAAAGCTTTGTGAAGCAAATTACTTTGTTATGGAATATAAATTAGAGAAGAAATAGGAATATGAGAATGTCTAAGGATATAAAAAGTTTGCAGCTGATCTAATCTCAAATTAAAAAGACAGGGAAAAGTGCCAACACCAAGACAATGTGAGAATTAGGTGTAACAGATTTAAGGTTTTTGAGCTTCTGGGGTTTTATTTTTTCTTTGCATGTTGTGTTTCAGATGAACAGATTCCATATAGCAAATTAAATAGAATGAAAAATATAATTTATGATTATGAAGTATGTAAAACTTATGAATATGTATAGTTTTAAAATGTTTCTTCAACAAGGTATTTTCAGGCTGACTAGTAGTTGGCTTCTTGTCAATTTGCTCATGACTTGCATCAATGCAATTCCATGGGTTTTAACAAGGCATTTTTATTTTTCTGTACTGTAGACAAAATTAAATTTGACTTTTTAAAGATCTCTGATCAAAGTTTTTAGAAAAAACTCAATAATTTATATTATTTTTAATGAATATTTTTAATACCCCGTATCTCAAGTAGCAGAGCCTATAAGGCAGCTATTAAAAAATATTCCTGATAATAATTGGATTTTGTGTAAAATATTTGGTGACATTCAACTTTGCTGATTGACTATCACTTGGTGGTAGCATTTACCTCAAAGATTGCATGCTAACTGAGAGAATTTTGATCAACTTAGGGATTCCAGTGTAGGAGCTAACTTATTTCTGAACTGCCCTAAAGTTGACTTGGACTACCTTGTACATTAAGAACAGCAACTTCTTAACAAAATGTATGACATAGCCGCTTTTCTTCTGCTTCTTGCCCTTTGTTACTTGAATTATGAGTTAGATGGACTCTTAGCTCTGTCAGTGGCATCAGTCTTGTGGTTATCATTGAAGTCTTTTTCTATCCTTTTTTTTTTTTTACTTCTCCAAGATGCTTCCCAAGGAACATTACTAGAGGGAGGGTAGGGTTTGAACTGAGGACTGAAATTCTGTCATTTAATAGAGCCTGAATGATTTACAAAGAAATGCTGTTTAAAGTATTTGTGGCTATTTAATGAGACAATTTCTTCATTATTTTGCCTGTTATACATTTCAGAGTAACAAAATAGAACTTGATTTTTGCATTTGACCATTTAATTAGGAAATCCCATGAGGCTTAAATATTAATAGTTATTCTTTTTAAGGAAAGTGCAGTGCCTGCAATTGACCACTATTTGTCAGTATTTTACTATCTTAAGAGAACCATCTTCCTAAATATCAACTACTAAATTATATATTTTCAGGGTATAGCTGAACATGATGATAGCTTTGTTTGGTCTTTCTCTTGTCTGTCTTGTCTGTCTGTCTCTTGTGTAATGTGCAAGCTTTTTATTTGCATTGTACTTACTGTAATTATAGACTGATTATTAACCAAGATATCTAGCTGTATACTGAATATAAAGAAAGCTTGTCGCATAAAGTTTTGCATCATTAACTTCTAAATTTTCATGATTATTTTGAATCTGTAGTCTGTGTGCTGCGTGTAGGTGGATACAAATTACTTTCTCTACATATTTGTGTATCTTGTAACTTAGTGTATTGGTGTTTAAACATTGTTTAAAACGGAGTTACTGTACATTAGAAAATTCCAATTAGCAGACAGAAATTAATGCAAATTTTACACCTTCCCTTCCTGCTTTATTCCTGACACAAATGTATTTCTGGTTGTAAAGGAGAGCAGATATGCTTATCTTGCCAGTGCTGCTGACATGTATATGTGGGTTGCTTAATAAGATATATTTGTTGTGTAAACTAAGACTACTTTGAGATTCTTCAGTGCTTTATTTTGAACATAAAGACACCATCATCATTTTCTGTTTGTAGCATTTACACATCCATTTTCTATAACAGATTCAAGTATCATTCTTAAAAAATGGGCTTTAAACAGCTTTTATATGCAGCCTTTAAAGTTTGAATAGCTTTAGTAATTCATACACTTGCTTCCTGGATTTTTGGTGAAATGAGTCACTGTGTTCAAGCTTTGGACTCTTTAGGTGAACAGAAACATCTTTATAGAACATTTTGAACTCAGTGACTGTGGGTATGGCAATGACTGGTTATTGTGTCTTAAGCAAATAACTTGGATAGGTCAAGCAGCATTTTTTTCTCATGCATCTGGACACTTAGATTCTGTTTGACTCTCCCTGTACATATTGTGAAGTGCAAGAAGCTGGTGGAAGATTTGTGGTCAAAAGCACTATTGGAAATTCTCTTTATTGAGAATATTGTCTTTATCTCTGAACCTTTTAGACAAACAAACTTGATTTGTGCTCTGAGCCATGTGGATGTTTTAATGTATTGCTGATACTTGGCCCTTGGCTCTGTGTTATACCACCATGGCTAATGGTTTCTGGTTTGATTATAGTTTGACTATGCCTCTGTGTTGCAACATAAGCAAGTCTCATACATAGCTGTCACTGAGATACCTAGGCAGTGTGTCTTGAAATATCTGGCTGGTATGTCTGGATAGTGTACTTGGACCCAAGTAGCTAATGTAGCAAGCTAGGGATAGAATTTTCCTTCAGATTAGGATGTGGTAAATTTTTGCCTTATTTAAAACATAGCATGAAGCTGGTCTGCCTGTCTATTTCTACTAATATGACTATAAATCACTGGTGAGTTACTTTTGAAAGAGCAAATTTCAGTTTGTGGTCTGTGCATTACTTTCAAATAATCTGTTTTTATTTAAAAAAAAACAAAGCAAACCCCAAACCCTAAGAAAAGCTAATAGGCTAAAATTGCAGTAAAAGTTATGATTCACTATTGGAAGATTTTAATAAGTTGGAAAGATTCAGAACTATTGTTACAGAGACTTCCAAGTAGTTTTCCTCATATGTAAGAAAAAATATCTGTCAAGCAGGGAGCAAATTATTTTATCGATACGAGGTTTTGAGGCTTGATATGCTGTATATATCCTTAGCATCGCCTCTCTAATGGCCATTTTTGACTGACTCCACCAACTCCTTCTTCCGAGACAACAAATCAAACCAAAGAAACACTTGGATCTTTACATGTGATGGTGGTGGTCTTTGGTTTTTTGTTTTGGTTTGGGTTGGGTTTTTTTTTTTTTCTTTAGCCCCTCTTTTTCCAAGAGAAACTTTACATAGGGAAACCTTTAGTGGAGACAAGAGTGAAAAAAAAAAACAGTGAGAGAATTATTTTAAAAGGAGTACAGGAAGGAGGGAAAACACAAACTCTTACCTGTGTAGCTTCTGAATTGCCAGTAACAGTTGATGCTTGTCTAGCTGTGGTGAGCAGATGCTTCCATTTCTTAATGACATTTTGATCGGTTGTGTTTGCCTACCTAGCACCTTCTGGAAAAATACATGGCATATTCCCAAGCATAAAGGCAGTCTTGGTGGAAAATGGATTGAGAGTAGCCCCGAGAAGGACTTTGGGGTGTTGGTTGTTGAAAAGCCCAATGTGAGCTGACAGTGTGTGCTTGCAAGGTAGAAGGCCAACCGTATCCAGGGCTGCATCAAAATATGTGTGACTGGCAGGTCAAGGGAGGCGATTCTCCCTTTCTACTCAGCTCTGGTAGAGACTCTACCTTGGGTACTGTGTCCATGGAGATGATCAGTTTGCTGGGCCACCTCTCCTGTGAAGACAGGCTGAGAGAATTGGCCTTCTTCAGACTGGAGAGGAAAAGTGATCTTTTAGAAGCCTTCCAGTACGTAAAGGGGTCTACAGGAAAGCTGGAGAGGGACTCTGTGTTAGGGAGCTTAGTGATAGGACAAAGGTTAGTGGGTTTAACTAGAAGAAGGTAGGTTTAGATTATTAGATGTTAGGAAAAAAAAAATCTTTAATGTGGGATGGTGAGGCCCTGGCACAGGTTGCCCAAAGAAGCTGTGGCTGCCCCCTTCCTGGCAGTGTTCAAGGCTAGGCTGGATGGGGCTTTGGGCAGCCTGGTCTAGTGGAGGATGTCCCTGCCCATGGCACGAGGGTTGGAACTTCCAACCCATTCTGTGATTCTGTCACTTCACAGCTAAAGCAGTTCTCATGTAGTATGTTTAATTTATTCTTATACTGCATTCTTTTTGTAGTATTTTAACCTTGAGATATATATATATATATATATATTTGAACTGGGTTTTCCATCTTAAAAATAAGATGGTTCTGGACTATTTCAGCAGTATGGAGACATTAAAGCTGAACATCATATTTGTAGCATCAGTGATAGGAAAATCTGCCTTTTTGTTTGAAGTTATTGCTATTTAATAGTCTAAAAATCATTCAGTGATCTTGATAAGTTGAAACAGCATATTAATTTCTGTGGCTGCTTCTGGGAATTACAATGTACTACTGATGCAGAGATGTATGTTTTGCCTTCAGTAGGGAAATCGTTGAAAATTTTCCTGGTATTTCTAATTTCAGCCCAGCTTTAACATTTTCCTCTTGATGCTGACATCTCTAGCAAAATCTGCACATTAAAACATGAATTTTAGTTCAGTGCCAAAAATGATGTAAGTGTACAGTGGCTTTATATAAAAGAACTTAAAATTTTGCTAGTGAAGCTCAACTAGAGCTAGTACATGTCATATATCCCTAGTATACTGTTCTGAAATGGTACTTGTCATTAAAAAAAGACCTTGTGCAATAATGGCATTAGCTGAAGTAATAATCATCTTTGTTTATTTTTTGTTTGTTTGTTCGTTCATATAGGTTTTTGGGCATTATCTCTAGATTCTTTGAGTAAAATGGGAGCCTGTTAGGTCTGTGTGCAGCGTTTAAGATTTTTTTATAATTGACTGGAATAATAAATTAGAATCTGTACTGAATACTTAGAGAAATATCTTAAATATGTTAGTCTTACAATATCTGATTATGAATCAATAAGATTAAAAGCATAATTCTTTATGTAGCATAAAATTTTTTGTGAAATAATTGTAATAAATATCTTCCACAATCTTAGATTTCAGTGTAAACTGCTCAAAAGAGAGAGTGGTTTGAGCTATACTGAAACCCTTATGTTTCCTGAGGTGAGGATATAATACTGAGATAAGTATATAAATCCATTCATTTTCTCCACAAAGATGTTTTTAAAAGCAAAAATGTAAAAAAAAAAAAAAAACCCAAAAATGCCTGGTTTCACTGAGGTTGATTTGTATCTTGCTGTCTGTTTCATACAATGAAATCATTCCCCAGTATACAGCAAAATGAAATGTTCAAAGCTGAATGAAATTGCTTTAATTGTAGGAGAGAATTTCGGTGATACTTGTTTAAGGAGATATTCCTTTAAAAAGGAATGAAAATGTTGCTTGTGAAGAAGAGACTGGGATAAAGACACTTCTTTTGGACAAGCTATATGTTTCTGTCGTAGGCTTACCAAGTAAAAGTGGAAGGAATAAATGCTTCCTGATACTGGATGAAAGTGTATGTGAAGGAGTCTAATTGATTTGTGGCTAGTATGAAAACTGCTTGGTCATATTATGCTACAAATAGACAAGATTTGTTAATAGCATTACTCAAATTCAGAGTAAATTCAATCAGTATGGCTATATCTCCCTCATCCCTCAACTGATGGTCTAAGTGATATTCTAAGATATCTTAAGGTGAGACAATGACACTGTTATGGCTTGAGATATCCAAACTTCAGTTTTGTAAATTGCGAGTTGTATGTGTGGTTAATGTCTGTGAGGTCTAATGCATTTCTCTACTAGTGGTTGGGTATGTTCTGCAAATAATGTTGGTTTGCAGATGGAAAGGATTTTTAAACTAAAATTTGAGGCAATTTTATTTTACATTGTTCTTTAAAAAAATATATGTAATAGTTTTTAGATACTTCAGTTTGGTCTAAGGTACACAGGAAAAGTCCCCATTGGTCTTGTTGGGGTTCCCACCTTTCCCCACCACCTTCCCCCCTCTCCAAAGTAGGGCACCTCAATATCAGTAACTTGGTCACAAAAATTTCATTTGATTTAGTCTTAAAATCTGGACATGTGCTTAGAATTGCAGTTTGGGGTTTGGGTTTTTTGGGGTTATTTTGGTTTCAAACACAACCTTATGGTAATGTTTTCATTGCTACACTGCATTGTATTTCATATCATGCATATTATATATTCTTTTCATCTGTGTGTGCACAGCTTTTCTGTAGGGGATCTCTTGAGCTGCTTAGACCTTCCATCTCGATGTTTGGGGTCAGCTTTGAGCATTTGGAGCTCTATACATTGGAAGGATGTTAATACTAGTTTTAACTTTGTATTTGGCACTGTTCTGTGAATGAGTGTGTTTATGCATGGACTTAGATTTATTTTTTCAAAACAATATACATTGGCTCAACACTGAAATATTAGACATAGGCAGCATTTGTCTAGATCTTTCTTAAATGTATCAGCAGATTTTTATTAATTTTAACAGACTTACAAAGAAAACATCAGTAACTTTTATAGTGAAGTTCACAATATGTTTTTCCCTTCTAAAGGCTTTAAGGAAGCAAGATGCTAAAGCAGATGAAACAGAAGAACTCATGAAAAATAAACTTATGAAATTTGAACGTGAAAAGATACAAGTAAGACTTAATTTTCTCCTTTCTTGTTTGGTTTTAAATAAGTGCACAGTGTCATGTGTTACAGTATGCGCTTCCTTTTTCAGAGAAACCAGCAGGGTAACAATTTCTTTATTTTTTAAGATAATAAGGGTTGTGGGTTTGGTGGTTTGTTTTGCATCAGATGCACTGTTACTATAGCTATGCTGAATTTTGTCTTTCCTTGAAACCTTGTTGATTGTAGTGTGTTACTCTTCCATCCTGCTATGCATACAAGTTTAAAAACTTGGGGATTATCATTGACTTCTTTCTTGTTTGTCGCTAGATTTATATGTAGTGAGCTGCTGCAGATAAGCAGCTGTAAAAAGATACACCTTTTCATCCCTGCAACTAATGTATGCTAGTTATTTTGCAGTATAGTTATTATTAATTATTATTCTGAACCATCTTCCCTTAATTCTCTCTTCCTGTTCATAGAAAATGATTTATTTCTGTTCTGGCAGAATACTAGGGTTCACATTACACTTTTAGCTTTTTTCCTCTTACATCGAGTTTAGCCTTTGTGTCAATACTTGCGAAGTTATGCGCCTTTATGCTAAACTGTCGGTTTTATGTTATGTTACTCCATTCTATTAATGCTGGCCCTGTTTATTTTGCCTGTTTGCCAGCCTCTCAATGTCCTCATTTAGATTGCTATCTCTACAATAACAATTTCTGCTGTCAAAAATGATATTAATTTCAATGTGGATCTTTGAACTATTTATGGTAGAAGTAAAAATATTTTGTAGTTTTATAAATGGTTATCTGCTATTTCTGATTAAATATTTTAAATTGCCTTGATACAATGTTGCTAGGAAAATTTGCAATTGTATTAAGTTCTGGGAACTTTAATTTTTAAGTCATCTTGTTTCCAGAATATGCAAATGCATCTTCATGCACAGTACAGCAAACCCTCAGAATTAACCAATGTTAAAAGATTGCATGCATTGGTAGAATTGAAAAGTCTTATGAATATCTCTGAAGCAACATGAGCCAGCAGTGTGCCCTTGTGGCCAAGAAGGCAAATAGCATCCTGGGGTGTATTAGAGGCCGGGTGGCTAGTAGGTCAAGAGAGGTCCTCCTCTCCCTCTACTCTGCCCTGGTGAGAACTCACCTGGAGTATTCTGTCCAGTTCTGGGCCCTTCAGTTCTAGAAAGACATACAACTCCTTGAAAGAGTCCAGCGCAGGGCCACCAAGATGATGAAGGGAGTGGAACATCTTTCTTCTGAGGACAGGCTGAGGGAGCTGGGTGTCTTCAGCTTGGAGAAGAGGAAAC
>VXBZ01012532.1:172457-199206 GCA_013399135.1 Heliornis fulica | reverse complement strand
GGGGTGGCCGAGCGGGCGTCGGCGCTTGTGGCAGAGCTCGGGGTGGTCCCTCATGGAGGGAGGTCTCAGACTGTCCTGAAGTTAACATAGGAGACGGGATGGGGAGATGGGAGACCCCTCGACTTTACAACGACCGAGGCAGACACTCACAGAATCTTAGGAGCTGGAAGAGACCTCCAAAGACCATCCAGTCCAACCCCCTGCCTGAGCAGGATCATCTAGAGTAGATCACACAAGAACGTGTCCAGATAGGTCTGGAATGTCTCCAGAGAAGGAGACTCCACAACCTCAGCGTGACAGGGCTCTCCCTGGAGGTGCCCATCTCCTTAGCAGTTCCCGTGTAAGCTGACTTCATGTACACGCACTAAAAGTTGGGCAGACCTGTTCTAACTCATCCTCTGCCAATACTTCCTGCTTAAGTAAGAACATAAAGCAAAATGCAGCTGTTTTACCATTGCCCAGTTCCGTGTATTAAGCAAATCCCACTCTTGGGTGGTGAGATGAGGCGTTTTCATTTTCAGTTTAATGGAATTGGTGGCAAAGAAGGTGGCTTCTGCATGCTGTGACTGGGGCAGAGGCATGGTGCTTATTGTCCCACAGGAATGTAGCGTTGGCTGCATCCATCTGATTCGCAGTTTCCTACTGATCTCTCTGCAGAACTTAAGGACTTGCCCCGAGAAGTCTTTGCAGTCGATCCAACCAGTGTAACTCAAACACCGAGCACAGAGGTTCTCTACAGGTGCAGGAAATGCAGGTACTGAACCTTTTGTATTTCTGCATAAAATGGCATTTTGAAATCAGCTCAAGAAAAATAGCCTGTGTAAATCAGTGGATTATTGTCAGGACAGGGATAAAATTCCTAAATAAACCTCAAAAAAAAAATAGACAAATAAAAGCATCTCACATGCAACTCTTTTGTTCCTTGAGGTTGTGCAGCTCTTGTGTAGCCTAATGTGCCACGTCCTGTAGGCAGGCATAGTTTGCTTTGCTCTGAGAAGCTGCTTGCTCTGAAACTACATGGTTTTGACAACCAGTTTCACCAGAGGAAACTTCTTGTCTGTTTTGGGGGTTAATGCATTTTTAACTGCTTTTTATGGCTTGCTTAAAGTCGAATAATCCTGCTATTTCCTAGCTGCAGGCTTCATCAAGTAGACAAGTGTAGTTTTAAAGTTTCAGTTGGCAGAAATAGTGCAAAAATGGATCTGCATAAGAGCATACAGCTCTGGGACAGCTATTTTCTGTTGTCTGTAGATTTCCCTACTGTAACCCAAACAACTGGAGAGAATAGTAACAATACTAACCACACTTTTGCCCTGTTCTGTCACGGAGGGCAGGCGTGCTTTGTTCCGAAGCTCCAGCATCCTGTCCCATGTGGAAGGAAGTGGACCGACCGCCTTTGCCCACAAGAGGGTAACAGACTCTGCTCGGCTTGCTGGTGACGGCCGTGAGAAGTGCACCTCCTACTTCACCGAGCCTGTGCAGTGGATGGAGCCATCGCTGCTGGGAGTGATGGAAGGACAGGTGAAAGCGAACATGAGCTGTAGTTTTTGGATTTATTTTCTTTGCCCTCTTGTGTGAGTTTTGCAGCTTATGAACAGGTTCTTAAACATTAGCCTTTTGTAAAGAAATGAGCTGGTGAACTTTTTTAGAGAGAGCACTAGCCAGGATGTTGGACAGGGTTAATCTGTTGCTTGTTTTAAGAATGAGAAGGAGTTTGGGAGATGTACAAAACCTGTTGTGGTCTCAGGCTGATTGAGGCTTTCTGGTGCATAGCCACACCAGGTCTGAGCAGCTTGTGTTTGCACTCCTCCTCCTGCCAGCCAGCACAGCTGCTACTTCCCAGGGTACAGCACACACCAGCCATCCCAGTTTAACTTTCCTTGCTCGTTTCCCAGTCCCTTGACCTTCTGTGAAACAAAACAGAGGAAGGAGCTGGCTCAGTGCTGGTTGCCATCGCTTGACGTACCGTTGATGTATGTTTGAGATAGGACTGTATCCACCAGTGCCTCAGCAGGTCCTGTGTTTCTTCTTGCAGCTTCTGTGTCCCAAGTGTGCGTGGAAGCTGGGCTCCTTCAGCTGGCGGGGTGAGCAGTGTTCCTGTGGCCGCTGGGTGACACCTGCCTTCCAGATTCACAAAAGTCGAGTGGATGAAGTGAGGACTCTGCCAGTTGGTACCTTCCAGGCTGCTAAAACCTGAACTCTATGGAATTCTTGACGTCCAGAGAGCCACAGGCTGGGCTGTGGTTGTAAGGAGGGAGCTTGTGACTCTCACCCCTTGGTAACACAGTGGAATTGCTTGAACATTTTTCCCTACTCAAGTTTTTTTTATCTAATATATATAAAACAGCAAACACTCAAAGAGGTGTCATACAGTGGTCAAGTGTGTACAACAGGGTCTGAATGGGAGCAGTTCTCTAGGTGTTGCTCTTAACAGAAGGTCTCAACTCCTTGTTTAGAAAGATGGTTAACACATTACCTTCATGCCACAGCCAGCAGTGCTGCTTGTCTTCTGATCCAGAAGTTCAAATCCATTTCTTTGAAACACTCAGAGCTCAGGAGGTGTATTCCACAACATAAGGTATGTCACAGGAAGTATTTTAAGGCTTAGCAAAGTGACATGAAATGGTACAGCTACAGTCACTGCCTTACTACACATGGCAGCTACTCGTGATTTTCACTACAAGTGAGAACTAAATTCACACTTGAATTATAATAAAGGTGGTCCTAAAAATCTCTACCCCAGGAATACTTGCTGTGCTCTAACTCCATAGAATTACAGAACTGTTTTGGCTGTAAAGAAAGGATTTCCACATCCCTGCCATGGGCAGGGACACCCCCCACTAGCCCAGGTTGCCTAAAGCCCAATCCAACCTGGCCTTGAACACTGCCAGGGATGGGGCAGCCACAGCTTCTCTAGGCAGCCTGTGCCAGGGCCTCACAGCCCTCACAGTAAACAATCTCCTAATGCCTAACCTAGATCTGCCCTCTTTTGGTTTAAACCAGTTGCCCCTTGTCCTACACACCCTGGCAAACTGTCCCCTCTGCAGCCTTCCATAGGCCCCCCCAAGGTAGTAGAAAGCCACAGTGAGGTGTTCTCGCTTCTTCTAGAGGCTGAAGAAGTCCAGCTCTCAGCTTGCCTTCAATGTAAAGGTGCTCCAGCTCTCTAAACATCTTTGTCTGTCCTCCAGGCTCACTTCAATAGGTCCACACCTTGTTCTGAGGACCTCAGAGCTGGATGCTGTACTCCATGGCGTCTTACCAGAGCAGAGGGGCAGAATCACCTCCCTTGACCTGTTGGCCACACTGCTTTTGATGGAGTGAGGTGGCTTTCTGGGCTGCAAGCACACACTGCCAGCTCATGTTGAGCTTCACCTCCACCAACACCCCCAAGCCCTTTACCTCAGGCCTGTTATCAATCCATTCTCTGGCCAGCTGAGAGTTGTGCTTCAGATTGTGCCAACCCATGTGCAGGACCTTGCACTTGGCCTTCTTGAGCTTCAGGCCCACCTCAAGGCTGTCCAGGTCCCTCTGGATGGCATCCCTTCCCTCCAGTGTGTCAACTGCACGATACAGCTCAGTGCTATCAGCAGACTCGCTGTGGGGACACTCAACACCACTGTCCACAGTGGTGGTAAAGATGTTAAACACCACCAGAGCCAGCACTGACTGCTGAGGAGCACCACTTGTCACTGGTCTCCACCTGAAACTTGGTTTGGCTTGGTTTGATGCCAGAGGACAGGACAGAAAGGCCTACTTTAAATCCATTTTATTCTCATTTGATTTTTTTTTAAATTTTCTTTTACACAATTTCCAGCAACATACATTATGAAATATACAAGATAAAGTAGGTGGTGGAGTTCTGCCCATCTTTTAATCCCTCCCACAGCTGTGGAGGGAAGACTCCAAGGACACAGTGAACATCAGAATCTCAACACTGAAAACAGACACAAAAAAAAAGACAAAAAATATATATGAAACTGTTTGAACTGGTCACACTTCAGGGCCAGGTACAACACAATAAATATTAGAACTGCATTATCTTAGACATCTGTAAAGTTTATAACATCCTCTATTTAAAGAGATAAGAACATCTGGTTTCTAGCATGAAATGCTACATAGTACAGTGGTGAAAAGTACGATGAGGAATCCAGCAAGGGCTTGGACAGTGACTACTCATCCACACGTGCTCATTAGTAAAATAAGCAGCACACACTGGAGGTTTAGTGAGCTGCAAACCATCACTACCACAACATCAGCTGGAGGAGCAGCTCCTTTTGGGAGGAGCCAGAAGTAGCCAATCCCTTTCCAGCCTCTCCCTGACAGTTGATCCCATAGTGGAAGTGACAGCATTTGGTCCATTTCAGGAGATCCCTTTGTGTCACTACTGCTCACAGCTGGAAGGAGACACTCTGAAGCACAATTAGGTGCCTTAACGGTGTCACCCCCAGGGCTGCTGTTCCATGACTCAGCAAGCAGCAGATGCAGCTGGAACCCCAGTGCTGCAGGACAAAGCAGCTCTGGGTGCCACCTGACAAGGGAGAGGGAGAGACTGGAGAGGCTGGAGTTGGACAGCCAGGCTGCTCTGTGCCTGCTGCTCACCTCGTGCCAACACACAAGGCCAAGACACAGCGGTTTCAGCTGCTTGAGTGCTTATTCCAGAGCAAAGCCCACAGTCACTGCTTGCTTTTACACTGTCATCAAGGAGAGGGGATTAAGTAGATGCTGTACTGGTCAGCCTTCCCCCAGTTCATCCCAGTGTAGCGTCATACATTGCTCTTATGTGAGAGCTGGGGACCTCCCATGCCACTGCCAAACAGGCCACGTGTGCACAGGTGGAGGAGGAGGAGGAGGAGGAAGGCAAAACTGGAAGCTGAGCACCTATGGCTTTGATTTTGGCTGATGCCAACAGTCCAATCTGTATTAAGTAGGAAAATAAGACTCTCCAGTGTACAAAAGCATCCTGGCTGCTTGTAGATGCTCAGCTTCTAGTCAGTCCCTTCTTGGGGAGATCCAGAACTACCACATTTCACCACCAACAACCTCATCTGAGGGTTGTGGAAGGGAAAGCAGTGAAGAAGTTTTGGTTGTATCAACATGTCTTCAAAATATGGTCAAATATTGTTTGAGAATGGGGAGTTCCACGTGTGACAGTCACTTAGCAAAGTGCCAAATCTAAATGCCCTTATCGCTGCCAGCTCAGAACGTACCGTGTGACTGCAGTAAGGTCTACACCTCCTCTGCCAGCACAGCTTGACTGGTCACATCCCAGGGTGAAAGATGGGAGTCCAAGAAAGCTGGGAGAGGCAGGGTGACATTTTTCCCCACCCACCCAAGAAGTGCACAACAGCATTTCCTCACTCAGACCCACTCGCACGTCACTCATCCCTTCAGGCACACAAAGCAATGCCAAACACAAACTAAGAGGAATGTTTAAAGACACTCTCTGAGTATGACCAGGAAAACATAGGGCTATTTATCAACTCAAGTACTGTTGCATCATTCTTGTAAGGTAGGGAAGCAGAGAAGTTGAGATGAGGAGTTGAGAGGACAAACTGGAGTGGTCAAAGAGGTCAAGCCTAGTCTTCCAGACTGCGAAACGCATTCTGCATATCCTCAAACAGCTGAGCATAGTCCGCCTTGATTTTTGTTTCACCATCTTTGACAGGGTCCTGAAAGGCAACACAGCAAATGAGTGGATCTGTTGGGAAAGACCAAGGCACTTCTGACAGCCCTGCTTTGCCAGTGCTGTGATTTCTCAACCTCAGGATTAGCACTTGTTAGCAGGCATTACAGCAGCTCCATCTTCACTTCCTATCTGCCTCGCCAACAGCCACAAGGTCTCACATTCAGGAGCAGAGAGAAGCTCCTTAAGTTCTACTGGAGAGAAGTTCCACCCTCCTACCCCATGAGCAGTGCTTGCTTCACTGACAAGCAACTGATTTGGAGAGGATTCAGTAATACTCAGGGGCTTAGTTAATGCTGTGTGAATCCAGAGCTCCAAAATGGAGTAAGAATCTCAAATGCTCTGCTGTACTTGTTGGGCTGCAACTCTATAAATGCAAGAGTTACTTTGCCATCACTTAGAGGTTGCTCATTCCAATTAAAATCTTAAGCTCAAAAATATCTTGGCACAGCTTCATTTTCTCAGAATACTTTTGATGGAAGAGAAAAAAAGAACAAAAAAGAAGTTACAACCAGACGTGCTCTCAGGCTGCAAGACATCCTCTGCAAAGCAGCATCAGCTGCCAGGCTGTGACATCTGTTCAGTGCCTGCCCCATTCCCCTCTCAGCACCATGTTCATCTGGATCAGTGTGGCTCCAGGGGAACACAGGGGACTTACATGTGCAGATGCACCAGTCCCTCATCATCTCTCCAAAGTACACAGACTACAGGGTGCAGGACATGTAACTCTCATGCCTTTTACCCAGGAAATAAGATTTTCCTTTCAGAACTATTACTGTATGAGAGAGCTGGCTCCACTGAACATCCCTCTGCATTCCCCTTCTCAGCCATGCTGCCCACTGCTGTGCTGCATGCCAGGTATCTTCTGGTGGCCATGGTCTGCAAGAAGAGTGTTATTTCCCCTGTCTCTATATAATCAGCTCTCAAAGACACTGATGTCTGCAGCTCTCATGTCTTCTTATGTTCTTGATGCTTTGAGAACATAAACCAGTGATCTGCCTGCTGCAGAAACAAGTCAGTACCCTGCAGAGGCAGAACACCCTGGGACACCAGAACACAGTTTTAAGTGTTGTTTTATCTTATGGTACTTGTTCTTGAAAAATCTGCAGTACTGGCATATAAGAGTTGTAAGAGAACAAACATCATAGCTCACAGAGTGTATTCCTCAGCTACTTTAACATCAGCCAGCATCACACACTACTGTCCCACCAGTAACTGCTACACCCACAAGCTCTGGAGTAGTTTTAGGAATGCTGTACTCTAAAAAGATGGCAACTGAAGTTACTCAGAGTACATGCTCCAAGCCACTTGTTTTCCCTTCAGCCCTTGAAGTTTCTCCTCCCTCTCCTCCTACTTACCTGCCCTAGGTCATCACATATCACTGCAGAAGACTTTTAATTCTTTCCTTAACTTCCATTTAAAATAGCTCTATCAACTTTTCTATTGTTTTCTTTTTAGCATGCTGCTGAATCTAAACTTTGGGCTGCTTTTATCTGCTAATATAGTCTCCTCAGAACATGTTATAGGATGGTTGGGTTTTTGTGGGTTTTTTTTAAACAGAATTTATTAGAAAAGCCCCAAAGCAAATAAACCCCAAACACAAGACACTAATGAAGGTGAGGCTACCAAGCCTCTGCAAGCAGCAGCACCCAGTGAGATTTCCCTCCTGCACATACCTGCACACAAACTAAAACCAGCTCTTGAGTGTATTCAGTTATAACAAGTCTCAGTTCATAGACCTTTAAGGCAACCAATGGCCACCCCTGGGAAACAGCTTTCCAGCAGCACTGGAAGCTCACAGAAAGCAGTGCAGCTGGGAGCCTTGCAAACATACCTTGAACTTCATGGAGGTGAGTCTGTAGAGGATTTCACTCATGTTCTCTCGGATGATGGACCACGTGATCTTGTTGTCACTCTGGGCTGTGGTCTCCACGGCCCGGCGTGCCATGTCATAAAATGCTATCATATTGGAAAGCATTCCCACTGTTTTATAGAAAGGGCAGAACCTGATGGAACAGAAGAAGATCTGTCAGGAATCTTGGAAGAGTTAAGAGGACAAGCCTTTGCTCCTGCCACCACACTCTGAACACTCACCAGGAGTACCTGCTTTACTGAGTGTATCTGATACATACTGCCAGAGGAGAGAGTCTGCCTCTAACAGGCCCCACATTTTTAAAGAGGTGAGTTAAAGGTTAAGATGGTCACCCTGAAGTGAGGCTTCTGAATCAGCACCTAAGCACTGGGCAAGCCAAGAGAGAACAGAACTGCTGCTGTACAGGTCTCACTTCAATCTCTACCAGTGCTAATGAGAAAGGGAAAGCACCAAGAGCAGCCAATGGAATTCTCCCTTCCTGTTTTGTCCATCATGGGGGCAGGCTTCCTACAAGCAGCCTGGGAGGGCCTGACAGCTCTGCAAGTTCCTCTGCACACAGGAAAGGGAGCACTACTGTGACAGGACCACCCCCCACACAAGAAGCTCCATTTTTAACTGGTGGATGACTGCCAGGGAAGGTACCTTGTTATTATTTACACACTGCATTGTTCTACTTTCTGTGCTTTCCTACTATATGCAAGCAGACCTGCCCTGGTAACCTAATCAAGGGCACACCATTAATGATGTATACCTAAGCCTCTGGTGATGAAGTATTCAAGACCACTTCATCTATACAGGCTGGAGACAAAAATGAAGTGCAAAAGGCCCTTGTCAGGCTGACAAAACACAAGGGTGGCATGGAAAGAAGAAAAGCAGACAGGCATAATAAACACTGCACTAAGGAAAAGATCCAGGAAATTGGGGTTTTTGCTGGCCCAAACACACTTAGGGGTTAGGTTAGGCAACAGTAACTGAAAGCAGACTCTTGCAGTGCCCAAAGTGTTGCTAGAATAAGCAGGAAGAGTTTGGACCACAACATGGCGGTCCTCTCCTCAGGAGGTCACACAACATGCTGTTGAAGAAATGGTGGCTAACTGAACAGTAGATGAAGGCCTAGGAAACTCCAGGGGTGTGACTGTCTTGGGAAGAGGCCTGCATGACTTGGGTAGGACAATATGAACACACAGTTCAACGGGCTACCTAAGCACAGATCTTCCAATTGTTCATGGTGAGTAAAATTACTGACGGGTTTCCAGGTGAAATAGCTGTCTCAATGCAGACCACACAGAACCAAGATGGCAGAGCAGCCAGTCAGATCTCACCTGTCATAAGGTGTGTACCCATTCTGCTGCAAGAAGTCATCTTTTATCAGCTTGGCAACCTCCAAGGTAATTTTATCCGTTTCTGCCAAGGAGGCCTGGAAAAGCAGGGTACAGTGTTAGTTTAGTACTCAAGTCCACGAGAACATGGTATGTGCCAGCCAACAACCACCACCTTTCGGTACCTGTTCTCTTCCTACCCTCTTAAGATGGCTTCCAGCAAAATTCTGTCCTTTGGGTATTTCTCACTACCTGCTACAGAACAGCTAATTTAATTGATAGCCAAATTAAGATGGGCCAAACCAGTAAGTCTCCTTTAAGTCTAGCTGATGATAAACCATGGAAAGGAAGCTCCTTTAAGATAATGGACACCCCCCCCCCCCAAACACTGTAGAGCCATGTGCATTTTCTATGCTGCAAAAATATTTCTATTTTTCTAGGTACATTGAATCATCACTTTCCTACTTTAAAGGGTAATTAATTTTTACCTTCCTCTATTCATTACTTCTACAGAAGAAAGACTAGCTCTCAGCCTGGTAGATAATTTTAAGGACTTGATTCTAGCCTCCAAAAGGCCTTCCCTGTCTCCTGGTCAGAACATAGAGGAGTTGATGGCAATGCCCATCATGCTCTATGGGACAGCTACAGCCCTGTTGCACACTGCTGCTGTTGGTAGCACTGGTCACTACCTTCATTGTCCTTTTGCTAAAGGGGGCAGACTGAGTTTTAGGTACTCCATCACAAGGAAACTAAGAGAATTCCAAGTTAAATAGAAAAAAAGGTATCTTCTTGTTTTCCCACAACTCCCCATTTCTAAAGGTTTGATGAACTTGTTAGCCAAGCTGAGGCTGAAAAACTCAAAGATAACATCTTTGAGAACAAGATCACGAGTTCCAGTACTTCTGTTATGGCAATAATGCTTAGTTACAGATAGACAATCAAAATAACTTCCAGACTAAGGAACACATTCTGCCCTGCTCTGTAAACTAGCCTTTTAGAACACCTCTGCAAACAGAAACCTGAAGAGGACCATTTTCTTTGAAGGCATATCTGGAGAGGAGAGCTCTTCTAGGCAAGACCTGGTGAAAGGTCCCACCTCAGCTGAGCCAGAACACCAGTGAACAGGGACAGCACCAGGAACAAACTTTCTCCAAACAGCTGTAGTTAATACCCATCACCACACCCCACCAGCACCTTCTAAATGAGCACAGCTCATCTGAACATCATGGGACTCTCAGGTACTGCTGGGCACCTGTGTTTGCTATGCTGAAACCCAGGGCTTTCACTGGGTCCCTTTTGAAATCTCTCAAGGGAAATTTTCCTGTCCAAGTCAGGCTTTCTCTCTAAAAGAGCAGAGTGAATGAAGGAAATGAAAGAATGCCTGTAAAATGGACCTGTGTGGCATTCACAGATTCCCATGAAAAACTAGGTAATCCTAGATTTTTAGGAAGCAGACAATTTCTGTTTCTACAGGCCAGCTTGTGAATGTCAATGCTTCTGTTCTGCTGCTGGCAACAGTAGTTCTAATAAACTGTAACCCTTCAGATGACTTCAACAGCAAAGATCAGTGTGTGTCACTTCTCTTAAAGATTCCTTCAAAAGGCATACTACTGTGAGTTGCAGTAAAGAACTAGAACAGGACTAGAGTCACAGACTGGTAGAGGAGTCAGAAGAGACCTTGAGAGATCATCTAGTTCAACCCCTCTGCCCGAGCAGGATCATCTAGGTTAAGTCACACAAACATTTCCAGATAGGTCTTGAATGTCTCCAGAGAAGGAGACTCCACAACCTCTCTGGGCAGACTGTTCCAGGGATCTGTCACTTCCACAGGGAAAAAGTCCCTCCTTATATTAAGATAGAACTTTCTATGTTCCAGCTTGGACCCATTTCCCCTTGCCCTATCACTGGCCATCACTGAGAAGAGCCTGGATCCATCCTCCTGACACTCACCCTTGACATTTATAGACATTAATGAGGTCACCCCTCAGTCTCCTCTTCTCCAAGCTGAAGAGACCCAGCTCCCTCAGCCTGTCCTCAGAAGGAAGATGTTTCACTCCATCTTGGTGGCCCTGCCCCTCACCAGGGCAGAGTAGAAGGGGAGAAGTCCTCTCTTGAAGAGAGGGACCTTTCTTGAGAACACTGAAGCAAGTGAACTTTAACTCCAGCATTAGGTGCCCTGCAATTCAGTTTGCATGAAGCCAAGGTTGGACAATACTAAGAGAGTGTTACTGGAAGTTAAACACCATGCAAGGAAGTTGGGAGTAAAGGAGAGTCTGACATCTCCCAGTGACTGTTTGCCCTTTAACTTGCACAAAGCAGTATCCATCCACTCTGTTCTAAGACACCAGCAGTAAGGAAATGGAAGATGACACCACACTTCCTCACAGCTGGTTACTCACCTTCCCCACAAGCTGCACAATCTCTGCAAGGTCCTCTTCCTCCTGTAGGATCTCTTTGGCCTTTGTCCTCAGAGGGACAAACTCTGTGAAATGCTTGTCGTAGTACTCATCCAGAGCACGTGTGTATTTGCTGTAGCTGATGAGCCAGTTGACGGAGGGGAAGTGCTTGCGTTGTGCCAGCTTCTTATCCAGACCCCAGAAAACCTGTCAGAAGCCAGGAAGATCAATCCTTGTTTCAAATCAGAACCAAACCAAGAGAGCTGAAGGCAATTAAAACACCTGCACCAGCAACAACACAGAAAGCAAGTCTGAGCAAGGAGAATCTGGCAAAGGTCATCACAGACCCAAGCCCAGGAGAAGAATAAAGCCTGTGAGAAACTGCACAGACTCTCACAAATCTGTTTCTCAAAAAATGATGCAACTTGAGCTGGGTTCAGACTTACTCAGCTTGAGACTCCTTGTGAGGGAGAGTTCAGCTGGAACAGAGACAATGTCAGTACTGGAGCCTAATTAAGCAGCGACCTAACAGAATCATACAACTGTTTAGGTTGGAGAAGACCCTTAAGATCAAGTCCAACCCTCAAGCTTGCCCTGCCAAGTCTACCACTAAACCTTATCCTTAAGCACTACATCTGTCTTTTACGTCCCTCCAGGGATGGTGCCTCAACCACTTCCCTGGGCAGCCTGTTCCAGGGTTGAGAAACCTTTCCATGAAGACATTTCTCCCAATATCCAATTTAAACCTCCCCTGATGCCATTTCAGGCCACATCCTTTTGTCCTAATGCTTGTTATTTGGGAGGAGACCCACACCTACCTGGCTACACCCTCCTTTCAGGTGGTTGTAGAGAGAGATAATGTCTGCCCTCAGCCTCCTTTTCTCCAGGCTAAACAACCCCCAGTTCCCTCAGCTGCTCCTCACAGGACTTGTACTCTAGACCCTTCACCAGCTTTGCTGCCCTTCTTTGGACACACTCCAGCACCTCAATGTCATTCTGGCGGTGACGTGCCCAAAACTGAACATAGGACTTGAAGTATGGCCTCACCAGCATGGAGCACAGGGGAACAATCACTTCCCTGCTCCTGCTGGCCACACTGTTCCTGATACAGGCCAGGATGCTGTTGGCCTTCTTGGCCACCTGGGCACACTGCTGGCTCATACTCATCCAGCTGTTGACCAACACCCCCAGGTCCTTTCCACTGGGCAGAGCCCCTCTTCCCCAAGCCTGTAGTGGTGCATGGGGTTGCTGTGACCCAAGTGCAGGACCTGGCACTTGGCCTCGTTGAAGCTCATACGGTTGGCCCATCACATCAATCCAGCCTGTCCAGACACCTCTGTAGCACCTTCCCACCCTCAAGCAGATCCACACTCCTGCCCAACTTGTTGTCTGAAAACTGACTGAGGGTACACTTGATCCCCTTGTCCAGATCACTGATAAAGACTTTAAAGATAACTGGCACCAGTACTGAGCCCTGGGGGACACCACTTGTGACCAGCCACCAACCAGATTTAAACTCCATCCACCATAATTCTTTAGGCCCAGCCATCCAGATGGTGTTGGGTTTTTTTTTTTAAACAAAGTGAAGTACATGCCAGTCCAAGCCATGAACAGCCAGTTTCTCCAGAATGCTAGAATTCCTTCACCCAAAACAGAACCCAAAATCTCCTTAACCCAAAACTGCAACAGGTTGCAAGACATTCTTCTTATCAGCTGATCTAGGGATTATTCTGTGGTTGCAGTGCCCCTATTATGAGCAGGTCACCTAGGTGAGAGCAGCCCTGTTTGAAATGCAGCTCAAAAGGCAGCAATTAGGAAACATGTGGATATTCCTGAAGTGTCAGCCATAGAATGAATTGTTACCTTGGGTCTCTCTTCCAAAGGGATCTCAAACACATCAGTTCAGTGACCACCTCATAAAGTCACCGTTTACAGTGCTGGAACATATTCCAAAGCACCCTAAAAAACTGCCTGTGTCAAAGCCCTCCCAGCCCAAACACTGGCATGAGTGCACTGAAGCACAACCATTTCAAGCTTACCAAAGGGTGAGGAGAGCTGCAAAACTGTGGTACATACCTGAACAATGCCCAGAGTAGCAGATGTGACAGGATCAGAGAAGTCACCACCTGGGGGAGAAACACTGAGCAAGAAGAGATAAGGAAAAGGCAGAATTAGTACTGAACATGTGACTACACAACCCCATGATCAAAGAAACCACAAAAGTCAACACAGTTTTAAGTAACAGACTGCAAGCTTCCACTGCAGGAAGTCTGACCCATACCCACACAACAGTAATATCAAGCACACCAAGAACTAGTTCTATCACTGACTGAATGACAGTATGAAGATACAGTTTCAGTCACTTTAGGCTTGATAATCCAAGCTGGAGCTATCTCAACAGGTACAGATTCAGCAAGTGTGCTGCCAGGACACCATGAAGTGATTATTTAGCAGAAAACAATATCCCCATTTGAAATGACTGCAGATATTCACCTACACAGTAACCATTAACTTCATCTGAGCACCACACTAGCACATGCTTTCTCAAATATTTTAAAAAAATAAATCTTCCAGCCTCAAAAGCACAATAGTATGCATGTGGAACCAAGCAGAGTCAAGAGTGGACCCTAGGTGTTCTTGTAGATGCTAGAGGTTATCCTGAAACCACGTCAGGGAGAGGAGAAATTCACTTTGCCCACAGTACAGCATACAAATCAATACAGCCTAGAAGAGCATCTGGGGACCACAAGCTTTTCACAGCCCATCACAGCCTAAGACATGCTGTACCAAAGCAAGAAAATCACTATTCATTATGCCCCCAAGTGCACACACTGCTGCTCTAACTGCTCTTCTTTCCTGCTCTATGCATGGTTTGACATACTTTCCAGTGACAGCTCTAACAACGTTCTAGCTTGAGCCATTTGCTCTGCTGCAACTGGGATTCTACTCCACACAGATCTACCTGTCCACACTCATTCTTTCTGCCCCCACACACAATTTCACAGTAACTCAGAGATTAAATATCTACCTACTCGTTCACATAGTTTTAGTTCTGCAGCTGCAGAGAGCAGCACAACCTTCTCTCTGCCTGACAAATCTGTACCTTGAAACACAGAAACACAGAGGAAGAACTACAAAGAAATGCAACACTCACGCTCCAACAATGCTGACGCTGCCTTCCCTTTCAGGGTTTCCCAGGCACTTCACCCGGCCAGCACGCTCGTAGAAAGAGGCCAGACGGGCACCGAGGTAGGCTGGGTAACCACTGTCTGCAAACACCAATAGGCAGAAATTGAGTCAAAGGCTTAAGAGTTTAAAGGATGCATTTACAAGACCAGGCTAAGGAGAGGCTACTCACCAGCTGGCATTTCAGCTAGTCGCCCTGAAATTTCTCTGAGGGCCTCAGCCCATCGGGAAGTCGAGTCTGCCATCATACTGACATGGTAGCCCATGTCCCGGAAGTACTCGGACAGGGTGATTCCTAGGACAAAGACAACAGCCTGCTGCAGGATACACTTGAAAGTTAATCCTTCTCTCCATTAAATCATGTCCTTGAAGTCTTTTGATTTTCTCATTCTCCCCAGTGAGCACTCCAGCTCATGAGCCCATGGATTTCCTTGAAGAGGCATGGCAAAGTCACTGATGCTACTCTCTGCCCCGTTGAAGCATGAACCATGCCTCTTCTTACTGTAAAACGTCTCATTCCCACTCAAACAGGATATAAGTGAGGAAAAGGTCATATTTTATCTTAATTACCTGACAGCTTTTCATAAAAGGAATTAAAAAAATCCAAACCAACTCCTAAAAGGCTGCAAAGGAAAGAATCAGTCTACCAACTCACGAGAGTGCTATTCCTGTTCATTAAGTGGCTGTGTTGTCAGCAAAAAGCTATTCACAAACAGAAGCTTACCTTATTCACACACTGGGAAAAAAAATACATGAGAGCTGCTACAGCAAGTCCACTTCATAAGCAAAAATTATTCAATATTCAGACATAATTATATACAACTAAGCTAAATTCAATTAAGATACTAGGACTTCATACAGGCAAGGCCCGAAAGTGTTGACTTCTGAAGCTATGCTGGTTTCATGGTACCACCTCAGGAACTGAAAATACTGGAGTATGAGGACTCAACTCTACACACACAGACTTTCTCAGTTTCCTATAAATCTTACCAGTATAGATAGAGGCTTCTCTGGCAGCCACAGGCATGTTGGAGGTATTTGCTACCAGTGCTGTTCTCTTCATGATGCTTTCTACCTTGCCATCAACTTCCATCGTTAACTAAAATGAAAGAAAAGAAGAAAAAGGTTACTTAGCAAGGTTTTTTATTTTTCTTGTTTGTTTTTTTACTGTATTATTTGTCTCTTATCAGGCTACTCTCACAGCTACTCTACAAAGAGCAGTGACTGGATTTGAGATTTCAGGATACCAGGCTGGTTTGCCTTTAATGTACATTATCCTCTCAGCTTACTGGGCTGGAAGAGTCAAAAAACCCCACAGCCTTCTGTCTTTAGGAACCAGAAAGGGTTTTTCACCACCCACCAATCCAAGCTCATCTTTGTCAACTGCACATAAAACCACATGTTATCCCAGTGAAGCTACAGAAATACCTGTACAACAGAACACATACCCTGACATTCATGCAGAACTGCACTTATGGATAATATGGGATTCACCATTTTCATGGCCACCTCAGCTTGATTTCTCATCTTGTGATCTTTACCTGTTATTGCTGACAGTGGAGTTTCAACTTAACAGGCCAGACTATTTGGCTTCTTTCCCATATTCTACAGAGACTGCGCCACAACGAAATCACTAACATACAACATTATGTAGAAGGATTAATAAGCCTGTTGTGGGGTTTGTTTTTAAACAGGCACTTTCTCATTCCTTCAGAAGGTATCACAAAGTCTAATGTGTCAAAGTAATGTCTAGTAATGGTATCAGCATCCATCCCACACCCTGTAAATATACATCAGCTATGCATGGTTAAGACAGAAAAGTTAGAGATGCTACCAGTGAAAGGTAAGGTCCTTGTAACTGTATTAAATTACACCCTGGCATACATTTTTACCTTATTTCAAACAAGTTAGTACACCCAAAAACTAGTCCAGATGGTTACTGGGAAGCCACTGAAATCATTCTTGAAATGAACCAAGATGGCTTTCTGCTACTGCAGCCACAACTCACAGCAGGGATACAAGAAGATTTCAAGTCACTCCACCAGCGTGATATTATATTTAGTTACAACACCAGTACAACAGCAAGTCTTCCCAAGGTTTACTCTCCATGAATTCTCCATACTAACCTCAGGGAAGTCTCTCAGTACTTCAGACATTTCATTTCCTCGCTCTCCACAGCCTACATAAATGATGACATCACTGTTGGAGTATTTTGAGAGCGACTGCGAGATCACAGTCTTCCCACAACCGAATGCCCCAGGAATCGCTGTTGTACCCCCTTGTACACACCTGAGTAAAGAAAAAGGCCTCTTGATTTGCAAGGAACTCAAAACCAGTTCTTCCCCATCTTAGAATATGTTTTCCAATAAAACACTCTAATTAAAATGCAGAGCAACAAGAGTCACATTCAGTTCTGGGCAAGAAGCACAGAGGTATTTTGCTAAACCAGAAGACTGAGGGAATAAACAACCCTTTGCCTCTGCTGCCCTTGAAGCACAAGAATTACACTGGTACAACAGCTAGATGGTCAGGCTTGAAGCAAGGCAATTTCACAGCTGGAAGTACCAGTGGAATGCAAATGCTTAGGAAAGAACAACTGTGCTTAGCTATGCATTACAAGAATGAGCAGTAGAAGAGTTTAGGACCAGTATTACTGAATTCAGTGTCTTAGGAGTTAATTCTTAAATGAGCATTTTGTAGGAGCATCATAGGTAGGAGCAAAAGCTTCTCTAAGTGGTGACTCAATCATTGGGAACCATACACCCTCAAGACCATGGAAAGAGAGCCCACGAGTGTGTTCCAATGGACATATCAAGTGAAAAATTCTAGCCTTTCTTCAGATTTGGCATGATTATGGTAAATTTATGCTTGTCCATTCTCTTCTAGATTATTAAACTAATCTTCTTTTTTTTTACTAGTGGAATCTCCTGCCAGTACAGAAGTATGAGGAATTCAGCTAAATATATTTGGAGATTACACTGTGACACATAGTGAAAGCTTGAGGTCTTTTGGTTTAGCTCTTATTTAGAAAAAAATAAAAGCTAATAATTAAGGTCTCATCCCTCCCCTTCCTTCCAAAAGGAGATTTTTTTATTTCATTGGGGTTTTTTTACACATCCTAGGAAATAAAAGGTAGTACTTACGGGAAGAGGGCATCCAGGACACGTTGGCCAGTTAATAGAGGATGATTGGCGGGTAACTTCTCAGTAACAGGACGGACTTGACGTACAGGCCAAACCTGAACCATAGTGAACTTCTCCTTCACACCTTCAAACTCCAGCTCCAGGACAACATCCTAACAGACAACCCCAGACAAGTGAAGTAAGCAAACAGCCTCACTATGGACCAGCAGGTACTCTGCATGGGAATGTCTCTGATACCACCACAGCTTTTAAAGAACCTCAACACACTAACATCCTCTGTCAAGGGAAGGCTCTTTCTCATATTCACAATACCACTGAGAAAAAAGTGCAAGATTTAACTAAAATATGCTTTCAAAGAGCAACTGAATTCTACATATTCATAAGATCCCCACAGAAGTCAGCAAACATGACATACTGGGAATGAATGCCATTGGGAAGCCATACATTTAGAAAGTAACTGTACACAATAATCATGTAATCCCTGCAGGCAGGGTAGCACAAGTCATCATTAACCCAAACAAACTGTTACTAGAAATGCTTTTTAGCAGGCACCATGCAAACCAGAAAAATTACACCAGCCCCATGACACAGACATGGAATATAACAGCAACTACTGTTTGGGAGACTTACTGAAGTGTCGTAGTTTCCTGGCGGAGCGATGTACGTAACTGTACCCCTGTTCCGTGGGGGCAGCATGATTTTGTGTTTGATAAGAGAGTTCTCATTCACCACACCATAAATATCTCCACCAGTGATGTGGCTCCCAACCTAAAATCAGAACACATCTATTAGTCATACATGACAACTCCAGTTTTAAAAAAAGAACCTTGAGAAAAACCATAACTACAGCTATTAAGTCTAGCAGTGGGATAATTCCCTTTCCAAAGGTGTTGTTACTGCACAGTAGCCAATTTACATAACTCTTCACACTAACAGCACATCTCCAGCAACACTAGCTGGGTTCAGACACCTTCCAGAGCACAGACTAATGCAATTCCACTCAGTTCTTTACTGTTTTGTACATATTAAAGCTTTGCTAGTCTTTCCTATGCAGCAACACACAGTAAGCCACATCAAGTAAGTTTCTGGGATCCCCATCCAGCCTCAGACATCACTCCTGCTTTCTAGCACACCTTTTTCACAAACTTAGTAAATATACATCCATAGCTCCCAGCAGTTAGAGCTGTGGCACTCTGCTCCAGCTCCAAACTCTGGGGGAGGAGGAGCAAGAGGGTAAAACAGAACCTGTCAGAACTTACCCGGAGGTTTTTGGAAGGTGTGAAGTCCCATTTCACATCTCTGCTTAGAGCTGACACGTTGACACCTCTAGGAATATAGATACTTTTGGTCAGAGTGCTGATGTCCGAGAGGGGCCTCTGGATACCATCAAAAATAGCTCCCATAATGCCAGGCCCCAGTTCCACTGACAGGGGTTTGCCAGTACGGAGTACAGGATCTCCTACAGAGACTCCAGCTGAATATTTTCTAAGGAGAAGTTCATTCACAGAAAGAGAAAGTAGCAGGGCAGCAAGCATCTCATAACTTAAGTCTTAAACCACCTTTCTGACTTTAAGCTAATATTTTTATTACTATATTATACATAATCATTTAAGAAGCATATAGACTTCATACCAAACTCAAAGTGCTAAAGCAACCGTGTTACTCATCCTCCATAAAGGCCAAGTAGGGGTAAATACTCTTGCTTTACAATCACTAGTTCAAGTCAACTACATGGCTCAGTTTACTGGGGTGTCAGGCATTTCTCAATCTTCAAACCTAGAAAACAGATTTGATTGTTAAAGTCAGTCAATGCTATGAAATACATAATTTTTCACTTCAGAGTGCACAACTGCTTTGAACCTGAGCCTTGCACAAGCTTTATGACAGCAGTCTAATTTTAAAGGGAGTTTGCCTAAGACCAGCACTATTTCCCTCATCTCTAATACAAAGTTGTCCAGTCTATGTACTAAGCTCCAAGAATACACAATCAGCAAAGGACCAACAGTTTCTCAAGATGCTCTGCTAGAACACAAGAGACTCTAAACCCTATGTAAACTCAAAGAGTTTAAATTGACTTGAGAGCCCTACAACAGAGTCCTTCCATCAGGTGCTTAAGAGTAAACTCTACTCAAAGGTGTTCAATGTGCTGATAGAAGACTACTAGATATTACAGTGATGAGGACAACTAAAATGACAAATCATCAGGTACAGAAAGGAGCTGCTCACTAGTTCAGCTACTCAGAACAAAGCTTTTGGAGCCAGGACAGGCTTCTTGTGTATCTACAGATACTCAGAGTGAACTCGTTAAGTTTAATCGAATATGAGTGACAAAAAAAATCTGGCTTTAAGTTTTATGACTTCTTTTCTGGCATACTCTCATATATGTGTAATAGAAAATATTTTTTAATTTAACTAGATTTTAGAATACACACTGCATCCTGGCTGGACCAAGATTCTGTAAGCATACTGCAGAAGTAAAAATCTGATCTATTAGAGTTGGCAAAGTATTCTGCCCAAAAGGTAGAATCCCCCCCCCCACACACACACTTCATGTTTCCTGTTTAAGTGTTATACAAATACAGTTTTCAAAAACAAAGAAAAAAAATGCAGCAAATACTGCTTGGTTGTTGACATTCAAACAGCTTCCTTAAATTAAAATATTGCAGCTCCTCATTAAGTTAACTTACTCTAAGACACTCATCTTTTTTCCACATAAACTAGTTGTCCTCAGTACACAGCCAAGCAAGATTTACCTCAAGATCACCAGAATCCACAAGAGATGTGCACAACAGACCTTTCTCCCTGCCAGCACTGGAAGTACTAAGCGCCAATCCCAGTCAGCTTTGTACACCATCACCCTGATCACCACTGTTTTCTGGGCAGTCTGGCAGAGCCAGAGGGACCAGTGAAAAGGATACAGGTTTCTTCATACACCTGGACAGTTGCCAAATCCCCTTCCAGCCGGATAATCTCCCCCACCAGTTCACTGTGGCCTACTCGCACCAGCTCGTACATAGCAGCACCTGCCATGTTGCATGCTGTGACCACTGCAGAAGACAGACACACCAGTGAGTATATTGCTTGTAGCTCAGATTTACTCACATCCCAGGTTAGTACAGGCTTGCACAGCATAAGCCTGGTAGTTCACCCAAGGCAGAAACACATCACTGATCTCCCAAAAGGGCTCACTGGGCTGCTGCATATCCTGAGATTGCCAGTTTAAAAGCCAATTTTTTCCCTCTATTTTTCCCACTGCTCCTTTATGCTCAGTAAGGACATTATCAGAATGCAGTTCAGACAATTCACACCATAATTTCTCTTATCTATCTCGACAGATGGTGAATGTTTAGGGCTCTGGAGACACAGTGAGCTTCGACAGACATGTTACGTAGGCACTCCTCCCCTTCAGTTAGCTGGGCCACATCCCCATCTGACTAAATTAAAAATGTACAAGAAAATGGCAAAAGTTCACCTGGTAGTTATATAAACATAGTTATGAACCTGCATTTTCAAGCCATTCAAACATCTGTTTACCTTGGTAGCATCCAGATGCTAATCTAGTAAGCTGTTTCCATGTATTGATTAAGCCAAGGCGCCTGCTAAATGCAATATACAGCCTTGTATCTATAGCAGCAGATGCTTGCAAAGCTTTTAAGGAAACATGACTTTGATGTTTTATTTTGTTGAAAAATTACATGTATCTTAGGGCACCTAAATTTTAACCTCCAACAGATGAAGCCTGTTGAATGTATAACACATTCTGAGTTAGATTTCAGCAGGACATTCAAGAGATAGCTGCTTTAGGACTTTCATGTCTATTGCATTCCATTATCAAATCTTGCACATGTGGTTCCTGTATTTACACCCAAAAATAATCTTTTCACTTATGAAAGCAAGCTGTATCAGTTTAAAATTGTTTAATTATCACTTCTGCAGTTAAGGATTCAGCAGGTAAACAGGCATTTATTTAGGTAGACATGAGCCAAGGGAGTTTCTTGCTCATCAGATAAGCAGCACTAACAAAAGGACACTCTCTTCTTCTGTTCTCACATTCCCATCCTTTCCTTCATCTCTTGAAGCCTATGAGGGGTGGGGGAGGAGGAGGAGGGATGAGCACAGAAGAGACAGTACAGTCCACATGTACACAAAAGCTGTTACAGTCAGAGCTTAAAGAAACCACTCAACTTGCTGATGAAGGTGGAAGAGTCCTCCTCCCTTCCCAGTCCCACTACCACCACATTGCTGCCTTCCCTGGCCCTTGCTGAACCCCTCCAGCCTGCCCACAGTGCAGTGACACAGCAGTGACACTGGCTGGGGACCGTGTATTCTGGGGAGCACAGAGTTAAACTGCATTTCCATGAGAATGGACAGTGCATCTCACACCCTTTTAGACCCTTTTAGAGAAGATTATACAAAGTCTACATTTTTCTGACCAAGTGGCTTTCCAGAAAGTTTACTGTCTTTTGGGTTTATTATTTTTAATCAGCCTGCTTCTGCTCATTGTATCTTTAAGTAAAATATTAATAGGAATCTAAGTATAATTATTTCTTAATTATCACACCAGTGATCCTCCCTCAAAAAACCCAAACAACAAAAAGCCCCACCCAGAGCTCTACTGTACCTCTGTTTCACTTTCAAGTAAACATAATTAACAAGACACCAGATGAAACAGAAGCTCTTAGTTATTTTACAAGAGAATACTTACCAGGTCCAGAGACTCCATGGACATAGCCAACAAAAGCCTCTCTGTCTTCATCACGAATTTTGGGTAGCTTGGAGAAGTCCATTTTGCTTGTTCAACTGTGGAGAATGAAATAAAAAAACCCACACCACAACAAAAAACAAACAAGTTATTGTGTATTATTCATAACTTCCTTCTCTTCCTCCCTTCTGTTCTGTCCTTGATTAGGAACTCATATAGCCTGAAGCACCTTAACCACACTGATTTTTAAAGCCATAAAAAGTTACTACTTAACTCATTTAAAGAAAGAAAAGAACTAACATCCCCTATTGCAGAAACACAGGGGTGGAACATCACTCCATTAATATGCTCCACAAAACACCACTTTATGTAAGTTACACTCCAAACAGGCCATAACACCACTGGACTCATTCAAATCCAAATAACAATATTTAAACTATAGAGAACCCTTTCTGACTTCCACATCTCATCCACCATCCTTCAAAACATGGAGCTTTCCATGATTCTGATGGATTTGCAGACTGCTACCAGCTAGAGCAAGAGAATGCTCCTGGGGATGCTTTACTGCCACAGGCTTCTAAAATGCAATGCTACAAACATTAATTGTGGAAATTCTGGTTTTGATATCTCACACTGCTGCAGCAGAGCATTCAGAGGAAGAAACATACATCTTCCCAAGCACCAAACACCTGAGTCCTCTCCCTCTGCCTCACAGCTAGGTATTATGCAGTCTTTGCAGCATGAAACCTCTACGTGAAACCTGTGGAGCATGATAGAATTGTGCTGAATAATGGCCAAAACAAACAAAAAAATCCACCCTGCAACACTTACACACTGACATATCTTGCCAGTAAGCATTTAGAGAACACAAACAACAGGCACAGGAAAAGCTGTTTCAGAACCAGACCCTCATTCCCATTTGTCCTGGAATCCAACAGTTGGGCTGTCCTGTTTCTGCTGCTGATATAGAGTATTTAATGGTTTTGCAGTCAGCCCTTACCACGCTTTCATTACCTTGGAAACAGACCAGTGTTAGAGAACTGCAAGGCAGCACCACCCATGTCTACTGCACTGGGTATTTGCTTGGACAAATGGCACATCTGTGACCCGGCACTGGTGGAAGGTGCGGGGTGGCAGCCCCAGCACACAACCAACGCTCCCTGCACACAGACAGGGCCTGTCCAGCAGAAGTCTGTGCTTCGGTGACAGGAACCCTGTGAGGCATCTGCTGACACTCACAGGCCTTAGAAGCAGCTTAACCTGATCCAGCACGCTCTGAAAGGCAGCAAACACTGACACAAACTCTGTTGTGAGAAACTGTCCCATGTACATGGAGGAAGATGAAGATGAAGATGAAAATGACATTGCCAACCCTTTGAGGGCTGTTACAGGATGCTTTTTGCCTGCAGGTAGCAGTAGCTGACACTTGCTGTTCTTTAAAATCTTATGACTGTTTTCCAGTTTTCTAACACTACACTACAAATCCTTTGCCCCCCACTCTCCTTATCAATCTAAATGTTTTAAGTATGTGTTTCTGTTCGGTATGAAAAGGATCTCAAATGATTCTGAACTGCTGTTCATCCTGAGTGAATAGCATCTTCCAGCCTCCATGTCTCACTGGAGAGGACTGTGTAACATGGCTACCACTGATTCATTCCACACCAGCCACCCCAACAGTTGGTCATGACTCAGTCACCACTAGCCTGGAGTAGAACTGCTAACTGCTCTCATGCTCAAAGGCTAAGTCAGATACCTCTATGTTAGATCCCTCTATTTTCCATAATTATAGCTCATCCTTTAAGCTGCCTGTTGTTTGGGCCCAGGAGGCAATTTTAATTTCACTGCTTATTTCTTAGAAGTCTCTTCTGACAAATGGCATAGGGAAGGCCCCTGCAAAGCAATCTGCAGTACCTGAGCAGCTGCTAAGAGCTGGTTGATCAGACTAACCTACCTCATTTTTGTTGGCAATTAAAACATTGCAAAACTCAAATTTGTATTGAAAAAAGCAGCTGGTCTTAATAAATCCACCCAAAACATTTACTTGGACTTACTCTGAAGTCCTACTATCAAAATCATCCATAAAAGCACAAGAAATAAAGGACTAAACCAAATCCTCACAGCTGAATTAATGACACCATCTGACAATTAGACAGTACAGGGCCCTATATGAGAGAGCCAATTTATGAAGGCAGGGAAAAGCTGGGAGAACACAGATCACTTGCAATTCAAATTAACTCTTCTAGGTTAAAACCTGCAGGTCAGCTGAAAGCTGAAGCCACAGTTTATCATTCAGGGAGGCAAATAAGAACCTCAGAACAGTCATCCTGCAGTTAAAAGGGCAGCATCCTGATGCCCAGCATCTGCCTCTTTTGCTCCTGTGGCTGCTCTGTTGCCTCTTTCTTCCCACCACCACCATCCCCACTTACTGGAGAAGCCAACTAGAACAGAATGGGATTCCTCCACTAGTCCACTTAGGAACAGGCCAATAAACCCTGTCTTTGTCCTGGTCTTCAGCTACTATTCCAAGTGCAAAAGATGCAATGAATTTCTTCCTCACTGTTGTTTGGAGATGTATAGGAGATGACACAGAGAAAATACAGTCTAAAAAGTCAGTGCTCACTCACCCAAGCTGATTTCCCCCACAACCCCAGAACCATCGAATCCTTATGGCTGGAAAAGACCACGAGGATCATCAAGTCCAGCCATCTGTCTAATACCTTGTGAACTAAACCATATCCTGGAAGGCCATAGCCTAAATGTTTTCTCAACACCTCCAGGGATGATAATCCCATCACCTATCTGGGCAGCCTGCTTCAATGCCTGAACAAAGGGGCTAATTATCTATTAGTACTGAACACAAATTATGAGGGAGGGGAAGAGTGCTATTTACCTCTGCACAGTTTTCTTGTGCTTGCATATTATCATTTCAAATTTTCCTTTTAGATGGAGAAGTCCTTGAGGGCAGAAATGTGGATTTACCTACCGACACCGTTAAATGTCTTCATTTTTAGCACTTGGATAAAATGAAATTCCCTAAAGTACCTCAGGATTTACTAAACACAGCATCATGTGTGCTGACAGCATGTACTTACTCCAGAAGCCATGGTAGCTAGCTAGCCACTTAGAAATCTACTGAGTTCCTACAACCTTTCATAAGCCTCTTGCCAATACAGGCACTACATGCAATCTGCTCCTCCAAAAATCCACTGGTACACCTATGCAGCTTAATTTCAATTCCTTTATGAACAAAGATGCATCTGGTATCCTCTACAATGTATAATCATGTCAATAATTGATTTTACACATGCTTTTAAGGTCCAGCATGGTCATATCCTGCCTAAGTGTGCCTGAAATCAAAGTATTACTTGCTGCAGAACCACCTCTGACTGAAAGGTGATTTATTAATTTTACAGTCATAATTAAAGAAGAAAGAGCCAATGACCCAAGTTTTCTACCTTGATTTCTACCCAGCACAGAAATTTGGCTAAACAGTACCCCAAAAAAATGAAACTATCCTGCTCTCAATAGTGGAGAAACCTGTTTTCTATTATAGTTCCTTGGTTTTGCTTCAAATATTTTTATCAGTCCCAGAACTTACACAATGAACTGCCTTACCACAGCATCTCTTAAAAATTAAAACTCCAGTGAGATTTTTAGAAGGAGCTTTCTTACTGCAAGGAAAAAAAACACCCACATCTATTATATCACATAAATACAGATTCTTACCTTATTTTGCAGAAGCAGGGAGGTACAAAAATCCACAGGCCCAATGAAGCAAAGCCAGAATTCAGCAGCTAGGCACCACCACTTAAAAAATAACTGTCCTTCTAGTGCCCCTCCACAGAGGGATGAGCAAGCCTGCTGCAGAGGGGAAAGAAATCTCTGACACACAGCAGAGGCACAGCCACCTGACGTGATGAGTCATCAGTCTCCCCCACCAGCACCGGCAATGCCGCAGTAGCAGAGCCGGCTACCCAGAGCCCAGCCGAAGCCGTCTGCACCCCCTCACTGCACAGGGCCCAGCAGGAGAGATGGCCAGAAGCCCTCAGCGTGCATACTCCTACTAAGCCAGTGATCTGACAGCCCGAGTGGCACATGCTACTACAGATAAAGATCCTGGAGAGATGCACGCTTTCTGCTGGAATCAGTGGATCTAGCAGTTCTCCAGGGAACATATATACCCAGGGGTGCTGTCGACACGCTGGAGGGGAGGGATGCCATCCAGAGGGACCTGGACAGGCTCAGAGGTGGGCCCATGCCAACCTCATGAGGTTCAACCAGGCCAAGTGCAAGGTCCTGCCTCTGGGTCGGGGCAATCCCAGGCACAACTCCAGACTAGGTGGAGAGTGGCTCTAGAGCAGCCCTGAGGAGAAGGACTGGGGAGTGCTGGTGGATGAGAGGCTCAACATGGCCGACAATGTGCTCTTGCGGCCCAGCAGCCAACCGC
>VXBZ01012532.1:137874-154693 GCA_013399135.1 Heliornis fulica | reverse complement strand
ACGTTCAAGGCCAGGTTGGATGAGGCCCTGAGCAACCTGATGTAGTTGGGGGTGTCCCTGCTTCTTGCAGGGGTTTGGACTAGATGACCTCTGGGAGTCCCTTCCAACTCTAATCATTCTGATATACATAGCAAGGCAAAAGACAGCCTTTGTATAAGCAAAGACTAACATCTCATTTAGCCTGTGTTACTTCCATTCTGACTTTAAGACCTCATAGGAAAAAAAAAATCAAATCCCAGTCCTGTAGAAGGCTGCAGGTAGAGGAATGTAGCTGCAGTAGGACTAGTTGGATTGCAGTTTGGTCCTACAAAAAGTGTGAGGTGGTTTGTGAGTGGGGTTTCTTTGTTTGTTTTTTGGTAGTTTGTTTTTCTAGCAAGTGCTTGAAGGATCTTAGGGCTTTGGCATGCAGGAGGGTTAATGCTGATGGTCTGGGCGTGCATCCAGTGTCAGTAACTGCTACATGTCACCTCACCAGAGTCCTGCTTCCACTGGGATTTTTGTATCGCTCTTCACTTACACTCACGTCGCTGGGCAGCATCGTTGTGTGCTTTTAAGGAACAGCAGCCTTAAGCATCAGAAACTGGTTCCCTTCACTAGTGAAGCCTCAGTGCATTTTTTTCCCTCAGCAACCAAGTCACAGTTGTGAGAAATACAAATGTAATCCTAAGTTATATCAGGAAAGTGCTTCCAGCAGAAACCAGGGGAAAAAGGCTGTTGTATAAGGCAATAGTAAGTATTTGGGGTGTCTAAAGCTGCTTTGGTTCCCCATGTTTAAGGAGAACTAATCTGAAAGAATGGAAAGCAGGGCTAGTATGGCAGTAGAAGGGATTGAGTCAGTCTTAAAAGCAGAGGCCAGGATGTTGGCTTTAGTAACAAGAATGAAAGTATAAAGAGGTCATGGTAACCCTCTGAGAAGGCATGTGGGACAGGGTGCACAGGTACCCATCAGTTACTGAGCCTGATGAGCAATGAAAGAACATTTACAACCGAAATCAGAAACAAAAACCCTGAACCATAAGAATNGTTACTGAGCCTGATGAGCAATGAGAGACACTGTGTGGGGATGTTTAAAGAACATTTACATCAGAAATCAGAAAAAAAACCCTGAACCAGTAGAACAGTAGCTTGGGGACAACCTTGCAATGGAGGATGTTTAAGTGGCATCAGAGGTCAGATACTCCATCTAGGAAAGGGTACAGATTGTAGAGCACTGTAGTAATAAGAGGCTGGGCATGACTAGCCCAGCATCCCTCATACCTTCAAGTAAAAAAACAGTTCCATGGGTTGGGGTGGCTGACTTTGGTCCAGAAGCTTTGACACCTAGGATGAGTACAGTTGACTGTTGCATGCTCTGTGCATGCTATTGGAGATGTAGGATGGCAGTGATCACTGTGTGTCTCCTCAGGAATAGTACTGGAATACTAGACTAAAATAATCTGTTAATGCATGTACCTTCTGGGTGCTTCAGGCCCTTTACACATATTTGTTCTCCATGTGTTGAGTTCTTGGTTTTTAGGGTTTTTTTTATTGTTTTTTTTTTCCTCTGCCACAGCACAGGGTATTTCTGGTACAGCCTATACTGAGCTGGAATGTGTAGGACTGGCCTAATCAGACCTTAGCTGATTTAGTAAACTTATGTGACTGAATTGGCTGAGAGGTAACTTGAAGTAGATCTGCTTGTAAACAGCTAGTAAAACCCCACCAAACAGCAAATCAACCAAACCCAAAGCTATTTGGGAAGGAGTGACCTTACTGTGTCCTTGTTACAGGTGCTTTGTCTTGGATACCCCTTGAGGCTGGGGTAGTTTTAAGTCCTTCGGTTCAAAGTGCATGATGCTCAGCAAATCGTAAGGTGTGGCTGAACCATCCCTGTGCTCCTCTTGCATGGTGTTTCCACTTTAAACTGGAGTAGGGGTGGCAGTTCTGGTCAAGAACTGACCCATTCTGCCTCTGGCAGTCCTTTTTTTCCTCTTCTCTGATTTATGCTGGCAGAAGACTTGTGTAGTGAACTCGATCAGCACTGATGTGAGTCAGAACTAAACTTCTCTTCTGTTGACTAGGTGACTTTTAATTGGGGTTAGTTCCCCACATTGATGCACAAATGCCTGTGCCAGCAAGAGGATGGAAGTGAGTGGCTCAGGGACAGCAAAGGACTTCCAGGGACTTTCAGCAGCAGTGCCATGTTTTGACTCAAGGCCCCAGTGGCACCTTTGCCACGCTGTCCTCAGGCAAAGGGATGACCTCTCATCATGTGGATCATCTTTCCATGTTCTCATTTAGTTCAATTACTAAATGGTTTTGTGTGTGATAGATGTGGTGCTGATTTAATCATCTAGTGCTATACATTAATTTTTGCTTTGAGTATATACTATTTAAACAGACATATTTAGCATATTGATTTATGCTTCTTGCAGTGTTTCTCCAAACTTTTTTCGTATTATCCTCTAGGATATATTACTGGCCCTGGTGGAATTCTTGAGAAATAAGGCAACAACTAGTGAGAGAGCACAGGAGGCAGCCAGGAGGAGATGGCAGGAGGCAGCATGAATATGGCAAGTTGTGAGAGATAGAGGAGGGAGCCCATGGGCTCTGGTAGATCTGTCAGCAGCACCATTTAGCCACCTACTACTGGAACTTTCTATGGCCTGATGCCAACCCAGAAATGATGTCTTGGTTCAACAGCCATGAGCAGCCCTAGACTCAGCTTCTGCACTTAATGGTCTATCTACACTCCACTACACTTACCTGTCTGAAACCTTCTTGGTGAAGTCCATCTTCTGGCCGTGGTCCCTTCCACAGCCATCCTGTCAGGGGAAGCCAGGACAATAAATATTTGTACTGTTGCACTGTCATCAGAAATATTCCATAGTGCCTGTCTTCTAATGCCTGATTTCTTGATTCATTGGTAATTCTTTTTTATTTTAAAATCCACGCTGCTAAAACATGTAGACTAAGAGACTATGTCAGCGAGTTTGGTCAGGTATAAAGGGAGACTTGCTCAGTGACAGCTTTGCTGCCATCAGTTCATGGTAAGAGTTTGTGATAGCATTACTGGGATACTGACACTTAGATCTGCTGATAGAAGTATCACCAAAGTGAATATACTGTTGTATCTTCTGGACAGGAGTTCTAGGCTTTCAAGGGACTGAGTGTGCATGGGAGGTTTTCCCTTCCCTTACTGATCTCCTACTCTGCAGCTACTCTGATCTAACTGGGCAGTTGAAACTCACTCCCTTTGGTTTCCACATAAGCAAGAGGCTACTGGGTCCTCTCTTCACTTCTAGTATGAGATTCTTGATGTCCTCTAGTCCAGAGAGATTCTCTTCCAGGCACACACCTGGGAACCCACGTGCCACAGTTTTTTATTCCTACCTGTTGTGAAAAGGGGTAGCAGCACAGCTAGATGGGATGAGAGAAGGGCACAACTCACCTTCTGTGTGCCTGAAGAAACCTTGCTGTGCTGAGCAGATGTTTACAGGTGGTCATAAACCAAGTATTACAGTTATCTCACCATCTGATAATTGTTCTGCCACTCAGTAGTTCTGAAGAGTAGATACAGAGACAATGTAGTGCTTTATAGCTAGAAACTTTAGGAATATGTCCAGGTGCTGATGCTTGTAGCATGCCTTGATATGGTCATGTGGCTGTTTGAGGTGCAATGATCTGGAGGCTGTTGCTGCTTCTGTTGTTCTTGAGAACATACCATGAGATGTCTCCTGAGATGTCTCTCAGGAGTCTGCTGCACAGCTGGGCAGAGCTCAGGCAGACTGCAAGGATTGGTGGCTTGGAATTGCTTATGCTCTGAGGAGAGGGAAAAGATGGGCATGTTCAGGAGGAAGATGAAGAGCTCCTGGAACAGTCTGCAAGCATCCACACTATCATGGGATGCTCAACTTCATAGGGCTTTTTGACCTCTTTGGCAACGGTATGATGAAATTTTAGACTTCTGAGTCAGCAAAGGTCAATTTGTAAATACCACCCATTAATTCTAAGGAGTTAAAACAATTAAGTGGAGCATATTCATCTTATGGAGAATTTAAAAAAGGAACAGTCCATTAGTTAATGTTAGATGGTTCTCTAAAAAGCCCTACTTACAAGTTGTTTGGGTTCTGTAGGGCTCGCTGGGGAGGTTTGCCTCGTTGTGTCACACCAGAGAGAGGGCAGTGGTGATCCTTGATGTGGAATAGCTTTGCAGAGCTGAAGACCATTCTTTGCTGTAAAGAAAAGGGAAAAGCGTGTGTGAGGGCAAGTGATGTGTTGTGATTCTGTTCTCTTCAAGGCTCTGTTCTGCTGGGATGTGATGCCTTAAGAAAGGGAGATGGTTGCTCTGTTTCTTTTCAGCATAATTGAGTGCAGTGCTGGTGTTGGAAGGCTGTGACTGCTCCCAGTCAGCAGGATGAATGGCTTCAGTGATGGTCACAGTAGAAACCTCGAGGGTGGTGGTGCCTGAGCTTGACATGGGTTTGCTGCACTTGGTATTCTTGCTCCTTAGAGGCAGATATCTAGTAATGACTTTATTGAAGCATAAATTTTATATTGATAGATGGTAAAATTAATGCTGTCTTAGAAGCATGGGTGAGGACTTCATTTTCTTGGCCTCTAGTCTACCCTCTTGTGAGGGTCCATCTCCTCTCTCTTTCCACCCTCGCCCCCCTTTTTTCCTCCCTGTTTTTCCTGTGATCTTGATGATCAGTGGGGAAATTAATGGGATAAAGTTAAAGTTAGTAGTCCTACAGAGTTTAGTGTTCTCCTGTCCTCCACCCAATAAACTCACACATATACCACGATCTGTTGGTGTTAAGTGGTGTGAGAAACTCCTGACTGTACACTACAGACCGAAATGGGCTTGGCAGTTAAATCAGTCACCAACAGAAGACTTAATTGTATGGGCTGAACATTGCAGGTCAGGTATGTATTTGACCTGATGATGACATGGGACAGTCCTGTAAGCATAAATAAGATGCTGAGTTTTTGGTGTCCTGAGACATTTTGCGCCGTGTCGGATGTTAAGCGTGTTTTGATTTGTTCCAGTAGCCGGATCGAGCTGGGAGATGTGACGCCACACAACATTAAGCAGCTGAAGAGGCTAAACCAGGTCATTTTTCCTGTCAGCTACAATGACAAGTTCTACAAGGATGTACTGGAGGTTGGCGAACTAGCCAAATTAGGTACAAATGTTCTTGCCAGTAATTGCGGGCTATGGTGGCAGAAGTGCTCCTCATTCCTATCTATGGTGGTTTGGCATAGCAGATCCTTCTGGTTTGTTGGCTTACATCATGAAAAAGAAGTGTTTGGGCAGCTCAAAAAAGCCTTATTCCCAACCTCAGAGGGTTTGTGTTCTAAATAGATTCTGTTTTACTGGGAATAGGTGCATTTTCTACGACAGCAGAACATTTAAGATGCGTGTGTGGCCAGCTTACCTCCTGCTGTTGTTGCTAGTAACAATTTTATTTAGTAACAATTATTTGTATTTAGTAACAATTGTTGTTGCAACAAACCCACCAGTGTGTTGGAGCATCACTGGCATCTTCAAGCATTAAGCCACATAGTAAGATATTTTATCTGGCTGGGAGAATGAGCAAGAGGGAAGAAGGAAGATGCAGGGTGTCAATGAGGGAGCAGTGTGTATGGTTTGGGACTGGGGGCTGATAACTCTGTTTCCCTCACTGGCAGCCTATTTCAACGACATCGCGGTGGGAGCGGTGTGCTGTAGGGTGGATCACTCCCAGAACCAGAAGAGACTGTACATCATGACCCTCGGATGCCTGGCGCCCTACCGAAGGCTAGGAATAGGTAAGGAGGAGCTTCCTTTGCATCTGAGCCCTCAGAGCTGCCAGGTTGCTGTGCAGCCTTCTGAGTGCTCTCTTCAGGTTTTAATCAAGAGAGTGCACTTTGAGTCCACTGATTTCTTGGCAAGGGGCTATGGGGAAAGAGAATGATTTATGATGTCTGTTTTCCTGCCTTTCAGCAATTGGCTTTGTGTAGAAACTCCTAATTCAGGGTTTCAGATTATTTTAATCTTAATCACGTCATCACACTCTATAATGTAAATACTCTGCTGCTGCAGATGTGAAAATTGATGCACAGAGTTAGGAAATAATTTGCCAGAGGCATGCAGCCAGTGTGCAAGAATTATGAATTCCTTCATTGAGTTCTCTCTTCACTCTTGTAAACAAAGGGATTTTATCTATTTATTTTGTCTTCATGACTACTGATGATGCTGCTGAGAGGTAGTACCTGCTTTCTGTCTATACTGCATCTAGTTGGGTTTTTTTTTCCATGTTGTAAATCTGTAGATCAGGTTAATCAAGACCTTACAGTAAACCATTTGCTTTGACAAATTGGAATGAAAAAATAACTTTATTTTTAATAGGCCTGTGTTGGAAAAAATTAATCAATGCTTTCACTGCTTTATACCTTGCTTTGGCCATATTTTGAGTTGAGCTTGAGGCATTACTGCTAGTAATAGGCTAGTAAATAGCTGCTTTATATGTATGCTTCTGGGGTATTGGTTGGTTTGGGTTGGGTTGGGGTTTTTCTTTGATCCTAAGAAACAATTAATTAAATTTTGTGGCCATTAGGAAAGATAGGGAAATACTTATACACTATGTCTTATTTGCCTTTCCTAGTTCTCACCAGCCCTGTCATTTTAGCCTACCTTCAGTTTAAGCTGCCCCTCCTCAAGAAAGCCCTTGGCTAAGTACAGACTTGATTGTGCACTTCTGGTTTTCTTAAGTATCTCTTTACCTTTTGGCAGGAACTAAAATGTTGAATCATGTCTTAAACATCTGTGAAAAAGACGGCACTTTCGACAACATCTATCTGTAAGTAAATGAGTTACACTCATGAGTTTTTTTCATGGAGGCATAGATGGGAGAAAGGGGGGGAGAACCAAGTGCATTTTTAGTGTATGGGGGGCATCAGTCATCTTGGAAGAAGTAGCAAGAAAGCTGTGGGTCATATTGTGGACTTTTTTGAGAAAACCAAAAGCTTGCTTGCTTTAGAAAGACTTGTGCAGATTTGCTGAGTTTGGAAGTTTAGTTACAAAATTACAAAAATAGTATAGCAGACTTACAGTGCATGACTACAAATTTGTGATACATTTTTTTTACCAGTGTCATCCTCAGAATGGAAAATACTGCAAGTCTTGCATGCAATTTGGTGCATTTTCTGCCTGTCTTTTATGACAGTGCTGTATGGATTAGACTATCAGATCAGATAGTAGATCAAGCACTCTAGGGTCACATTGAGTAGCAAGGCCCAACTGCTTATTCCCAGTCCTACAGTCTGTCAGGTCAGATATTTGTGCAGCAATACAATAAAGTAGGTGAGTGATCTGACCCAGCTGGGGAAACTGTTTCTGAGTCTTTATCTGAGTGGTTTGGGGGTGGTGTTTGGTTGTGTGGGTTTTTTGGTTTGTTGGGGTTTTTTTTTAGTAGTTGTGGGGTGTTTTGTGGTTTTGTTGGGTTGGTTTTGTTTGGTTTGTTGTTTTGTTTTTTTTAAACCAGCTACATGTCCACACAGGCATGAGAACAAGCAATGGGGTAGAGGACAAGGATGCTTAAAAGACCACCACCATCCTAATGGATGAAATCATAGATGCCAAAGCTTTGCTTCCTCTTTGCTGCTGGATGCACACTTTGCTTCTTCCTGTGCATTGGTGTCTAAATACCAAGTGAGCTGAGGCATTTTTTGGCCAGATTGCTTCTCTGAGCCAGCTTCTCCCTTGTCTATCACCACCTGCTTAGAGCAGTACAAGCACAGGTAGAGCTTGGATGGACATAATGCAGCCACAGATCTGCACCCTGAGCTCTTGCCAGGACCGCTGCAGATGCTTAGTGAGGGATGTTTCACACACTGGTATCACTATAAATGAAGAGGCTTTTTCTTCCAGCTTAGTCCACCTCTGCCAAGGAGGTGCAAAGTCTTCCAAGTCCTTTACTGTTGTAGCTTTGTGTCCTCTTTGTACAAGGAACAGGTGTTTTAAAGAGGAGTCTGAATAAAGTTGCTCGTGGCTTGTATTCCTGCTGTCCTGCCTCAGAAGGGGTAATGAAGACTCCAAGATGCCTGCTGGTTGGCACAGGCTCTCTTGGCTTTTGCACATTACTGTGCACATTGAAGGGAATGTTTGCTGGTTTTAATGCAAAAACCCAAATCCTTCATAATCATCTTTCCACTTCCCAGAGGAGAATTCTGAGATGACAAGAAATAGTCCCCAAAGTTGGGCATAACAAAGTTCTTCTGCAGGCTGTTTGATTTTATTACTGTGTTGCTTGTGCATCTTCTATCTGGACATACTCTGCAGCTTAGCACATGCTTTGATCTCAGATAGTGACTAAATTTGTCATCATTATGAAGTTTCCTTTTAGCTATTTGGCTTATGGGGCTTAACACAAACATCTTTTGTGGTGTTGTGCTGCTGCTTCCAGAGTTGCTTTGGCTCTATGGTTATGCAGCATGTTGTCATGACAGAGTGATTCGTGAATTTGTGATGTGTCTACTGAATTTGGGGACTGTAACTGCTTGGCCTTTTGCTGAGCCAAACATCATTTATTTCTTTAATAGAACTTGTACAAATAACTCACCTAGTTGCTTAGAGTGAAGAACTGGTGGCTGTTTGTTTTGGAGGCCTTGAAACTTGAGGAATATGCTAGCAAGATCTTTAGGACTCAGGGAGAGATGGGTAAAAGGAGAAAGGACTTTGTAAGTCCATAGGGCTTCTTTGTGCACCCATAGCTTTTTGTGATAAGAGAAGGGTAGTGAGCAAGGAGTTAAAATCTTACCAAACACCATTGCCAGTTTTGTGTTGGAGTGTGTAGGGATCATCACTCAGAGAATTGTTTTGTTCCTCTGGGAAGTGTCACTATGGGAAGTTAAAATTGGGTCTACAGTGTGTTTCCACAAAATATGTCACTTCCAGATTAACAACAACTTAAATTTCTAAGTAAAGCTTCAGAGTCTCTCAGCTATTTGTGGTGTTTTACTGAGGGGAAACACTTGCCACTTCTCAGCATGGCTGCCACAGGCAGTCCAGGGCCTGTGTGTCCACTCAGGACCAGTCAGGAAAGACCAAAATTCCCAGTCCTGAACCTGCACCATTGTTCCTATCCCCATAGCTCCTTTTCTTACCTTGCCTTTTAACTGGTGTGTGTGTGTGTGTGTGTGTGGAGAAAGCTTTGACACCAGTCTCTCCATCCTCCTTTCTGTCCCAGGCACGTCCAGATCAGCAACGAGTCGGCGATTGACTTCTACAGAAAGTTTGGCTTTGAGATCATCGAGACGAAGAAGAACTACTACAAGAGGATAGAGCCTGCAGATGCTCATGTGCTGCAGAAAAACCTCAAAGCCCCTTGTCTTGGCCAGAATGCAGATGTGCAAAAGACCGACAACTGAACAAAACCCCAACGAACACTTTCTTGCACTTGCTTGTCGCCAAATAAGAAAAGAGAGGCCTCTTNTTTGGTTTTTTTTTGGGGGGGGGGGGGGGGTTTTTTTGGGTTTTTTTTGGGAGTTGTTTTGGGTTTTTTTAAAGGGGTGGGGGTGTTGTTTATTTTTTTTTTCTGGGGTGGGAAAATGTGTGCAGATCTCTTAAGTTTGAGGTGTGGAGGGCTTGAGCAGGTTATCCTGATGACAAGTTCCCTTCAGAATTTCTCTTTTAGTAAGCAGAATGTAAATCCAATGGGGGGAAAAAAGGAAAAGCAATATCTTGTCCTTTGACTCCTACATTATTGTGTTTTTTATAACCTACAAGGTACTTTACTTCCCCCCTCCCACCCCCCAACCTTTGAATGTTACTTCATCACTTCCTACTCTTCCTCTTAATTCCCTCTGCCTCAAAAAAGTATGTTTAGTTCTTCCCAGTATTTTTGAGCGTGGCTTTTTCCCTCCATCTTTTGCTGAGAAGGGCAGGCTACTTTACCTTTTCACTCTGCCTGGGCTGGTCTTTTTGAATGCTTTCTTTAAATACTCCTCACCCAAGCTGGTGCTACACTTCTTAACTGACTGAGAGGAGGGTTTAATGTGATCTTTGGTTTTTTGCATTTTTGTTTACCCAGCTCTCAGCAGACTTCTGCTAGACTAAGAGCTAGATCTGGTGTTGGCAAGAGTAACCTTGTAATCCTGAAACAAGACCCTTGCTTTAAAAATGGGTGTAATGCTGTAGGGCTTATTGAGAGTTAGTTTTATCTGTGTTGTTGGGATGGGAAAAGTGACTGTGACCACCTTAACCAGTTTTGATCACATAAGGCAAGCACTCATCTCCAGATTAATTTGTTCCACCTTCTAAAGCTGTGGTGACCAATCTGAGATGAGGAAACCAGGCAGCAAGGCTGAGAGAGGAAACATGAATCTGACCTGTTTCAGATAGCCTTGCAGGGGTCTCCTGGATTTGCTTGGGATTGGCTTGGCTTGCTGTGTTTATGTGCTCCTCTGGGAGGAGGTGTTTAAGAACTGCACAGTTTGCTTCACTGAAGGGGCTTTTCCTCTTTCCTTGTTCAGTGGTAATACCACAGTTCTCCTCTCCTGAGAGGGTGTTCATGGAGCACCAGAGTGGCATATATTAGCATTTTATGGGTTTGGAAAATAAGCTGACTGGCTTCTTTCTAGTACTGTAACCTAAAAGCTACAGTAAACTCGAGTTAAGCTCTGCTTTGCATCCTTTCATGCTGTGTTTGCCTGAATATCAGTGCTCCTTTCTATGCACTGTTGCCAGCGATTTTACATATGCCAATACAGATACCAACTCCAGCTTGGATTCTTCTCCAAGCACCTGGGAAAGTGCACTGAGCTGAGACAACACCAACCTGCCCCATCCCCTGAGTAGATACTGAACTGCATTCCTTCCCTGTTTGTTTATTTTTTTTTAAATTTAAATTCCTAACTTGAATTCATCCACTTTGAAAGCCTCCAACCTACAGCTGGTTAATAGGTGCTGTCCAGTCATTCAGAGGTGACTTGGGAACCAAGGATTTCAAGGTGGGACTTGTGGTGAGGCAGGGGACACCTTGCCTCATTGCACATCTTGCAGCCTTTGATACTGAAAGGGTGACTGTACAAACTGCTCCAGAATTACTCCTCCTTTCCCAGAGGTGTGTGTAGTGCTCCTTGGGGTGCATCTTGACAGCCCTATGCTGGAAAACAGCTGCTCTGCTTGCTGGGTTTGCACTAGTTGAGTCTTTGGAGATTGCTAACAACAAAAGCCCCTCTGCATGGCCTAAGCCACCTGTGTTTGCAACACTCTGTGGCAGACTCTGGCTAGAAAGAGATAAATGGTTTCCATGGCCAGAGGCAGCCTAGTTTTGACAAAAAACCTTCATTTTAGTACTGCTAGGGGCCTGCTCACACTGGTTATGTTGGCAGTTCCAGCATCTCTCTAGAAGGGGGATGTATTGAAGCACAATTAGCTTGTCATATGCCAACACAGTTTCCTTGGCCATATGTAGACCAAACCAAGAGAGGTAGGTGGAGGGAGAGAGAGAGAGAGAGTATTGTGTGTGAGGATGTTTGTGCAGCACAGCTGTAACTCAGACCATAGCTGCCTCTGGTGCCAAGCAAAGTGCTCTTCATTCTTCTAGAACTAAGTGGTAAGTGTTTGGGTTGGGTAGATGGGTGTGGGGATATGAACTCTTAGGATTTGCTGTTGTTGTAGGCTTCCACAAATCAGTGTGTTTCACAGTTTTCCTTCAGGTTTAAAGTATGAGTCTGATGTCTGAACTTACTTGGATTAACCTTTGTTTCTGTCTCTTTTTTGCTTTGGGCTGCCATCATTCTATGAATGTATCCCTGAAAACAATTCTTAAAGCTCCTACTCCACCACAAACCTGCCTCACTGTAACTTCAGATTAAATGTTTTGTAGGAGGTGGAAGAGTGAGTAACCACAAATCTAAGGCTCCTTTTCCCAGGCTTTCAATCCTGGAAAACGGTTGTTGAACCTTGAGTGTGAGGTTTGATGCGGCTCTCACAGAGAGCTGTATTCCCTGTACGTGGATCAGGGTGAGTGAGGGGTGGTAGTTCTGTGTGACAAACAGTTGCATTTTATTAATACATCAGCTGTGTTGAGCAGGGCAGGAGAGTGCTCTATCTTAATACTGTTACCCAGAGACACTGAAATAGTGTGTGAAGTGTGAACTTACTGCAGAGAACTTCACTTCAGTTGGTTGTTGTTGGAGCTGGACTTCCTCTTAGCTTGAAAATACCAGCTTGTAAACAACCAACTCCTTGTAAAGTTGGGAGTTTCAGTGGGGAAGGAAAGTAGCAGCACTTCCTGTTCTGGATGAAGATCTAGCAAGATAAATGTATGTGACCAACAGTTTTACAGCATAAAATCTGTATTATGTTTTTATTCCTGAATCTCTGCAACAGGTTCTGTCATACATTGGTTGAAGCATGAAGATATTGATGGAAAGATTCCTACTAGAGGAAACCATGGTATGGGGGAAAAGAATCACCCAGGAGAGAGATTCCTCATTTTGGGAGGGGGAAGGGAGAGATTTTATTTTGTGTATACAGAAACTGGTTGAGTTTACATGATGCAACTAATGGTTAAACCTGCCAACTAAATATTACATACTGCTACAACTGAAACAAACTTACATGGTATTTCATTAAATCTTGATGGTGCCCTGTGTCCAGTAAAAAATTGATACCCCAAATTGTTTTATTCTCCCTGATGTTGTAATCCAGGGTCAGCTGCTATGCACAAAGTCTGTGTTTTTGTAAAGTGTTTGCTGACTTGGATGTCTCTTTTGAATCTGCAACTGCTTCCTGATTGATCTGGCTAAGACAACCCCTGGTCTCTTAAGATTTACTCAAAGGTATGCTGTCTGCAATTAACAGATGCATTCTCAACATTACAAGTTAAGTAGCAGGGGGAGCAAATTCTTTACAATGAGATGGTCCATTTTTAATCTGTATCATTGCCCTTGTTGTACATCAGGAGCATGTTTTGGTTTTGGTTTTTTCTCCAACTCTTTAGAAATAACGTTCAAAATAAACGTGCACTATTTGAGTTATGTCATTTATAACTTGTCATGTGCATTTTTTTTTCTTCTGCAGTCCAGCTGTTTTCCTCTGAAATCAGGTATAGATGTTTCATAAACTGTGTAACTCTGAAGATTTCTAAATGTGGTGTGAACTGGGCTGCTGTGATGAGTGCCATGGGTGTCTGACAACTGAGTGAGGTCTCTCTGTTTCTGAATGAAATGGATGTCTGGCAACCAAGGAGAACAAAGTCTCTCTTTTCCTTAAAGTTACAAGCCTTTTCTCAGAAATCTTTTGTCTTATGGGATGTGGAGGGAGAGAGGAAGAGGAGCTGTCCTGGAATATTTTTGTGGTTAGTGAGTAGTCTTGAAATAGAGCAGACATCAAGACCTGTGTGTTTGGGCCTTCAAAGGTTAAATATCATGAAGTATTCAATTAATTGCCAGCTATTTTCAATCTTGACAACAATCTTTGAAAAACTGTGGTTTGTACCTGTAAAAGGAGCTAGTCCTAAGACATAGCAAGTACTCCTCCATATTGACTTTTATCAGGAAGTTATACAAGTAAAACTCACCTGTCTTTATTTCAGTCCATCCTGCTAAAACCATTTCTGTTCATCCCATGCTTTGAGTACCATTTATGAAGTGATAAAATTGTACTGTGGTACAGCTTCTGGAGAAAAATACCACTCCTAATATTCTACAGCATATTCGGTACTCTGTTCCTATAAATTATTCTACCTGCTCATTTAAGTTCCTCTAGAAACTAGTTTATCAGCAGATGGAGTCACTGCATTCCTTGGGACAGAGCTTGGGCTCTGAAACTTGATTGTGATCTTGAGCTGCTGCTCCCAGGGAGGGACCCTGACCTCTGCTGGGGAGGTCCTGGAAGGCACAGCTGGGGATGAACTGCTACCAGGAGCACAACCTTCATCACTCCAGTCTCACCAGCAGTGCCAGAGGCTGGAAGAGTTTTGCTGTACTCAAGCAGTTACAACTGTCCTCCAAACTGTTCAGCCTCTGTCACATTTGTTTACTTCTCTACCCTCAGTCACCTCTCCAAGAGCCTGTACAGGTTTAGACAATTCAGTTACTCTTTAGAGGGAAATGAGCCAATACACTTGATAGTTTGTCCTGCTCTTTCCCAAAGCTTTGCTGATTCTACAGGCAGTTCTGTTCCCCTCGGTCCATTCAGAACTTGGGGGGTTATGGGGTTACTGTAACTGCTTCTGGTGTGCTATTGCCTCTTGGTTGTAGCAGTTTGCTTTTTTTTTTGTTACTAAGATATATTTAAAGAGTAGTCACAATGCCCAGATCTAATAAGTGAGTGTAGTAAGTCATTCACTTCACATGAATAAATGGGATTTCTACCCCCACCCCTGTGTATCACCCTATCTGCCTGTGCTGGGTAGAATTTGCTGTTACAGTGCCCAGTCACTCAACATTACAAGGCTCACATGTCATTCCCAACTCTTACTACCTGGACTAACAACCAGCAAATATTCACTTAGCTCTGCTTCCTTTTTTAAATACTCTTGAAAAGCATAAACCCCTGCACAAGTTTTCTTTGACTCTACTGTACACCCTCCCAGTGGTGTGAAAACTGATCTGTTATTCCCTAATCCCTGATTTCTGGCTTAAGCCATTCTCTGTCCCTGTGAGGCTATTTGCCCTCTGATCTCCAAGAGCTCTAGGACAAGAAACTTATTTGAAGACCTTTTGAATGCCTATTCAGTCTGACAGCTGAGCATTGTAAATTGTTTCTGGCAACAATACTTCTCTTCCCACTGAGGTTCTCCAAATCTGTTCAACCCATCTAGCCCAGTTGCTTTGCATGGGGACACAACTTGCCTTATGTCCTTTTCTCTAGCACCCAAAGAAGCATCAGTTAAATCACATAATGGAAAGGTTTGCTTAACCCTCTCTCTTTAGCCTGCCTTCCTTCCTCCTCCTCCCCAAAGCTTCAGTACTGTAAAAGCATTTGGTTGTACAACCATTTTGCCTAAAGGCCTTATGGCAACACCACCTCAGGCTTTCTCTTTCCCTCCACTCACATGCATATGACCAGTAGTGAGTAAAAACCACACTGGTACCTGGGGAAAGATGTCTTCTGATCACAGCTTTCTACAAGCTGCTGTACCACATCATGCAGACTTAAATCAACCAATATTAACACCTTCTTTCAAAATGAAGCTGTTCAAGTTGTTCTTGGTTAAAAGTATTGAAAATAAAGCTGCAGGAAGCCTTTACCAGTATATCATCTCATCTCCTCAGTGTGAAGCTTTTATAAATATTTGTGCAAAACCTGTTGAGCTGGGAAGGGGGAGGCTGGCAGGGTGTAAGCTCTCTTGCCCTATAATTGCTAGGCTGTGTTCCCTGCCAGAAACAGACTGCTGCTGTTCACCAATTTCCTGCTCCATGTGATTTCAACAGTGGAGTTTTTCCTGCTGTCTGGATTTCTGATACTGTATTTTAGATATCTAACACTATACAGGTAATCTGAAGAATTATGAACTGAAAAAAGGCACAGTAGGGTAGCAGAAAGTAAAACAAGTTTTGCTGCTTTGGACAGCGGGTGGCTTTTTAGTAAAAATGTTCACTGAAAAAGCTCACTACCCTTTAAAAGGGTGTGTGTATAACACAATTTGTACTGGAATAAACTGATAAAGCACCAGTATCTTGTATTTCCACTTCAGCTGTATCATGTAAGAACTAAAACATGAAACAGAAAAGGTATTTTACACCATGAAGCTGCAATTTCTAACTTCCAAATTTCTCTGCAAAACCAGCTACATTCCTCCACACCTGGCAGATGAATCTTCCACATAACAACAGCCTGACAACTATGTTGCAAGCAGCAGCTACTCAAAGTAGTATTTCTTTTTCCACATGTACCTGCTACCGTGACTCACTTCAGCAGCACGAAAGCAGCACAAAAGGCTTTGGACACTGCTTAAGAAGGTTGACCCTGCTCTGTGTTATGTTTTAGGATGGCATGTGGATAAAAGAGGCTGTCTGGGAAAGGGCATCTATGTCTTCCATAAAGCCATGGAACTTCCATCACAGTTCTTTCTGAAACAGCCTAAAGAGGCAGAAGAGGCTTTGCAACTCCAGCATCAACTACAGGTGAGCAGATAAATTGGATGTACTCATAAAATACAGCTGAGAAGTGAATACACTCCTGGAGAAGACGGGTGAGAGGTCTTACTCCCTGGACCCGAATATGCACAGGATGTCGTCACGCTCCTCCTGGCCTGGCAAGTAAGTTCCAGGGGGTTCCCGATAAACGCCTGGCTGCTCCTCGGGATTCGCAGAGCCATTAACCTGGTAGCTTATTTTGGGGGGTGGGGAGGAAGGAATCTCACCCCAAGCCTCACCTCCTCTCCGGAACGTCGCCGGCGGGGGAAGCGGGACGGCGCTTCAACGAGCGGGTGTTACTACTAGCGAAGTCCGTGCGGCTAAAGCGGAGACTTCGCTCCGATCGGGATCGATTCCCGGCACCGGAGACGCGGAGTTCAGCCCTCGGCCGCCGCGTAGGGCTCTCTTCCCAGCCCTCTTTCAGCTTCGTCGCCTTCGCTGCCCCGCCGCACGGCGACTTCGCGCCCGGAGAAACGCTACCCAGGCACGGCTGGCGGTTACCTGCCCGGCGCGGTGCCGCTGCCGGCCTCGGGGAAGCCGCCCCACGCCGCAGCCGCCCCACGCCGCAGCCCTTCTCCGACGCGGCAGCCCGGGCTGCGGCCCCAGTATCGGGCCGGGAGGTGGCGGAGAGATGGAGCCGAGAAAGAGCCGGCTTCAGCGGACGCTGAGGCGATGGCGGAGATACGTCCGCTTTCCCTTTAAG
>VXBZ01012532.1:69092-91791 GCA_013399135.1 Heliornis fulica | reverse complement strand
CAAAACAACCCACAAGCAGAAAAGCCATCTCTATGTGAATGGAGCAAGGGAAACGTGCAGCTTATTATGGGATGCTTTGAAGCTGCTGAGTGGAGCTTATAAGACCCTGTTGTTTTGAACCTGGGTGTACAGATCTACCCCAGGTATTAAGAGTTTCTTGGGAAATGCCAGGTTCACGGGCTGCTCCTGCATGCCTTGTCCCAGGGACAGTCTCCTACCCAGAGACCTTCAGAGAATCAGCTGGTACCAGCATAATGTAGAACACAAGAGGGGCTGACAGCCCACTTGCCTGGTTCTTCCCAAATGAAACAGAGTCCTCCAAAAGAGGAGGAGCAGAGACCTCTGAGCTAAAGCACCAGTTGGAGATTCAGACAAGCCCAGCTCAATACCTGCAATGCCATGAGCAACCAGACAAAGCCCTGTGCCACCCTGACCAGTCACTGGCTGCCAGTGTGCAAGAGCAGCTCTTGCAACTCCTTCTGCTCCACTGTCCTATAGGCAGGTACTCCAGAAACCTGCCCAGGAGCCTCCAAGCTGTTTTTTCTAGCCCTGTACTTCTCCAAAGACAGCAAGGCCAGCTCCAGGAGCTGTGCCTGGCAACACTAAGTTTTCCAAAGGGGAAAAAGAGGCAAAAAACAGTTAGGTAGTTAGAAGACACTGATCTTGGAAGCTCAGCCAGCCCTACCTCAGCCTACTCCAAGTTGAGCCACCCCTCAGGAAACCAGCTTGGTCAAACACCTGGATAAATGAATTTCTCCTTTTGAGGGCACATGGTGGGCAAAGCCCAAAAAGGGACCCACCTAAAGTAAACTACTGTGCTCTTCCCCTCTTTGCAAGCCAAGGGGAAGGGAAGAGAAAGACCCAAGAGCACTGGGAACTTAAATCTAGCAGATGCTTAACACACCCTTATCCTATCCTGCTGCTTTCCAGTCATCTGCCAAGTTAAGGTCTGTCCCCCATCACACCATCTCCCTCCCAGAGCAGCAGGTAGTTAAGAGGGAGCAGTACCACTCCAAGGACAGCCAGACAGATGACCACAGCAAAGGAGGCATAGGCAGAGTAGGCACTGGCATTGATGTCCGGGTGACGAGTCTGGTAGAGCTTGAGCATGCACAGTCCAGCGATCATGTACATGAAGGAGGTGTCTGTGGAGGGAGCACAAGAGAAACACTGAAAACAGGTACTGCCAAGTAGGCTGAGAAAGCTGCTGTGAGTGCATATAAAGTGCAGGAGCAGGGCTAAACCCAAGGCTGGCAGGCACCACTCCCCAGTGCTGCACCTTGTTGGACACCACTTTGTGCTTCGCCGGCTCGCAACACGTCTACCACGCTCCAGGGCAACAAAAACTGGAGGGGCTCAGAAAATAAAGTGCCCTCAGTGCAGCACAGAAACAGGGAATCATATAATGGTTGAGGTTAGAAAGAACCTTTGGAGGTTGTCTGATCCAACACCCTCAGCTCAGGCAGGATCAGCAATAAGAGGGTGGCCAGGACCACCTACGGTCAGGCAAAGGACTTCACAACCCCTTTGGGCAACCTGTTCAGTCTTGGACCACCCTCAAAGGAAACAAAAAATTAAAAATCTTTAGTTTCATTTTGTGCCCATTGCCTCTTTTTCTGTCACTGGACACCACTGAAGACTCATCTTCATTCCCTCTCATTAGGTATTTATGCACACAGACAAGATCCTGCCTGAATCTTCTCTTCCCCAAAAAGGTGGTGGAATCCACAGAGGATGTTTTCCACGGAGATGGCAGACTGATTTCTTAGGCTTGAATGCCCTGACACTCAGGCTGTGCACTTGCTGTCTTCAAACACTGAGCTGCAAAAGCAAGGTGCAACACCAGAGTCCCAAGGTCTGGAGAAGAGGCATTTCCCCGACATCCTCAGCCTCACTGCCTCCTGACTGAGCCCTTAGAACAGGCAGCCTCCAGAGGCTTTGCAAGGGTAGAGGGATGGGAAATACCAGCAACTCATCAGGAGACAGAGCATGGCAAATCCTACCTCCAGTTCAAAAGGAGAAGGAAATTCAGCTTACCAAACTGGAAATTGGAGTAATTAGGGCAGACGTGATAGCAGGCACTGAGCACTCCTTCCATCATCAGGGCAATGCCCATAGCATAGAAGAGACCAAAATGCTTTGGGATCCCATAGTCCTGGAAGAGAGCAGAGATGCACAGTAAGTACCTTCACTGTCCTGGGTGACAAATGAGCTTCTGCTCCCCATCACTTCATCCCTTCTAACCTCTACACATGTTCTTCAGTCACCAGTGCAGCACAGTACACTGCCCAGAACTGAGAGCACTGGGGACCCAGAATAGCATCCTTGCTCTTGTGGTCAGGGACATTAAAAGCACCTGAACAGCAGAGCCCATCAGCCCAGTGGAGAAGGCATTTCCATCACAACTGGGCTGGTATCTCATCTGAAAACCATAAGCAGCTGATCCTTAGAGCTGCTAAACCCATAATGGCTACCAAGTCAGTAAAAAAAACAGAGCCATTTGTTTCCAGAGGCCACCAGAACCACCACCCACAGGGCTGCAGATTTCTCCATCCTCTCCCAGAAGATACTGAAAAGCCTGCAGAAGTTCTGGCTACAAACAGCTCTGCTCCAGAGCTAGAGGCAGCCAAATCCTCTAGGTTACTGCAGGCAGCTCTATTCCCTCTCATTAACAAGAGTGCCAAGAAAGGAAGTCTTGAGTATATAAGACTAATCCAGGCTACCTATAAACAAAAGCATCTTGGGACATTCCTACTGTCCTAGTTCCTCCAAAGTGAGGGAGAAAGAGCTACAGCCACAGGAGTCATTCCTCTACTCCTCTCCTTGTCTTTGCAAGCCCAGGCTGGGCCACCACAACAGCATGAACATACAGCAAGGAGAAAAGTATCGGTGTGCAAGAACATAAACATCCCACCTGGATGCTTTTTCAGAGAGGGGGAGAAGAGGAAGGTTCCTCCAGCAAGGAAAGCAAATGGAAACTCATTGTGTGTCACACTGATTCAAACTGTCCCTGTCTTTCCTCTCACCACTCAGCCCCATGCAACCATGCTTCCTACCAGGGTATAGACATCTTTCATCTCCATGGCCCGACGATGGAGGATGTCCCTGCGCAGCACAATGAGGAGGAAGAGAAAGCCCAGCAGCATGTGGCCCACATTGCTGAGGATGTTGTTGAAGGCACTGCAGGGGAAAATAAGGTTTAAGACAAAGGCAGCACAGCAGCAGGAAGGTGAACCCTGGGCCATGATAAGCTGAATATTTCACTTCCCAACCCTCCATCCTCCAGCTGCCAAACACCTGCCTGGTTTTCATCCTGGATGACAATTTAAGGTTGAGTAGTTCACCTGCCACAGCAGATTTAACACTTCCTCTGCAAGATTCCCAGAGTTGGGCTTTTTCTCTCTTTTATTTTTGCCCTCCCACACTAGATCAGAGTTCTGATAAGACTGATCTGAACTTTGCAGAGCTGCTGCTCCTTAGATGCAAACTAAAGTGTCCAAAAGATGACAGGAGCACCTCATTGCTGTGCTGCTGGTTTGCTAGAGGAACTCAAGTGCCACATGTTCCTCAGTGCATGTGTCTCACTGCAACAGAAAGCCACTGCTGAGCAAAGCAGAAAACTCAGAGCCCTGAACCCTCAGTGGTCTTAACCCAGTTACTGTGATCCTGGCAAGGATAAAATCCTGACCTGGACACGGCACAAACCCCCAGGAGGCATGAGACAGGAATGCACTGACCACAGGGCTCACCCACCTCAGCACCCCAAGGGGGTGAGCACACAGGAAGTTGTAGTAGCAGATGTCCTGATTGCCTGTCACATTCACTACCTGGACAGAGAGGAGGTGAGAGACCTGGTGTTAGTAGATCCTCCGTGTTGAGTGTGAGAACACTGCGCGTACACGCGGTGTAGCGGGACACAGCCCAGCTCTAGCACTGGCACAGGGGAGCACAGGCATCTGCAAGTGAAGCTTTAGAAGATGCTGCCACAGGCCACAAATCTGACAACAGTGTTCAGAGGAAACATGGTGGGCTCTCAGCCTCACCATGAGTGGATCTGCTTGCAGACACCTGAACAGCAGCAGGATAGTGCGGGTGGGGAGGGGAGAAGGGAGGAAGAGTCATTCCTATCCCAGCCAGCCCTGCTTGCTTTCAGTTGTCTTTAACAGCAGATTCCTTCTGCCTCTAAAATGAACCAAGCCCCAAAGGAGACATCAGATGAGCAGGAAAACAGCTACACTCCTGCTTCCCAAGTAAAAATAGCAGAACTGCAAGCCCAACGAGCCAAGCCAGTAGCAACACCAACCCATGGTGCAGAGAAAGCAGCTAAGGTACACTGCCCCTCAGACAGAGCAGGATTCCTGAGTGATCCCAGCTTGACTGTGACTATCACCCTTGCACCATGCAACCACAGAGGAAGGTAAAAGGCAAGAGCACCCAAGCACAGGGTGGGGGACAGGCACACAGAGCCCAACGCACCGTCTGGTAAGTGATGACGAGCTGGATGACCGGCAAGGCATAAAACACTGCAATGGTGATAATGTTCCTGCAGAGGGGAGACAGTAGGAGCAGTTACACACCCTAAAACTGGTGCACACCCAGGACAGAGCCCCAGGTATTGGTGGAGGAATGCATACACCTTGGTGCCTAAGGGCACAGACCCATCTCTCTCAGTTGGAGTTTTATACCCCTGGTTATGATCTCCTGAAGCAGAAAAATGCACTAATGAAAACAGGAGGCAAATGCTAAGGGCACAAGAAAAGCCAGGATGTGGACCACAAACTCATGTGTTTGAGTGCCAATTTCTCCCCTTCCCCAGTATGTTCCAGTAGACACATTGTTATCACACTTTAAAGCAATTATGCACACCAGGACCACGTGTGCACTGGTCCACAAATATCCTTATTTGAGGTATGTGGGATCTGCAGTTAACTGGTTGTAATGGGGTCAGGATGTGTAACAGGATGGCTCAAAGGACATCCTCAGGTGTGAAGACCTGCATGTGAACAGACACCACCACCAAGTCCAGAACTTTGTGCCTTACCAGTCTGCTTTTTCCTTACCAGAAATAGATTTTGTATTTTTTGCTGACAATCCTTCGGTCCTTTCTGGACAAGTCTGATAGGTAGAGGAACACCTAAAACATGAGTGGAAGGGGAGAGAGGGAATTAAAAAAAAACCAAACCAACAATAAAAAACCCCAGACACCACTGGTAAGGACCAGTGAAGCCAGTAGAAGATGTTGGCATATTCAGACAACAGGCTGCTGGTGCTCTTTGGACTGCTTGCTGTACCCTTTGGTTCTGTGGGCAACGAGTTCTGCAAAGCCCTCTGCAAACAGCTCTGACTGCACAGAGCAGCACAGGGTGACACAAGGAGGCAGTCTGGTAGCTGCCAGCTTAAACCCTCTCTGCACATCCACTGCAGTCACAGTGCTCACACCAGACCACCTGTCATACACTATTTTCTCCCTATGCTGTCCCATCTTCTTGAACTCTCTGGGACACTCCGAGCTTCTTCCCCCTTCCTCAAAGTCCTGATATATTCTGATTCTCCACTTTAAATCACTGATTTCAGCAGCACACACAACAGTAAGAAAACTTCTGCAACTCTGAAAAAGCACTAAGAACCACATTTAGCTTTGTTAGATGAAATCCACCTAGAAGGGAAGTGGAAACTTAAACACCACGACCAGTGGTGCTCCTGGCCCAGATGTGTCCGTGGCCCAGGGTCCCAGCTGTACCTTGGTGCGGATGACATTCTTATCACTTTCAATTTCTGGCATGGTGTCAAAGTCACTCTCCTCCTCCACAGAGCTGTCTGTGTCAGAACCAGCTGGCAGCCCACGCTCAGGGGACGACATCGGACGGCCCCCGCTGGAGCTCGACTCGTCTGGAGCAGGGCAGGGAGAGGGAAACAGGCAGGTAAAAGGTTAAATTCTCCTGTGCACAGCAACAAGAAAGCTGCCCCAGATACCTACTGCAACCTGCTGGGCCAAGCTGGTGTGGTTATTTCAGGGAACAATTTTTTTCCCCCCACAGTCACAGCAAGGTTTCTTAAGTCTCAGGTATCAGCTAAGATAAGGCAAGGACCCCTCAGCAATGTTTTGGTTTCTTTCCCCTGCTTTTACTCTATTACTTTTCATCTCTAACATTTTTCTACTCTTTACTAGCCTGGGCTCTCAAACTTGGAAGCCTGAGACAAGCCAAGGAGCTTTACTGAAAGCAGCAGGCTGCTCAGGAGTCAGAAACAGGCTGACTTAGTTCACCTCCAGATTTTACATAGGCATTTGTAAAACTATTGCACAACAGAAGACAAAGTAAGTACAATTTTCAAAGCAGGCAGAACATCATCTGTGCTCTGGTACTGGCCACCTGCAGGTCAGCAGAACCTGCCACCACTTCCCACAGGCTGGCCAAGCTTCCAGCCAGCCCACTGCCCATACCAGCACAAGCAGAACATAAGTTTCTTACCTATTTCCCCCACTTTTAAACATTTCCTTGAGAACTGGGGGGGTAGGGTGGTGCTGAAGCCCTCAACTCTATTCCAGGACACGGATTTTCTTCAATTTTCCCCAAACCTCATGAAATAGGAGCTCCATGTTTCTTTGTCAGGCATTCAGAAATTTCAACACCTTCACAATCCACCAACTGGGTGACATCTGGAGTGTCAGGGCTGTCTTTACACCACGGTGGCCCAATGCATCCTCAGCTGGGACCAAATGTAATACAGGGCTGCTCTCCCCTCTCATTTTGAGCAGCTGACTCATGCTGCCCTAGACCTGCACCACATCACCCTACAACCTGAGTCCTCAAGCTGCCAAATTCAAGGATTAAGCCCAAAAGTCCACAACCCTGAGCCCAACCCCCATTCACAAGGGTATAAAACTGTTGTAATGAGACTAAGACATACTCTGGCAAAAGAAAGCATTTCCCATCATAGGTGAGGAAGACCCTTAGGAGTTCTTTCTCCTCCTCTGCTGCCAGAGTATGGTTCATCTGCTGTCAGTCTGACATTATTTCTCCCCTAATGAAACTTCTGGGCTGCAAAAAGCTCTGATTCTGTCCTGTTTTTTTAGTGCAAGCCATGCTTTGGTCTAAAAGCAGGCTTGGTGAGCTAATAACAGACTCCTCTAAGTTTGGTTGGGAGAGACCTTTGTTGGTAATTAACAACCTAATGAACTTCCTGCATGAAGCAGCATTGTCACCAACACTATCAGGTGAACATGGCTTTGTCTAGCTGAGATGAACATTTCTAATGACACAGTTTCTCTAGGCACCTCTTCCAGAGATTTGCCACCTTTCTGATGTGGATGCTTTGCCAGAAATTGCCACCTGAACTGCTCAAGCTGCAATTTTTCTTTTTAAATAGTGGCCAGCTGCTCCTAAAGCAGCTTGTAGCTTTATTCCCTTCAGGCTTTAAGGCATCTTAAAGTGCCTTCCCCTGCTCTAGGTAGAACCCTCCCCATGCCCCCAGTTCTGGGAGATACTGTACCTATAGCACCATAGCTGCTTCCCTCAGGGGTGCTGGATGTGATGGGGTGGGAAGATGTCATAATCCCAGATCCTGCAATTGAAACAGACCCGAAAGGGATAGTTAAGTTTTATGTCAGTGCTTCAAAACATACCTTCAAGGTGAATGCAAACAGCCTGAAGAGCTGGAGGGGCTTGGGAGAAGCTGTCTTTCCCCAAAACAGATGGCAGTCTCTCCAGAGCACACTGTGCAAATGGGAAACCCTTGCTTTGCAAGGTGAAGCAAATCATAGAATTTTAAAGCTGGAAATGACCCCTAAGATCATCCAGTCCAACCATTAACCCACCGCCACCAAGTCTACCCTTAGACCATGTCCTCAAGCCCCGCCTCTCCCCGTCTGTTAAACCCCTCCAGGGATGGGGACTCAACCCCCTCCCTGGGCAGCTGTTCCAATGCTTGAGGACTCTCTCAGGACAGAAGTTCTTCCTAAGATCCAACCTAAATTTTCCCTGGTGCAGCTTGAGGCCATTTCCTCGAGTTCTGTCACCTGTTACTGGGGAGAAGAGACCACCCCCCACCTCACTGCAACCTCCTTTCAGGGAGTTGTAGAGAGCAATAAGGTCTCCCCTCAGTCTCCTCTTCTCCAAACTAAACCCCCCCAGCTCCCTCAGCCTCCTCATAGGGCCTGTTCTCCCGACCCTTCACCATCCTCGTTGCCCTTCTCTGGACACGCTCCAGCACCTCAACGTCTTTCTTGAAGTGAGGGGCCCAAAACTGGACACAGTACTCGAGGTGAGGCCTCACCAGTGCAGAATACAGGGAGATTATCACCTCCCTGGTCCTGCTGGCCACACTGTTCCTGATCCAAGCCAGGATGCCATTGGCCCTCTTGGCCACCTGGGCACACTGCTGGCTCATGTTTAGGCAGCTGCCAACCAACACCCCCAGGTCCCTTTCCCCCAGGCTGCTCTCCAGCCACTCCTGCCCAAGCCTGTGACATTGCCTGGGGTTGTTGCAACCAAATCCATCAGCTTCTCCACACACAGGCTGCCAGAATGATTCCAAAGAGCCTGAACCTCCCACCAGCATCCTGTATGGATCACACTATGGGGCTGCAAGACTTGGCAAATTCTAGAGCAAGTCTCACAACACTCAGACCAGCCTTATGAATTTCTAGTTCTCCTCCTTCCCCTCCTCACAAATTGATCTATTCAAATATTGCTACCTCCACTCACCCCTGGGAGGGAGTCATAGGTAGCCTCTGGCAAGACAGCTGCTACACAGTTTTAATGAAGCAAGGACAAGTTGGAGTTGATGACAAGAAGGGCAAGAGTTTGAGTGCTGGGAAGTCCCAGTCTCCCACCCACACATTTGAGGCAAGGAGGGCTACACCTCCCAGTCCAGTTGCCAGTGGTGGTAAACTGCAAGGTAGGTCCAGCCACTTAATAAAGCTTCATCCTCATAACAACATCACGTGGCCAGTCAGCAGCAAGGAGATGCAGAACATGGGACAGTGTTTAAAGATAAGCAACCTCTCCTCAGCCTGGCAATGGCCTGGCTTCCCAAGCTGCATCCCTGGCTTCCCAGTACCTGGTCTGACCCAAACTGACAGGCACAGGCAGACTCCTCTCTCTGGCTAGCAATTCCAGGCACTTCTGGAATACCCTCTGTAGGGTTTCATACACTTTCCACTAGCCACATATGTAAAGAACCTCAAAGAAAATGACTTGTCAAGAAGGCAGGTGGCCAGTAAGTCAGGAGAGGTCCTCCTCCCCCTTTACTCTGCTCTGGTGAGACCTCACCTGGAGTATTGTGTCCAGTTCTGGGCCCCTCAGTTCCAGAAGGACATACAACTCCTGGGGAGAGTCCAGCACAGGGCCACCAAGATGATGAAGGGAGTGGAACATCTTCCTTGTGAGGACAGGCTGAGGGAGCTGGGGCTCTGCAGCTTGGAGAAGAGGAGACTGAGGGGTGACCTCATTAATGTTTATAAATATGTCAAGGGTGAGTGTCAGGAGGATGGATCCAGGCTCTTCTCAGGGATGGCCAGTGACAGGTCAAAGGGAAATGGTTAAACTGGAACATGGAAAGTTCCATCTTAATAGAAGGAGGAACTTTTTCCCCGTGAGGGTGACAGAACACTGGCACAGGCTGCCCAGAGAGGTTGTGGAGTCTCCTCTGGAGACATTCCAGACCAATCTGGACACGTTCCTGTGTGATCTACTCTAGATGATCCTGCTCGGGCAGGGGGTTGGACTGGATGGTCTTTGGAGGACTCTTCCAGCTCCTCATATTCTGTGATTCTCTGCCAGGTAACCAAGTGAAGATTTGGAAGTGGAGGAAGCACGGAGGCCAGGGAGAAGAGGCCCTGCCCTGGCTCTAACCGCTGCGTCAGGCCTAGCTCACACTCGAAGTTCAGGCCCACTTCCCAGCACGGGTCAGCAAAGTGAATGTCCCACACCAGGTGTGGCTCCCTCAGCTATTGTCTCCACCAGAGAGTGATGATGTGGAATGGGAAGTGTCCCACAGGTTAAAAAAAAGAGTTAACTGCCAAAGCCAGGTATAACCTGTGTGACAGGAGCAGAGAGGCACACAGAGTTCAGGAGACTCAAAGACAACAGGCAGAGACAGACTGTTCTGCACCTCCATCCACACTGTTTCTTTGTGGGGAAGGGACAAGGAAAAGGGAGTGATGGAGAAGGCAAGACTTTGAAGTGGGAAGAGAAATTCTAGGGGGTAGAAAAACTGAGAAAGCTAGTGTGCCCTGGGTGATCTGAAGGACAGAAGAAACACCTCTCCTATGAGGAGAAGCTGAGAGAGTTGGTGTTGTTCAGCCTGGAGAAAGCCTTTCAATGCTTAAATAGGACTTTTAAAACAAAAAAAATAGGGACAGATTATTTTTTTTAGTAGGACCTGTTGCAATAGGACAAGGAATAATGGTTTTTATGTAAAAGAAGGTAGGTTCAGGCTAAATATAAGGATTTTTTTTTTAATAAGGGTGGTAGAACACTACCTCTAGTTACCCAGAGGTACTAGACAGTCCATATCCCTGGAAGCATTCAAGGACTCTCCCTCAGAGCCTCAGGGCTCTGAGCAACCTGATTTAGCTGAAGATGTCCCTGCCCATGGCAGAGGGGTTGGACTAGATGATCTTTGACCAAACCACCCTATGATTCTATGACAGGGAAGATGCTGGTTACCATTTTATAGGTAGTCAGACACACACCCTGAAGAGACACAATAAAGAAACTAACAGCATGAATGAGGACATGGTTCCTCCTCAGAAGAAAGAACTCTATGAAGGTGGCATCACAGAATTGTAGGGGTTGGAAGGGACTTCCAGAAATCATTGAGTCTAACAGCCCTGCCAAAGCAGGTTCCCTAGAGCAGGTTGCACAGGTAGGGGTCCAGACAGGTCTTAAATATCTCCAGAGAAGGAGACTCCACAACCCCCCTGGGCAGCCTGTCCCAGTGCTCTGTCACCCTCACTGTGAAGAAGTTCTTTCTCACATCAGTGTGGAACCTCCTGCGGTCCAACTTGTGCCCATGTCCCCTTGTCCTGTCCCCACAGGCCACTGAGTACAAGGGAGAGGACAGGTCACAGAAGGAGAAGCAAATCTAGGAGCAAATCTGTAAAATCTGAAGGAACTGCACTCCTTCCCTTCACAGGGGTATCGTTCAATGCAGGAACTCCATTCTCTACCCTCAAGGTCCATGCTAAGCACAGCAGCTGTGTCCTGCAGCTCCTTTGAGAACTTCACAAGCATCAGAATTTAGCTTCCACCTCTCACAGGGCAGCCTGTAAAGCTACCTTCAGCACTTGAACCCTCAGCTGCAGCTCTGGCAGCACTCCCTGGGGCTTCTGGTGTCACCCAGCTGAGACTGTACTTCCCTGCATTAATGATCCCTTGCCACCAACCTGGGGCTCTGCCAGGGCCTCAGGTTTCCCAAACACACACACATTTCTTCAGGGTCCCAAGATCTGTTGTTGTCTCACATCTGATTGTGAAGAAAACCTTTCACACATATTCCACATGCAGGGATGCCTAAATGGACCTCAGCAGCTAAAGATGTCGCTCCTGAGACCCCGATGCCCCCAGGTCCTTGGCAGAGATATAAACCCAAGTAATGCCAGGTCAAACTGAAGTTCCACTGCTGACCCTTTAATCAATCACACTAGGATGCTTTAAAGTTTAATTTAACTAAAATTAAGCTAGGATGCTTATCAATGCTTATCTGGTGGTATGTAGCAGACTAAGCAGACTGAAGAAGCTGGGGATTAAAAAAAAAAGACAAAACATAAAAGGCAATGCACCAAGAACCTTCCAGTGCTGCCAGAACAGTCCATACTCCCTTTCCCAGGGAGAGAGGGACACATAACAATACCTTTATTCTCGGACCAATGCTTTGAACTACTTTGTAGGCACTAAATATTTAATCAAAATGAAACAACCAGCCTCCCACACCTCTCCAGAAAGCAGAAAATCCCAGTCTACAAGACAAAAATTTCCATCTTTCACTGGTAGCCTCTTAAATGCAGCTGATTTTATAATGCAGAAATCTGCAGTATGTTGAACTGTGGGTGGAGCATCAAGTAAACTGAATCCAATACCAAAGTAAATAATACAAACCCCACTACCTAACTGCATTAGTCACTCACTCACTTGGCTGTCAGCAACTCCCAGTTAAAAACAAAGTTTTAGTTAAATTAAAAAAAGCATAGACCTCATGCTTAAACCAGACAGAAGAAATCACAGACTCACAAGGTTGGAAAAGACCTTTAAGATCATCAAGTCCAACCTTACCTGTCCTCTTCTTAACCATATCCCTGAGCACCTCATCTACCTGTCTGTTAAATACACCCAGGGGTGGGGGCTCAACCCAACAACTCTTTCAGTGAAGAACTTTTTCCTAACATCTAATCTGAGCTTACCCTGGCACAGCTTGAGGCCATTTCCTCTTGTCCTGTCACTTGTCTGAAGAGACTGTCACCCACAACCTCCTTTCAGGTAACTGTAGGCAGTGATAAGGTCTCTGGATAAGGTCTCCCTCAGCCTCCTCTTCTCCAGACTAAACACCCCCAGTTCCCTCAGCTGCTCCTCATAAGATTTGCTCTCCAGACCCTTCACCAGCCTGGTTGCCTTTCTCTGAACATGTTCCAGGACCCTGATGTCCTTCTTGTAGTGTGGGGCCCAGAATTGGACACAGTACTTGAGGGGTGGCCTCACCAATGCTGAGTACAGGGGCACAATCACCTCCCTAGACCTGCTGGCCAGGCTGGTTTTGATACAAGCCAGGATGCCATTGGCCACCTGGGCACACTGCTGACTCATGTGCAGTCTGCAGTCCACCCCCAGGTCCTTCTCCACCTGGCAGCTGTCCAGCCTCTCTTCCCCAAGCCTGTAGCACTGCATGGGGTTGTTGAGTCCCAAGTGTAGGACTCTGCACTTGGCCTTGTTGAACCTCATCCCCTTGGTCTCAGCCATTGGTCCAGCCTGTTCAGGTCCACATTTCCACCCAACCAGGGACTGGAACCCTGGACCCACAGATTAAAATCCTGATGCTTTCCCAACTGAGCTATCTGGGTTGGTTCAAACACCCTCTCTCTGGCCTCACAAGAGAGGAAGCTCTAACATCTTTTATCAGTACCAGGAACCATGTGTACATGTACAGGGAAGGAGGCTTGAAGGGACAGAAAGTACTTGACTGACAGCCTGTCCCTTGTCCAGCCTGGAACCTATACTGTTCACTTAAAGCTGTCACACAAGAGAAGAGGCTCCTCACCATCCTCAGGACTCGATCTCCCAGCCAAAGCCTTCCTCCGAACCCTGAAAAGGAACAGCAGGATTCATCAGACAGCCAACAAACTCCACCACCTGCCTGCCATGGCAGGAGTTATCTAGGACACCAACAGGTAAACATGGTGTAAGTTTGGGAAAAAAAAACAAACCAAACAACCAAAAAAAACCCCAAAACCAACAGAAACACAAAGAAAAAGTCCAAAATGTTGTTTGGACCAGACATGGCTCAGCCACGACTACTTTGGAAGTCTGAGAGTAGACAGCAACAGAGGTGGGGTTTGCTCACCCCTCAATTATCCATGAGGGACAGGACAAGCTGCATGACTGTGCCATCCTGCACTGCACATTGTGTGAGAGTCTCAGGCCACCTTCCCAAACAAAACTCCCCTACTGTGGGGACCAAGCACATAAGAACTGAAAGGGGAGCAGGAGCTAGAAGCATGTAGCTGTGGAGAGCAATAAGGTCTCCCCTGAGCCTCCTCTTCCTCAGAATAAACAAGCCCAGTTCCCTCAGCCACTCCTAAGACTCTCAAACCCCTGTGATTTGGAAAAAGGATTTGCTTAACCACTGGCACTGCCAACACAGGCAGCAATGATGGATCCCAACAAGCATCACCAGCCCCAGCACCCTAAGAGCACGTGTCTGCTGCCCCACCAAGGCTCTCATCCCTGTGCAGCAGTCATCCACCCTACAAGAACAAATCTCATTTCCCTTTTAGGCTGGTGTCCTCTTCCTTCCCCTCTGGGTCCTGCTCTCACTCAAGAGTACTCCAAGATGACCTCCAGTGTGGAACAAGGGATCCTGAGGAAACTAGGAAGTGTTTAGATCCTCTCTCCCCACTCCAAGAGGAACTTTTCATGGTAGCTGTACCAAACCTCAGATATTCCCTTCAACACAAGCCAAATCATCAAGGTCTGGGGCAAAGGGAGGTAGGTTAGGAAGGAAACCAGCAAGCCCAGGACTCCAAGGCCCTGTAGTTATTGCAGTAGTTGGTATAGCACTCTGGGAAGTACTTTGATTCCCTAATTCTCTGGCACCCCATATCCCAGACTGGCTCCACCACAACTTCTAACTCCCACAGTGTCAGGAAACACGGGGTAGGAGCACTACAACAGCCAGAGGGTAAAGCCTTAGGTTTTCATCATTGGCATGATATCAACAGCAGAGCAAGAAAAGTTCTGGCTGATGGTCAATAGGAGTCCACTGAATAGTCACAAACCTGCCTGGCAGGTCTGCTCAGATGTTTGCCACTCCACTTGCCTGAAATCACTTCAGGGTGAGCCATCTCTGAGGAAGAAGATAAATAGAAAGGCTGTTCTTGTAAAAACCCTCAGCTTACCTGATGTAGTGCACAAAAGCAACCACCACTGAGCCCAGGTAAAATGAGAGGAAACTCAGGAAGCTGAAGAACATGGCCTGGACATAAACGGACTCTGAAGAAAGAAAAGGCATCATCAGCTCCCAAATCCAGCACAGCACCTCTAGAGCCAGTGCTCCCATCACCTCCTTCCAGTACCATCCAGTGACAACACCCAGCCTCAATCAGTCCTTCAAGACCCACCTCCTTTCTTTAAGGGGAACCACCAGAACCTCTTGCTAGGTCTCCCCACCACCATTTCTTCACCACCAGCGTTGGCTGGTGTGCCCATGCAGCCACCTGCGTGCCACGCAACACCTCCTGAAAGGAACTGGTGCTGCAAAGGTTGGGACTCCTCTGCTGGTGTTTTCTGCACCATCTCATCTCACCCCAGCCATGCCCTGTGCATGAAGAACCAAGTCCCACCATCAAGCTGCACTGCTCTGCACAAAGGTACTGACTTTTAATAGAAGGCACGATCGTCACTTGAAGGTTCTTTGTCCGCTGCAGATTCCAGGTGCGGTTGACATTCCCTGTGAGATGCAAAGTGTGAAAACAATCAAACAGAGATAATCAAACTGTTTATCTCTGTTCTCTGCACCTGCCTTTTACTAAAACCTGTCTGAGTTTTTGCTCCAAACCTTCCCCATTTGCCAATGTACAGCATTTTCCATATGTTTCACCTCACCTCTACCCACAGCCTGGTTTTCAGGCCAGAAATCCCCACTTGGCTTCTTCCTACATTGCTCAAGTCTGGATGCCTGAATGCCACAGGTATCTTGTCTCCTGATAAGTCCCCAAAGGGCAGTTTCTGTCACTACAAGTACTGGGACACCATTTTTGCCAAAACACTGCTGGAGACACACTTCTGTGCAGGGTGCTGTGCTAGAGTCCTGTTATGTCTCAGCAGGGCTGATCACCCCCTGCCACTGCAGCTCTGCTGACAGCTTTAGAATAAGAGAGACACAGCTGGAAGGTGACAACTCTTTTTTAGTATGGGAACTGGAGGAGTAGTTATTAGGAATGTCCCAGGTCTGAAGTGGGCTCCATCTAATCATGAGGACAGCTTCCACCCCCAACATGAGTGGGAGAGACTTTGCTTTTTACCATTGCCCAGGAGAGGCAAAGTGTTTGTCTGGGAAAGGTACTAGAATAGGCTTCTCAATCTTTTTACCCCTCAAAATTACTATTTTTCCTGCTCCCCTCAAGTGGGGAGGCTGTCATAGATCCTAAAATAGCAGCTGGAGAAGGCACCCTCTGCAGGAATTGCCATCTGGACCTCCATGCAGGCAGAAGGATGATACAGTGGGGAGAGTGCACACAGAAGCTCTAAGCAGCACTGCTTTGGATTCTCCAGTATCTCAAAGACACCAGTGACTCCTCAGAAGACCACATAACCTCAGCAAGCCAGGGTTGATCAAGACTTTTAACCTACTCAACAATATTAAGTGTATACTTCACCCTTCCTCACAGCTATGTGAATAAGAGAGCTGTACCACTATCCTGTCAGCCCACAGGATGGTCCCCAAGGACTCCCTGCTGTTTCACCACCAAATCTGCATCCCAGGACAACTTACCATGAATGGAAGAAGGCACAGAACCCCCACAAGCATAATCTTCTGGCTTGATGACAAACACAACGAAGAACTGCTCACCTGGGAAGTCCTTTCTCTGCATGGGAAGACATAGCACAGAACCCATGAGACATGAAGCAGCCTCTCCCTCCAAGGCATAGCACAAGTGATGATCTCCACAGGACCAGAGTTTCACTTGCTACACAGGCACCAGCCTTACAGAGACCTGCTTGTTCAAGACAGAAGTTGGGGATGCTTCCCTCATCCTTGGTGACAATAAGCTGAGTTGATCAGTATACAGGACAGCAATGCCCTGGTACAAGCAAACCAATCCCAATCCATGTAATTAGTGAAAACCATCCACATAATGAGACATCTACATAATTTGCTCATTATAAAGCCCTACTATCACTCTGTGGTAGAAAAGCCAAGGTTTGAACAGAAGACACCTGGCTGCAGCTATTCCAATCTCAGTACCTGAGACATAACACTCCTACCTAAAAGAAACATAAACAAGGTTTGTAAGAGGTGACATTTCTTCTGCTGCCATCAGCTGATCTAATAAAACCAAAAGATCACAGCCATACCTGAACCAACAAAATAAAACTAGATATGTACAGGACAAGAACTGACAAAAAAAAAAAAACAAAACAAAACAAACCCCCCAAACACCAGGACAAAAAAAGAAACTCAGCATCTCACCTGCACTGTTATGGCTGCCTGCTTTGTCATAGACTGGTAAACACCATTGAACTCCACATTATGGTCCAGGTCATACACTGGGCACTAAAACAGACACAACTGAGGGTTAAACCTGGGACAAAGTCCCAACTGATTCTTCAGGGAGCCAAGAGGAGGACAGAACAGCATAGCAGAGAAAGGCCCCAGGTGAAGTGACAAAGGGAACAGAACAACCAGGACACATGTGGATGTTAGAAAAGCTGCTCTGAAGACACCACCTGTGGCCTGCACTCCCTGATCTCAGCACTAGCACAAGAGAGCTGCAGTTCAATCCCAGGAGGTGATTCAGGCAGATTGATCACAGTTCCCACAGGGCAGTGCATACACTCAGCTGTATGCTGGTTGTGTCACACACTTTGCAGTCTGTGCCACATGCCAACTGCTTGCTTACATTTAAGTCTCACTACTCTAAAACCTGTTAGGTTATCAATCACCTCTCACAGACCCCCCCTCCTGCCCTCCTACCATTCAAACACAGGGACCTGGGCAGGAGTTGATGTTACCCATGTCCCTCCTCACCCCAGCTATTAAAGGCAACTGGCAGGTCTTCAGAGCCAGTAGCCAAGACATCTTGCACCTCTGACACCATCTTGCTGCTCCCACACTGCAGGTCCTTGCATCATTCAGGAATGTGGGAAAGAAAGAGAAACACTGGGCTATTTCCCAGCTGCAAGCAATAGCTGACCTCCATGGCAGGTATCAGTTACTGTCCCCTTTGCAGGAAAGGGTGTGAGTAATTGTGGAGAGAGAAATCGAGCTGGAAAGGGGGAGAGACTTCATGTCTGGAAGTCAGAAGCTCCCATGTGGCCTTGAGCCAGGGGAGAGTCAAGAGAACAGCACTGTCTCCTCCCTCAGCCACCAGGATCCCACCCAACACCATAGATGCAGATTGTCCTGGTTCCCCAAGCAGTCAGCTCTATCCTTGCCAGAACCAGGGCACAGACCCATGGCAAGAGGCAGCAGGGTGATAAAGGGGAGCATAAGAAATACCCTGTGGGCAGGATGGAGAGTAACAGCTTTTTCATTTATTTGCAATAAAAATCTCTATACAAGCTGCTTGAACTCAGCATCTCTGTCTTTACCTCCTTCCCACAGGACTTTCATTCCCCTTTCAGGGGCTCCCTTCACCACCACCACACTAGAGTGAAGCCCTTCCCAGAGCTTTTCTCTCTACTGGGGCACAGACCAGCCCACAGCAGAACACAGCTTCAGCAGGCAACTCCTTACCCTCCTCTGCTGTGACTTACCACAATATCCTGGACAGAGACAACGGAGCATGGGTAGACTACATCAGAGACCACTTTAATAATCACTGAATCGACATCTTGAGGGAACTTGTACAGAAAATACTGAGGAGAAAGCAGAGTACTGAGAGTTATGATCCAGAAAACCATCCCAGGAGCTTCAGAGCCTCACTAATGTACCTGCCCAGCCCAAGCTGGGCTTCAGAGTTGGACGTAGAGGTTCAACTGCTTCTGATTTCTCTTCCCCCATCCCATTCCCACAAAGTAGGTGCCCCAACTGGAAAGGCAGGGACAAGAAACCACCCAGGCTTTATCCAAGTTTGCCCATTTCTACTCAAGCATTTACTCCCACCACCCCCCTCCTCCAAGCAGAGTCCTGTCACTACTGAGAGAACACTGACTCCAATCACTCCTTTCAAACTGAAAACTCACCAAGCTGGTTTCTTCATTGTCTCTGCCAAGCAAGGACCATGCCTGTCTGAGCTCCTTGGTTTCCCTTAGAAAGCTGAGGTTCTTGAGGGAGTCACCCATGAGTACCCTCCTATCATTTCCTTTTTAAGCTACACTTATACCAGAGTACAGAATTAACATAAGGGACATTAAGACCTACACTTCTCTCCCCCCCCACAGTGAGTGGTATAAACACATCCAGGCAACAATCCTAAAATATGTAAGCATATCTACTTTCTTCTACCCTCTGGCACAAGCTGGCTTCTGGACAACTCCTCTGGTTCTTATGCTTGTCTTTTCCCAGCCTTAGGGCTACTCATCTAGATTTTTAATTACTTTTTTTCTTTCCCCACTTAAAACTACATTATACTTTGATTTTAAAACCTCAGCATTACACCAATTTCAAAGCACTCAACTTCTACTCTCTACATCTGGCCTATAATTAATCTACCTCATATTATTAAATTGTGAAAAATAACAGACCAAAGTCATAAGATTAATTCCAGGCCAGATCCTAAATGCTCTACATTCAAATTACAAGACTGTAAATAACCAGGGTTTATAAAGAGCCACCATCACTCCTTATGGTTCTAGAGCATAAAATACTGCTTCTATCTGCAAACCAGCTTAAGCCATTTGCCAGAAAAAACAAAACAAAAAAAAAGATTAGTTGGGATGCCTGGTAATAGGAAACCTAAAATTAAGTGGTGTTACTAACAGTGATTAGCAACAACAAAAATGGAGTTCCAGACAGCCAGGGTAAATTACACACTTTCCCAGCACCATGAGCTCCTGCATCACTATAGTTACTGCAAACAGCATTTTCATTCAAGAGAGGACTTGTAGTATCTGCAGTGCTCCAAACAATGCTGCTCAGCTGGATGTGCTGTACACATGTTCTCTTCTGAACTAATAACCAGCATTTCATTTATCACTTCACAACTTGACTCGCTGCCCTGAGCAAGGAATAGCAGTCTGAGTTCTGTTGTAGCTTTACAGCTTGTTTATTTACACATTTATGTTTCTCCAAGAGAGACTGTGTTGTGGCTAGTTAGGATAGGGGAACTGCACCAGCAATGGCTGAAACAAGACCCTGGTGGTGCACACCACCTCGCTTCCCATCAAGTGTGGCAGTGCTATGGCCTCCAGACTTCTGTATATTTCTGGAATTTCCAGATACTGTTCATTTGCTCGGGTCATGGGTTTTGGTTCAGTTAATTGCTTTGCAAAAGGACCCAAACATGTCACTAGAAGGGCTGAGGTACTGGGACCTCTTCCTTACTGTTGAATTTTCTGTGGATATAGTGAAGCTTCCTTGTATCCTAAGAGGGGGGAAAAAACCTAGTCATATAAGGCTTTTGCCATCTCTAACCAAGGAAGACATCAACCACTTGGATGTGGTGAGACATACAAGCAAAATCACACAGCCTCCTTACCTGGGGCTGAGAAGGGCTGGCAGTGAAGTTAAATGCTTTGTTGGTCCTAGAAAAGAAATGCCAGCTTGTTGAAGTCCAAAACTTTCAGCATTGGAATGTACACAAACCACCTTCAGACTAAGCAAAGGAAAATACTATATTCCCATCCCACCCCCTCACCCTGAAAAGGGAACAGGATGCAGATGGATCAAATCCCTGTGTAACAGACACGTGAAGAAATCACATTTGCATTCTCACATCTCAGCTTACTCAAGTTGGAAGTTCTCGAGCCTGGTGACTAGCAGCTCATATGCAATATTAAATGGTGCCATGGAAGCAACATCCACAAATATAACCTGGTCAGAGGGTCCTCTCTCAGGTGTTGGCTCAGAGGGACAGAGGGTGCGACTCACTTCTTGGTAATTATACGTCCTCTGATAGCTACAACAGCCAGAGGAAGGAGGGAAGGGAAAAGTTGGATGGAAGAGAGAGAAAGAGATCACAATTAAAAATTTGTTTGTCACTTAAGAACGACATTTTCCCTCTACTTACATAACTGAAACACTAATCTGACAGGCCAAGAGCATTCAGTCATTTATTCAGAGCCCAAACTCCATCTCTTATGATCTGCACAAGGGATCCCAGCACTTCACATCCCTCGAGGCTACCTGGGCCATCTGCAGATCTAGCACATCTGGAGGCAGCCAGAGCACCCACAGCCCAGAGCAGCCAGGGCTGTAACCATCCCCTGCATCAGGCAAGGCAGTGCAGACTGTCTGCTGCCTGGTTTTCCATCACAGAGCGAAGATTCAGATCTCAGCCTGAAGTGTCTGGGATGTACTTGCAGCCTAACTAGCTCTGAGGTTGCTGAAGCTACACAGCAGCATCACTCTCACAAAGAGAACACCCCCAAACCAAAACCCACTCCTCACAATAGACTATCAACTGAGGTGTACCTGGGGGGAGAAACAGGAGAGCCCTTATTGCCCAAATGCACTCTTAGCACAGCAATTTGGGTGCTCTTTGAGAACTTTTTAGAATCTTGCTCCAAACTACAGCCCAAGAACTATCTGCACACATTGTAGGTGACTGTGGAAACTACAACAGTGCCATTTGGTAGTTTCACTGCCTGGTGAGACAGGCAGATCCCCCAGCAGACAAGCTCCTGGTTTCTACATATATGTTTGAGAAACTAAGATAAAAGAACAGGCTGCCAGATATAGAAGTTCCCTACCAAATCCTGGTCTACCTACATTCAGCTGACAGCCAGCAAGCATGCTTTGCCACAAAGCCCTGCAGACTACACAACTAACAGGGTCTAGCACTTGACAAAGGATGATGTTGGCAGATCAGCAGGTTAAAAAGAAAAGAGTTTGGTACTTACAGGCCTCGAAAAATTAGCGGAACCTGCCATGACAACACTCCCTTCTGCTGGCGAACCACAAACAAGACGGGATATTGGAGGTTCTCAGAGCTGCTGTTCACGTACACCCTCACTGCATCCACCTGTGGGAAAGCAAGGACATCACACATAGGTGTCAGCCAAAGGCAAGGAACAAGACTGCTCCAAATCCACGTGAAACAAGCCTGTCCCCCTTCCTCAACCTGACCTAGGTGCTGAATAAGATATCCACAGGAAAGTCAACAGTGTTTGCCACTGGAGTGGTTATTCAGATCCAGAGGTCATTTACAGAGCGTCTCCTTGGTGCTGCTCTAATCCAGAATCAGAGCTCTACCCTCAGGTCATAGAATTTTTTAAGGCTGGAAATGACCCCTAAGATCATCCAGTCCAACCATTAACCTACCGCCACCAAGTCTACCCTTAGACCATGTCCTNCCTCGTAGGGCCTGTTCTCCAGACCCTTCCCCAGCTCCCTCAGCCTCCTCGTAGGGCCTGTTCTCCAGACCCTTCCCCAGCTCCCTCAGCCTCCTCGTAGGGCCTGTTCTCCAGACCCTTCCCCAGCTCCCTCAGCCTCCTCGTAGGGCCTGTTCTCCAGACCCTTCCCCAGCTCCCTCAGCCTCCTCGTAGGGCCTGTTCTCCAGACCCTTCCCCAGCTCCCTCAGCCTCCTCGTAGGGCCTGTTCTCCAGACCCTTCACCATCCTCAGGTCAGGGGTGTCTGTCAGACAAGACACAGTAGACAAACACAGCAGACTTAAGAATCCATTAACTACCATGTACCCAACTGGAAGCAACCTGAATAACTTCTGTTGAAAAACTGAGCAGACACATACACACCCCCCACATACAGCTCCAAACAAGAAAATTCTCCGTCGTGGCCTTGGGTTTACGTACCCAACTCGATCAACATTACTGGGAAAGTTACAAATAGGACCAAAGATTTCATCACTGGTTAGGAGTGAAAAAGCAGGTGAGCAGCTAGCAGGTGCTAGCTGTTGTAAATGAGACAAGGCTATAACCCATACACATCTGCTGAATACACTGCTGACTGCCCTCATCCTGCCACAGAAGTCTTTTAGGCAGAAGCAAGGGTTTTAATGCAGTCCACTGCACCACCAAGTGAAAGTTCTCCTTATATTATCTGTCCACCACGTGGTTCCAGAGGTAGGACAGTGTGGGGTATAGAATCACAGAATCATAGAATGATTAGGGTTAGAAGCGACTCCCAGAGGTCATCCAGTCCAAC
>VXBZ01012532.1:50147-68770 GCA_013399135.1 Heliornis fulica | reverse complement strand
AGAGCACATTGTCGGCCATGTTGAGTCTCTCATCCACCAGCACTCCCCAGTCCTTCTCCTCAGGGCTGCTCTGGAGCCACTCTTCGCCCAGTCTGTAGTTGTGCCTGGGATTGCCCCGACCCAGATGCAGGACCTTGCACTTGGCCTGGTTGAACCTCGTGAGGTTGGCACGGGCCCACCTCTCCAGCCTGTCCAGGTCCCTCTGGATGGCATCCCTCCCCTCCAGCGTGTCGACAGCACCACACAGTTTGGTGTCATCGGTGAACTTGCTGAGGGTGCACTACACAGTATAAGTTTGCTATTTACAAGCAAGTAGTTTGTCTGCACCAAGGAGAAATGGCACCATTTCCACTTGAAAAGAACATCTTCAGCTCCCTCTCCAAAGCTGCGTCCATTGATCAAGATAACAGGGTATGAGAATGCAAAACTCATCAGAAGAGGTGGAACATCTCAATTAGAAGTCTTTAATTGATGAAAGCATATTAGGTAGATAAGATATATAATTTTAAGCCCACCACATTTTGAAACATTAGTTTGGACTCTCACTAGATGAGTGAGACTTTGCATAGATAGCTCAACTGTATATCCTCCAAAAGTCAAGGTAGAAGGGGGTGCCCACTTCCAAACATAATTCCAAAATAAATTCAAAAAAATAAGTAATTTGAATCAGGATAACTGGCTCAGGATAACTGACCCCTTGTACTGAAGGGGAGAGGAAAAGATATCCAACAAGTTGTTGGTTTTTTGTTTGGTTTTGGTGGGGTTTTTTTAAGGGCTTGGGTTTGTTTTAGAAGGTCATGTAAGCTGCATCATCATCTTCCAAAACAGCACTACAAGATAGTTCAGGAAACTGAATGCTGCAGCTATTAGGTGGGTCAAATAATCAGAGTCATAAACAGGGCAGCCCCAGCATCCTCAGAAAACCCACATCTGTAGCTCACATGTGCATCTGTATTCTTCCTCATCTCTCTAGAGCACCCCAGAGAAGTGAGGATGAGCAGAGCAAAGAAGGACCAAGACACATCTCAGTTACATGCAAGGAAATGGACTTGTTCTTGAAGGGAGGCAGCAAATGATACTTTACCCCCAGCACTGCTTGGCTTCCTACCCACCCAATTTGATAAACTGTGAAGGTTTTGGCAATCATCTGGCATGCTACACTTCAACTAATCCAGTAAGTGACAGTGATGGCAAGTGAAGTCTCCAGAAAGCCAATTATTGATTTATCCCCATGAGGAGAATAAATCCTTCACCCCTGTTCACAGAGCTGTTACACTTCCTAGGTCCACCTGACCCCCCCTGTTCATTCACTTCTTGGCACCTCTGCTCCTTACCCCCAGATGATGTTTGCTAAGGGGCACGTGAAGACTGAAATCCCCTCAAATCCCTGCTGACAAAGGACTCTATCATTATATAATGGAAGACTCATTTCTGTGTCCTCAGACTTGGCTGTTTCCACTGTTGCTTCTGTTTCATGATGGAGAAGTTCATACCCTGTCAAGTCCTACTTTATGCAGCAGTGTGGAAGAACTCAAGACAGGCAGGGCAAAGAACAGCACTTGGGCAGAAAGGAGACAAGTTAAAACTGTAAGCAAGGAGTCAGTGCCATCTGAAGCATCTGAATTTCTTAGACTGCACTTCCTACAGAAATTAGATCTTACTCTCATTGTGCTATCTACTACTTCATCTCCCATCCTGGAAAGCCAAGAAATAGTTTTCAGGATCACAAAGTGTGATCCAGGATGGGAGATGAAGTGACCTCTTGATGGGTGAAAGTGACCTCTTGACCTTGTCCAAGCCCTCTACTCAAGAGAGATCAACTGGAGCTGGTTGCTTGGGGGTCAGTCAGGTTCTGGAATCTCCATATGTGGAGATATCCACATATGTGGGGACTCCACAGCCTCTCTGAGAAGCCTCTTGCACTGTTTGACCACCCTCATGATAAACAATTCCAGAGAAGGGAAAGGAAACAAGAGCTTTGCAGATGAATACTTTGATACATACCACTCATTTGGGTTCACTCTCTCCACAAACTAAACTGAACATTCACCATCTACAGCATCTAGCCAGCTTTGGTGCCATTTTCATTATCTTACAGTACCACTAGTGTTGCACCAGTAAGAAACAGGATTACCAGGAGGAGGGAGGCAAGGTTCTCAAGACTTCACACTTTTAAATCTCAGCACTTTCATTTCTTCCCTGCATGTTACCACTACACATGACATCCCTGTGTTCAGCACTCTCTATTTCCTCCCTGTAACAGCTGGTTAAACCTCCATCACCATGTTCCCATAAAGGCAGACATGAAGGCACCCTAAGCTCCCTTAGGTTTGATAACACCTGAGGCAGCATCCAGCTGTATTGATGCAGGACCACCTCTGGCTTAAGTATGGGCTCACAGGTGTGGTCTTATTACACTTCTTTCAACCCTCTCACCTTTTTTTTCTGCACTCTCCACATAATCTAATAATCCATCTAATGATTTACCCTGCCACCATCACCAGAGTAGCATGGGACCTCTCAGCAGATCCTGCACTCTCCATGAGTAGCCAGATCCCAGTCCCAGGATGCAGCTCCACTCTCCCCCTCACAGGTCTCAGGGATACAGCAGCAACTCCCAGCAGCACAAAGCATCAGTTGATGGATCCCTGCCTGACACAATAGCTATTCCTCCAAAACACAGCAACAAAACAGGCAGGATTTGGCTGCACAAGAAGTTCCCAAGCAAGTATCCTTCCAGATAACCCCCACCACTTGTGAATGAGCTTGGGGATATCAGAGTGGAGGAGTTCAGCAGAACCTAGGTTCAATTATGAGGAAGTTTGGGAAAGTGGAGAAAGGATTAACATTTAACTGCAAGCAGGACTTCTCATTTTCTGTCAATCACACTCTGATTTTGTGCTACAGGGTGGAAGGAGCCCTAATTAGTGTCTTGGAGAAAGACATTTTGCCTGGCAGGGTGAACCCTCTAGCAGAGGCATCACAAGGGACAGGGATAACAATGGAACACCTGTGAACTGATGTTTGTGCTTTTTCAGGCCTTGTTCCAATTAACCTACCTTAAACCTTTAATCCATGTTTTGCTTATACTTTCTGTTGTCTTGATATAGACAATAGATGCATTTTCATGCAACAGATTTAATGAATTTATCACTGAGCCCGTGCTGGTAGTCCTCCTATCTTTCCCTTTGAAAGTCAGCATTTGGTATTGCCCCAAGGGCATCATCTCTACCAATATATTCTTAGAAGAGTGGAAAAATAGCAGGAGGTGAAGCAAAAAAAAGTGACTTATTTAGTTCAAACATCATTCTCCCTCCATACCCTTCCAAAGATGATTTCATTTTAAGAGCAAGCAGTTCTGACATGAGAATCCCTCCCTGGTACAGAGCCACTGCTCCCATTGTGCATAACCCTCCAACCCAACACAAAATAAGATCCTATTGGTGTTGCACATAGAGACGAGGAACTCCAGATTAAAAATAAAAACAAACAGTATTGATAGCAATAGTATCTCCCCACACTAGAACCAAAGCCTGAAAACCTCTTCTGCATCTACCCAGATTACTTAGCACTGGTGAGGTAAGGGATAAGGTTTGCCTTGGCTATAAAAGGGTCAACCTGGCTGCCATCACTCCTGCAACACCACCACCACTGCTGATGGACTTCACTTGTGAGCAGACTGCTGCCAGTACCACTGGTCACGCTTCTCTCCTCCCCCTCCTTAGACAGACACACAGAAGTAGGCTCTGTATTGGTACTACAATACAGTGATAGATTTCAAGAGTAGCTTCAAAGCTGAAATCATAGAATCATAGAATTTTTAAGGCTGGAAATGACCCCTAAGATCATCCAGTCCAACCACTAACCTACCACCACCAAGTCTACCTCCTCCAGATACCTGCAGTTATGTCTGAGGTGGGACAGTCCAGGCTGGATCTTGGGAAACAACCTCACATACCAACTGCTGCCTTTGACAGCCAGGCCCTGCAATAACATTTTCTGTCAATAACTGTGCTGCTGACTTTTTGCACTGAGGGACTGAGGCAGGGTCAGGACCACTTTACCAACTCCTGCTCCTCACATTCCTTCCCACTGCCAAGTGCATCTCTATTCACCAGCCAAGCTCATGATGGTTTTGTTTCTCAGACAACTGACCTTGAGCTTTTTTTTTTTCTGTATTTCAAGGTGGACAGAGTAGTTAGACAGCTGAATAAAGAGAGCTCTCAGCACTGTATAAAAACGTGTTAGACCAGGAAAAACAAATATTTGTACTTCAGTTCTATGACCACCCTGGAGATGGAGATTAAAAAAAAAAAAGGAAAGAATTTTTTTTAAGTGCATCTGAATTCCATTCTCTAGGTGGGAACAGGCAGGAGGAGTCAGCACCCAATTCACACAGCTGAACAGGACCAACATGGCTGCAAACATTAACCAAATAAACCAGCCTCTTGTTGACACACAAGAGTCCTTGGACTGATTAAGTCTGCACTTCCCACAGAGATTACACGTCACTTAAGGCTGCAGGGATGTGAACTTAAGGGCAGGCAGGAGGTTCCAACAACAGTTTCTGCTGCAAGCAAAGGTTTTTGAAGAGCTTTACTGTGGATTCCTTTCCACCACCTGATGTGAAGCAAAACCTTCAAATCACAGCAGGGCTTCTCCACGTTCTCCACCGCACCCACACGCAAGCTGCTCCTCACAAGACCGTTGGGGATTCTCAGTCCACATTGCGACAGCGCTTGGTTGTGGGCCTGAGAAGGCATCAAGCCAAGCCAGTGGGCAGGGAACACATCCGGCGAGCAAACACACAGGCCGCTGGTTACAATGGAAGGTCTCAGAGCAGGATATGTCTACAAAAGCCACTGTATGGCTGCTGTTGCACAAGAAAGAGGTGCTTCATTTTTTATGTAAAGCCTTAAATTAAGTGAAGAAGGATTCAGCTGGATGAGCTACAGCAAATGAGGCGGTGAGTGAAATACATACCTGTCAGTGCCTGGCCGCGCTTCCCACTGACAACACAACAGGGGGAAGCTGAAATCCTGAAAGAAAATAGTTATGAGATAGCGACAGGCATTACAGAAGCTCTTCCCTGCCCTCTCATGAGGGTTGAGCACCACTCCTGTCTGGCAACAGAACAAGTGGAGCCCACAGGAGCATTCCCTTTCAGCCTGTCTGATTCTGTGCCCTAATATCAGAAAGTCTCAATTGCCAAAAGCAATCTGTCAAATAACTTTGACCCACAGTTTTCCTCCAGGAGTATTAAATATCCAGAGCAGCATAAACTAAGTGGCAGAGTCTGTGTATGCCAAGCACAGTCTCAGTCACGTTAATGTAACTGTTCCAGAATTAATATTTTTCATTTTAAAAGTCCCACTTCATGCAAGTAACACTGTGTGAACTTGCAGCATGCCATGGACATCCCTATGAGTTCACTTGTTTGCAACAGTATTTGAGTAGCATAAATGGATGTAAAACAAATACAAAGCATGTTAATATTTATCTTTTCTCCTTTTATGAAATTTTGCCCTCTAACCAATGTCACTAGGAAGTCTCCAGGACAGCCAGAGAGAAGAACTAGGAGTTGCCATGCTGGATGAAGCAGGTACCTGTTTCTGACCACCCTCAGACATCAGGAAGACATTCAAAATAAATATTTATTTTTATTTTTTTTGAACAGCCAGTTAAGGAACAAACTATTTCCTAACAAACAGCATCTTCCTAACCCACAGCAGTTAGAACTCTGGGGCTATGGTAAGCCATAAAACAAAAGGGTTTATAACCTTTCCAAATTTGCTGCCACACCAAGCTTACAGCAATAGCTACAGGGATTACTGTCACCACACAAATATCTGGTTCTTTCTTGGTTCCCAAGTTCTTCGCCTCAGTGATACTTGGGATGTGGACCGAAAAACATATCCTAAATGCCTTTTTTCAGTTTTTGTTTTTTAAATTGTTTGTTTTAAAGCCTGAAGTGGCTATTTCTATGCCCAAAGAAAAACACAGGCATAAAGAAAAGTAAGGAAGGCTCTTCCTTAAATCCTCTATGGCTCTCTAAGTATACACAGCAGGAAATAACGTTTGCTTATGCAAACATACTAAACTATACTCTCTAAATGAGCAGATGGCACACCCTTGCAATACAGCTTTTACAGACTACACTTTCATTCCCTGAATATCCCCTGAAATAGCAGATGAGGTCTGTAGAGGAAAAGCATACCTCCCCACCACAACTTCTGCACAAGTTATTTAAGGACATTTCAGCCTCTGCTAACAATGTAAATGTTTGTATTCCAAATTGCAGCTCTGTTCTTGGAAAGAGTTCAAACTGAGGGAAGACATTTGATGAAGTTACTCTTAATCAGACCATTTTTAATTTTTTAATATAAATATTGGGGGGGGTGAGGCAGTGTGGGAGGGGTGGCAGGGAGAACAACAAAACCTACAGCTCAACAAGACGACAGTAATTTTAAGATTTAGAATGACACTCAAATTCAAAGGAGATGCTTTAGCTCAGTTACAAGTTATTAGGTTTACACATTAGAAATAAAAATAAATTTCTTGTCAGCACTGAAGTTACTATCTGAAGGTCTGCAGGCCACCCTGCAACAAACCAAAGCGGCCCCCTCAGGCTTTTTCCATAAAGCCCGCCAACTCGTAGATTCCTTCAAGTTTTACTCTTTTGCCCCTCTAGTTAGGTAGGCTCCAAAAGAACAACAAAATTCTCAGAAAGCCAAAGAATAATTTAAGTTTGAAGCCATCTTAGCTGGACACATGACCCCATCCCTAGCTCAGAGCACAGCCACCTCATCTGCCATTCTTTCAGTCACGATATTGCCATACTCAAGGCCCTCAGGACTGTATTTTCTGCTGCAAAAACAACCCAACCCAAGCCAAGCTTGGGGTTTTTTTTTTCAGCAGATTCCCACATCATTTCTCTATCAGTTTATTTGTGCTTTCTCCTGTAAGCAATAGCCTTTGGTGTGACTCTGGGCAGGGGTTAGAAGTGGCTAAGGGACCCCCACTGAGAAGCAGCAAGAGCATTCCAAGTGCTGTGTGATCTACGCTGCCTACGCTGTCACCACCAAGGGTTGGTTGTTTTCTTTAAAAGTGACAAATTACATACACAAAAGTTACTCCAAAGGGATTCTGTTGAACATTGATAGGTTTCAGACACCTCTTATAACTGGACTTGACATTGTGCCTACATTTCTGCCTCATGAGACATTTATCATTAGGCTCCAGAAATGGTGCCAAGGCCGTTACAGCATCTTGTGGTGAACACACAAGGGCCAGCAACTAAAAAGCAACACTGTTCAAAACCTGCAATAACAGGAGCTCTAGTCACCTTGGGAGATCTTCTTGTACAAACAGTTGTTGTCTTCCCAATTTATTTGATTTTCACCCACATCTTTGTGGCTAAAACAGTAGGTTCCACTCAGCATTAACCAAAGACAGAGCCTGACCTGTTCCACCCATTATAGCTCAGGTTTAGCCACCTCCAAACAGGAGACTACAGTTTTATTGCATACATGGTGTAGCTGTGGGCTGAAGCTTGGGTTAGAGCCAAGACTAACATTATGGAGAAGACTTTCTGGAGAGAAAGGGAAGTTTAGTTCCAGTCTGAAAAATCCTACACATGCTTCTGAGCTGGTTTTGGGCTGCAACTGGTGAAAAGATTTGCTCCTAGATTTATGACATGGGTGCTGCTGGAGCAGGCCCTACATTCACATGTGAAACAGCAGCAAACAGTAAATACTGATTTGATCACTGCCACTTAGTGTACCAGGTTGTCCAATGTAGCAGATCAGAGTTTCCCTGCAGCTCTAACAGATGGCTTTGGTCTGATCAAGTGACTCATCACACAATCCCAGAGGAACATATGGGTGAGTTCCAGTTCTGGCTCCTAGACTAGAGCAAAGCAAGTGCAACTGCCATCCACATTCAAGCTACAAGAGATTCATTCACTAGGGGACAGAGGAACTTAAATGCATCACACTCCTTGGGCTGGAAAAGGCCCTTAGTCTCTACTAGAGAACTGCAAAGTTTAAGGCACCTAATTGAAAGACTTCGGCTGTTCTCTCTAGTGATAATTCCCGTCTTCCCTTAGGTCAGTGAGCTTTTTCCCATGTGCAATCATGTAGGAAGGAAGAGTAATGATGTTAGCAAGCCTACACAGTGGTGAACAGCTTCTCTCACCCATACACTGAGGGTAATTTTTTTTACTCATCACCCCTCTGATAGACTCCACAAAGGAAACAGTCACTCCAGAGCTACACGTCTTCACATGGCACAACTGCTCAGCAGAAAAGCTACATCTTAAACTACTGCCAATAACAGTTTACAGTAAGGTTGGGCCATATGGAAACTGAGATTAGGGCCCTGTTCCTAGTCCTGGCACGGGAGGAGGAGGAGGATAACATCACCCACTCTTTCTCCCAAAATAGGTGCAGCCCACTGCTCAGCTTCTGAGCTCATGATATAGGAGCAGCCCACTGCTCAGCTTTTGAGCTCATGATAACCAAGATACACTGCACTGATGTCCAAGGACAGTGTCTGGATTGCAGCAGCTTTGCCTACAAATAGGAAGTTAAAAACTTTTCTCCCGAGATACACAGGCCATATTTATAAAGCTGAGCACATCTTCCAAATCACATATTCAGCAGACCTGTGCTCCAAGTAGGAAGAAGATTTTGTGGCTGCTGTCCCCAACAGTTGTCTTCCTAATGCTTTCCTTCACCATCCAGGTACAGAAAACACCCAGCAGCACAGTATCAGTAGCATTTGGTTTTCAGCAAATTAGCCATTAGCAACTGCCAGAGCTTACAGCAATAAAAAGAGACGTTTGTTCTGAATCCCTTCAGTACTTACACACACACCTTTCTGCTTTTTAGAAACCCATGTATTGTTGCAATCATGGAACTAATTAGGTTCTTTCTCTTGCCACACAAAGCCTTCTCCAGTCAGCTGGAAATTCAGCAGAAATATTTTGAAACACTCATTCAGTCTTCTGGGTAGGAACACATTACAGAGGCAGCTACAACAGACTAACTTGCCTTCCTTTTTTACTCCATCCCAAGTAGGGACATGTTGAAAACATGGAATTGGTGATGCTCCCAAGTGTGGTCTTCCTGACCCCTCTCCCCCGGATGTCTCCAATTTAAACAATCCTAAAATAAGATAATCCTGTTTGCCTAGCTAATTGTTCACCAGACCTCTAACAGGGCACATCTGTCTGCTGTTAGAGCAGGGGTGTACAGTGACAGGAGCAACAGCTGGTTTTATAATTGTTTATTGGGTTTGGTTTTTTTTTTTACACTCAGTTAAACATTAAACAGCTGGGCAGATGGGGAAATTTCAAATGCAGCTAGAAGGATGGAAAGGTAACTAGAAAAGCAGTAAGACAACCCAAAACAAATGAAGACTTCACCACGAGGAAAGAGTTTGACACATCCCTTTGTTCACAGGCCAACTCTACAAGACCCTTGCAGCAGTGTTTCTCCTCAGCACAGCTTTACTTTTACAGCTCCACCTCAGAAATTAAGGCCTAAATCCTAGTTGCCAGCTACAAGAAAGCCTGACAGCTCTCCTACCTCAAGACATAAGGTGAAGTGTTTCTGCAGAGCACACAGGAGGACTTCTCTGCTCCATCCCCACCCCTCCAAGGGAGAAGAATTGTCAATATATACACACATGAGAGTTTCAGTTAAGTGAATTGGTCAGCAGAAGTATCCTTATTTTCATTTTACACACACAGGAGTTGGCACAGCAGGGAAGTCACTTGTCTCAAACCAGCTCTGCTCCAGAGCCATGAGTTGTACTTTGCTCACAAGCAGGTGTATGCAAGGTGAAGAATCTCAGGATTTGGTTTTTTCCCCTTCCCTCATAGATGCATATCTGCATTCCAAGGAGTAAGGAAGATTAGGTGGATGAAGAACCACCTCTGAGATCAGGCAAACACACTGTTCAGAAAGCAACAAGTCTCTAAAGCACCAAACAGAACTTGCTCCCTTCTTTCTCTCATCCATCACTCAAGCACTGCTCATTCAGCTGCATTTTCAGATAACCCCAGGCAGCCAGAGCACACGAGCAACCAGAACATTTACAGAAGACTGATGGGTCACAAGCCAGGTCTTACACCTTGTGGTTGGCTTCAAGTTGCCTCTTGCTCTGTAGGCCTTCCCCCATGAGAAAAAGCAGGAAAGAGGGGAAAACAGCAAAACTGACAATGTCAAGAAAACAAATCCCTGTTTCAGAACCAGACCACTCCAGACCTGGCTTTCCTTCAGAGGGAAAGCAATTAAACTCACACACTGCAGTCCTTCCACATGGAAAACACTCCTTTTATTAATTAAATTTCTTGTGACTAAGGTTAATGGTCTATGCAGTATCTGCCTCAAGGTATCAGAGGTTTCTGGCTGATCCACTATCAGCACAGACACAGGAGGAGGCTGAATAGACCAGGAAAAGCAGAGAGCTTGCAGTAGCAGGCAACTGGCAAACACTGGCTGATGCTCCACTCTCTTAAGAGTTCAAGACTAAACACTGCAGTGAAAGAGGACTATTAATACAGAGTTTTTACAGTTTGCATCTCATTCAATGATCCAACAAGTACCCAGAGGACAGCAGTATTCCCCTAAGTATCTTTATAACCCTTACACAAGAACCACCTGCCAACAAGAGCATGGTCTCAGATTAAAGCCAGTATTTCCACTAACAAGCTTTGTAACCTTGAGCAATCCTCACAAACAGGATTGCCAAAACAGATCAACCTCTGCTTCTGACCAGACTGACAAGAAGAGATCCAGCCACATTTGCCCCTCATCAGTTCAAGGCTGCAGTTGGGTCTGAAGCTGTGCATATCCACAACCAATTATCCCAGTAGGGTCAAACACCTTCTTGCAGTCTTCTGCTGGTTCAGTTCAGGAACAGCATCTGTAGGGCTTCTCAGTGAAGAATCATAGAATGGCTTGAGTTGGAAGGCATCTTTAAAGATCTGGTCCAAACTCCCTGCCCATGGCAAGGAGACATCTTCCCTGTATCAGGTTGCTCAAAGTTCCATCCAACCTGACTTTGAACACTCCCAGTGATGGGGCATCCACAACTTCTCAAGGCAGCCTGTTGTAGCCTGCTGCAACACCACCCTGATCACAGAAGGTCTTCCTTATGTCCAACCCAAATCCACCCTCTTTCAGTTTAAAACTTGCCCCTGGTCTTACCACTACAGAAGATTGTAAAAACTCTCTCCATCTTTCTTATAAGTCCCCTTTATATAATGAAAGGCCAAAATAAAGGTATCCTTAGAGTCTTCTCTTCTCTAGAGCCCTCTCTAGCCTCAGAACCTCACCAGAAAGCCTCCTATGTCATTCCATCTTTAATCATTTTTTCTATTCTAAATCCATTTTCATTAACAGGAGCTGGTTGCATGGCCCTCTTTAAGGACATTCATGGCTCTGCTTGGAGAGTTCTCCATTAAAAAACATTAATCCTCAAACCTGAAGTTTCTCCTCTTAGATAAGCTCTTGACCAGCTCACCATCTCTGCAAAGATTAGTCGTGATGTGTGATGGTACAACAGTTGTCTGGACTGGGTGACTGCAGCCAATGGAATGACCCAGCATCTGAAAGTAGCCACTGAGCAGAAGATGTGTCTAGATATCCATGAATGCCACCAAGCATCTGTGGACTCCCTCCCTGCCTCTTCCCACTCCACTATCACCCTAGTTCTCCAGGAAAGAAAACTTCTTTGTGGAAAGTATCTAGCAAAACACACAGCTTCAAAGAGCACATAAATGGAAGAAACTAAATTTGCTTTGGCTGAAGTCAGTACCCACAGTCTCTGCTAACAAGCACCAGATCACATCTGATCAGCCAATACCCCCTCATCAGAATACCCAACACCTGTAGCACCTGAAGAAACCTAACTTGCATCACCACCAGCTTCTACAAGAAGGCTCACACCTAAAGCCTGCTTTTGTCCTGGGTTCAATGGTGACACCCAACAGTTAAATAATGCTGGTCTCAGTTGCATCATAGCCCCAACACACAACTCCAGCCCCATAAATACCAGGTGCATTTTATTACACAGTAACACGCATCACAGAAGAAATACAAGTCTTTAAAGGTCTGAATCTTTTGGAATTTGAGAAGAGCAAGGAATGATTAATGCCACCCCTTTTATCATGCTGTTTACCAACTCCCTTTGCATCAAAGCATTAGAAATATGGTGTGGATATACTATATTTTCCATTTGCTGTTGTCCTGAGAGATCAAGAACAGAAAGGAAGATTCAGTTGCCCCTTTCACCATCTTTCAGTACATCAGAACATCTTATCCAGCAATTAACACCCAATCCAAACATCGGCGGTGGGAGGGGCGAGATGGAAGAAGATGGACACACAACATGCGAAGAGTTTCCAAGGTACCACTTAGCTAGTTAAGATAAACACATTAGGAAGAGAGAAGGGGAGGGAACCCACCATAGCAGGACTACACATAAATGACAGGTTTGCTTTCCCATCACAAACAGCCATGGCTTTGGTAGCGCTGCCTCACAGCCTCCTCACATCACACCTCAGCCCTGCCTAACCTCTCCAGCTCCCATGGGGGAGCACCCTGAGCCTACTGAAGCACCCAGGTGGAACAGTGGTATCTAAAAAGGCTCGTTAAGTCCACCAACACCCATCCCGCGCCCCCACACCCTTGGTTTGTTTTTGGGTTTTTTTTTAAGTGATATTTTTATCCTCATAATTCCCTTCCAGACTTTAAACCCATTTCGCTGCTACAAGCGCTGTTCGCCAAGCCCCCGGCCGGGGGATGCACCAAACCACCTGCCCACCCTACACCACCCAAGACGCCGCCACCCTCTCGACTCTCGTCCCTAGGGTGCCCTGGCCGTGCCGGGAAAGCCCGTGAGAGGACATGGGGAGCCCGCAGGTGTACCACGGCTCCCGGTCCCCGCGGCAAGGGGGGGATGCGAGCAGGACCGCGGGCGCGAAGGGAGAACCCGGCCCCGCTACCGCACAGTGGCGAAGCCGCAGCGGCGCCGGCGCCCCCTTCCTCCCCGGCCACGCTGGCGGAGGGAGGGCGAGTGGGGCACGGCGGATTTGCTCTCCACAGGGAATCCGGTACTGCGGGGAACGCTCCTTACCTGCCCGGGCTCCCTGCTGTAGGCGAAGGCGTAGACCTGCTCCGCGCTGATGTTCACGGCTCCCCGGTAGACGCGGCCAAAGTCACCGGGCGCCGGGCTGCCCCCGGGGCCGAGCGCAGCCGCCGCTGCCGCCCAGAGCAGGGCGCCGAGAAGAGCCCCGGGAACCGGGGCCGCCCCTCCGGCCATGGACTCGCCGCTGCCAGCCGGCCGCCCGGTGCGGCACCCGAACTGTCTCTCCCCGGCAGGGCGGGCGCCGAGGCGCTTTATTTGCAATTTAAATAAATAGCTCGGCGACACGCACAGGCGCCGGTGGAGGCAGCCCTGGACACCCCCTCCCCTCGAGTGTGGGGGCGCCGAGCAACTTTCCCCGGGGAAGGACTCTCCACCGGCCAGCGGGGAGGAGAAGGGAAGAGAGGCTGGCCGGAGGGCTGGCCAGCCCCGGGGAGGAGGGTCTCCTCCCTGTGCCCGGCCCCAAATTCTGAGGTGCCTCGGGCAGACGGTTGTCAGGGAGCTTCTCCCCTTGGGGAGCTGAGGGGCGAGCCGGCGTCCTCAGGCGCTTGGGGACTGGGCCGCGGCAGGGCCTCCGCGGGGCTTCAACACCCCCGGCCCACCGAATCGGGGGAGTCCCCACCCCGCAGTCTGTTGTTTTGCTGGGGCAGTGGCTTGCACCTAATGGATCTTGCATAGGGCCATCCCCAGCCTTTATATTTTGCTGATCATAACTTTGGGGTAAATGTCTTGTAGTTCAGTCCAAAAGTGTGAAAGGCTGCAGCAAAATGTCCTTTAGTTAATTCAGTCATGGCTCAGTGCATCTCACGGTTTTTGAGTCACTCATGAAACTGCTACAAACAACACTGATACTCTAAATCTTTTGATCAAGACGAGGATAATCCTTTTGGGCTGTGAAAGGGCCAGGGGGGGTTCTGTCACACAAAAGACCCCTCCTGTGGTCTTCTGTTGAAGACACACCTGGGAAATTGATTAGATCCTGTGGTGGAGGGATAAGTCAGAGAAGGTAGAGTGTTACTGAAAAACAATCTGAAAGGTTTTTCAGGTAGAGGATGAACTTGTAGGAGCCACAGTTCTATGAAGCCAGGCTCCAACAGCATCCAAGTGTGGTGACCCTGGTCACAGAAGCTTTCCAAGTTTCAAGGCTCAGAGGTTTCCTAGGGATCATTCGTCATCTTTAGAGGAAGAGTTGCAAAGCTCAGCAAAATAACTCGGTGTGCATTATGCTGTCAGTTTGATCTTCGGGCCTTTGTGTGATCTCTGCCAAGAGAAAAGAACAAAACAATTATTAGTGCTTTCTGTGTTTGCCCTGAAGCAGCCTGCTGTTCAAGTCACCCTGCCTTTTGTCAGAGTCCCAAGAAGCAGCATTAAGGGCAAAAAACCCATTTGAGATCTGCTGGGAGATGGACACTCCAAGATGAAGAGTTTGCTTTTCAGCCTGAAGTGTCATGCTGTGCAGACCAGGACACCTCTGTAGTGTCACCTCTGAGCTCTTATGACCCTGTCTTGCCTCTTGCCAGGACATGGTGTGACCTGTCTTCAAGAAGTGAAGACTGGGAGACTTGTGGCTTGCTCTCTGTACCCTGTAGAGCTCAGTGTTCCTGCCCTAAAGTGCTCTTCCCACCCACTGCTCTCTGCAGACCCTCAAGTTCCTCTGGCAGTGCTGGAAGGAGAAGATTTGGGACCACATCTTCTCCCAGAGAGAACAGGCTTCAGGCAATAGAAGGAGATCTGGCACAGTAAAAGCGCGTCAGGGCCACACCACATTGCTCAGAACAACGTGACAGGTGGCATAAGGCCGGTATTCTGCAAACCAAGGTAGTTCTGGCAACTGTAAATTAATATTTGTGTCATTTGTTGCTGTGCATATTTCAAACTCTGAGATCAGTGGGGTGTCAGCACATTGTCCCTCCCTAGCCATGCTGCCTTTCTGACAAAGAAGAGTCCATGTAGCCCACACTTAATGCAGAATTCTCAATTTGTTAAAGTACTTGCCCTGAGTGGTAGTATGTCTTGGTATTCTACCCAAGACTACATATTTTTTCCTCATTTTGAATTTGAGAATTCAGGTTTTCTTTTCAAAGTTTAATACTTCATGTTTTTCTTCATTGAATTTCTTCTGGAAGTTTTGAGGGTCTTTAAGCAGCGTAGCAATGTTAAACCTTTGTTCACATCTTTGCCTCCAAAGTGAAGTACTGCTCAACTCAGTGTTATCTGCAGAAGTTTGAAGTCAAAGGTCAATTCCATCATTCCAATCACTAATCAACCCTAGCAGACAGATCTTAATTTGATATACCTTCCTATTGACAGTAAAACATCCACTGCTAGAGTTTGGGAATTGCTTTTCACACTCTTCTCTCATGTTAATTCCCTCCCCAAACCCCAAGCAAACACCTTTAGTGGTGTTCAAGGCAATGTCAGAAGTCTACTGAAGACAAAATATGTTTCATCTATTCCTTTCAGCACCTACTAAGTCAGTTATCTTGGCAAAGAAACGAATTAGGTTACTTTGTCATGATTTGTTCTGGACAAATGCACGCTGCCTGTTTCTCATCACTTTATTGTTACTTGAATGCTGATTGCCCATCGGCTTGTTTCATTATCTTTCCAGGTAACAAATGGAGATTATCTGATTTATAACTTCACTTAGCCCCTTTTAAAAGATTAATAGCCTGGTTTGCCTTTCCACTTCCACCTGGATCTTGCTCTTGAATGGCAGCATGTGTTTTGGAAGAAAGAACTGGCCCCTGTAAGAGAAAAAATGCTGATCTAGACAGACCATGGGGTCTGGGTCAGTGAGAGTGGTCCGGTGCTCTTCTATGTGCCACAGCACCCTGGCGTTGGGTGGCAGCAAGGGGCAGCTGCTCCCTAAGGGACAGGGAACCAAGTGCTGTAAGTTGGGCAGCAGAGCAGAAACCTCACTGGCCGGGGCCTGGCCCCACAGTATCTGAGCAAGGTGGGGCAGAGCAGGCCTAGAGATAGCAGCTGAGGTCAACAAACGAGTCCAGATTGCTTGACAAGTCCACGGCGATGGGATAGGTCTGAGGTCCAGCTGGAAACGTAAGTTAGCAAGTCAGGTTCAGTGGCAGCCATCAGGGAAGGACACAGAGCTGTGATCAGCTGGCGAGCCCACCACAATGATGCAAGTCTGACATTTGGTCAGCAAGTTGTTTGACAGGTTCGGCTTGATGTGATACAGACATAGCTGCCACCAAGCTGTGGCTCAGGCAGGTCCAAGCGGAAATGCAACTCCCATGGGAAAGGGGGAGGCCAGCCCTCGCTGAGATCTCACCACAGCCCTGCCTCCAAGGTCAATAGAAGGAAGGGGGCAGCCCCCAGCTGCACTATCTCTAGGCTGGCAGCAAGCCCAAGGTGCCAGACCTCCAGGAAGGGGGATGATGCTCTCAGGGCTCTTGCCTCTGGCTGTGTGTGTGGGGCACATGTTTCCTAACATGGTCCATTTTCCCAGTAAAAGCAAAGCCCAGAGTTGTGAGTGTCTCAGGGGAAGGAGGAACCAGAGGCTCACAAAAGTGTGTGTTTGGTTTTTTTGGGTTTTGGGGGTTTTTTTGGAGAGTGGTTTTGTTTGGGGCAGGGAGAGGTGTTCTTTAGTGGTTTGGGTTTGTTGTGGGTTTTTTTGTGGATTTTTTTTTTGTTTGGTTTGGGTTTGGGTTTTTGCAATATCACAAAACTAGAAAATCGCATTGCTATTTGGGAAAAAAAAAATCACAGTAAAAAAATTACATTTCTCCTGGTAATCAGTGCTGCAAAATCATACAGGATAGATAAAAGATCTTAATTACAAAGGAATTCTCCTAATCATGCTAGCTTGGAAGGGGAAAGAAAAAGTATAAATGTATAACAAGCCAAGTGGGTTGGAAAACTGATGGTTTTAAATTGCTGTTTGGATGTGCTGTCTCCATCTTATGTAAGCTTCACTGTGAGTTAATAGATGCTGTAGATGTTCAGCTGGCTTCTGCAGAAATAACACAACATTTTCAGCCTCTGCTGTAAATGCAGTGTGAAGAACAAAACGAACTGATAGGTATACAGCCTTTTAAGATGTCTGATAGAACCTGCTCCTCAATTTCTTATCTGTGGCTGCAGTGTTTGAGAATAGTCTGGTTGACTGAGAAGTGTCTTTGACTTTTACAATATTTGCTTGTATTTGGTATTTAACATTTATATTTGATTGTAACTAATAATAGAGAAGTTAAGGAGGTTTCAGGGTGGATAGTGTGGTGATTTAGTTGTGCCTTTATCACTTTCTTCTCTTTTCAATACAGCTTGTTCTTCAAGACAATTTAAAGCCATGTCAGGAGATAATTCCAGATACACCCTTAAATTCTGCTTTTGGGTTCCAGATAAACAGAGAGCTCTGAATCAGTGCATTGCCTCACACATGTGCCTAGAATTGAGGATTTGGTTTACCACAGTTGAACTCTGATGTTCAGTTTCAGGTTGTGTGTGGCACCAATATTTACTGCCTAGATGAAAACTGAAGTTCAGATGTAATCTTCAGTATATAAAAAAAGCCCAATTTGAAGGACTTTAGCAGATGCAATTGCTGTTAGTATTTCTCTGCCACATTTCTTCTCCCCTTATAATGTCAATCTTCTATTTCTTTTTGTATCATGCAATTCCTTCCCTCAGCCCATTAACCATTCCATCTGCATGTACCATGAATATTTTTAGTTATGTTGGAAAGCCAGAATTAGATTTATGAGGAACTAAAGCACCAGGAAATCTTGGTGGGAGGGAGTTTTTCTCTTCAAGCAAGGAAGGAGTTTTGAATGAAAGGTTGATAAATCCTACGCCTTCACTTTCCGCCTCCAACAAACAAATTTATTAAGCTCATACTGCAATACAAAACGTTAACTCTGACCCTTCAGAGTAATTTACCACATATGTGACAGGGAAGTGGAGGATCTGTGGCATACTAATGGGTAAAGTCTGTAGGAAAGACATTGCACTTGTGTGTAAGCCAGGTGACTCGGAGAACAGCCAGTTGCTTTGCGGAAGCTGGGAATTCTTTGTGGGTAGGTAGGTAGAGAGGAACACCCTTCCTCAGTGGCACAGCTAATGAGGGCTCTTTGTTAAAGAGCAGTCAAGGGCCACTCTTAAATTTGATGTCAGCTTAACTTAATAGTTCGTGTGCGATCCTGCTCTTAATCACCCATAACAGCACCTGGAATGAAATATCACATGGGTGAATTTCCAAGGTTTCCTCAGAGGAACATCGAGACATAGCTTAGGAGCTTATTTGCAGCAAGAAGGACTATTAAAGAAATGAGTGAGAGGAAAAATTAAGGTGAGAGGTGAAAGACTTGGAAGGGTGACATCGCTAGGAGCAGCTCATGCGGATTTTCTCTGCTGACAGTGTCTCCTCACACATCGGCGGAGCTGCCAAGCTCCCCTACTTCGGAAGCTCCTCTGCCTCCCTGCGGCGTCGCTCACCCCCAGACAGGGGC
>VXBZ01012532.1:6944-48409 GCA_013399135.1 Heliornis fulica | reverse complement strand
TGCTCGCTTTCGTGGTGCTGCCCGAGGGAGGCCTTCCCGCTGGCAGCCCGCTTTGATGGGGGCGGGCTTGAGGGTTGGCTCCCTCACAGGAGGAGGAATGCTTTACATGTTAAAACTGCAACCCAGCACCGCTCTATAGTTCGGTGCTACCCGCGTTGTAATTTGGCGTGTTGGGTGGTTTTTTAAGTTACACCTTAAAACCAGTTCACGGTTAGTTCTGTTTTCTGATGTGTTGTGCTCTGGTCCCTTTTTGCAGAGTACTGTCCACGACTTGACAGTCCACCGCGCGACCCCCGAGGACGTAGTAAGTTTAACATCAGTCACTGTTCCTTCTGTGTAGCCAGGAGGTTTAGAGGGTTATTTAGCATCAGTGTTTACCATACTTATATAAGCTTCTGAAAATACTGGCTCCTTAGCATTAGTTCTTTGTTTATATACCATGCATCCCCAGCTCTGCCAGGTGATGGTTTTCAGTTTCCTATTTCTGTTAGAAAGCATTAGCCATAGTTTTTATTTCAGTAAAGTGTATACCAGCAAAAAGCATAAAAACATATATACACAAAAAAGTTGGTAGAGTATTTAAAGTTAAGTTTCATCTCTGCTGGAAGGACTGAGACATGCTTTATTTTAGGAATCTCTCAAATTCTGAGGATACTCGATTTTCATTTAAATAATTTATCATTTCTTAATACTAAACAATATGATTGTTAAAAAAATACATAAATTTAATTTTCCTTGGTAGCATTGATTACCAGGATGGAATAGGCAGTATTAGCTAATGTTGCATATAAATTTTGACAGGTTAGGGCAGATGGGTACAATAGCAGTGAGGCACTTGATTCTGTTAACAGTTGGTTGAATACCTTGCAAACATTTTAGCAAGCACCTGTTTAATTTGGATTTTGACTGAATATGTATACTTTACATACATGTAATTCACAGAAGAAGTAAGAAAATACCCCTGGTGACTCACAGTGTGAAACCAGGAAAATGCATTGCCTTTTTATGCATATTATAGTTCATTGTGTTTGGGTCTTCCCTGTCACCCCCCCATCCCCTTTATAGCTGAGAGGACTCTTACTGAGTGAGTGGTATACAGCAGATGGAAACTGTGAGGCTTTCCTCACTTGGAGCCATTTTAAATTTGTGTGGTCTTGATGGCTTGGATGTTTAGGAGGCTGTCATTGGTACAACTGTGAAGTTGTCATAAATAGTATTCAGCTCATAAATGATAAAATCAAGAGGTTGTTACCATTACCCTGCAAATTTTGCTTTAGTTTGTCTCTTGATTTTGAAATAATCTGTTTCCTGTTTATTTAGCTGCGCCGCCATGAAATACACAAATCAAAAAACAAAGCACTGGCACATCTGGAACTGCAGGACAAAGCACTGAAGAGAAAATGTAAGAAGCAAAAACAACTGGCTGCTGATTCCTTGGAGAAAAAGAAATTGACTTTGATGCGTGAGGTGAGAGCTAAGTCTGTACTTTCAGCCTCCTGCAGATGATTTGTAGCAGTAGTGGAAAATTGCTCTTGCACATAGGTCAATATTTGCTGCTCTTGGTGGATAATTTGGCTTTGCTTACGCTCTCCCTCCTCTACATGCTGTGTCCATGCAGTGATTGGAATAGACTTGTCTATCATATTGACTGATCTGTACATTTTCACATTCGATCCTTGTTGCCTGGTTCTGCCATCTGTAATTCTGCAGCCCTCTCTGTCTGAACAGGGACTGTTTGCTGACCTCATAACTGTGTGTTGTAAAAGGATGTATGTTCTTTGTGGTTTTATTGATACCTTGTCTTCTCCTGTCTAGTATTTTTCCGAAACATGGATGTTTCTTTTTTTCTGGGAGGCATATCTTACCTGCCATTTCTTATTTAAACAGAGAAAATGCAGAGTCAGGGTCAAGAAATGGTGAGGCAAGAAAATGGTAAGGAAGAGCTTGTCTGGAAGGAAAATTGGCAGCAAAGGTAGAGTTGCTAGCAGACAGGTTTGTCATCAAGGAATCAGAATGTTTGTTCTCTAGGCATTCTGACTTAAAAGATTGATGTTTAATTTGCTTTTGAGTTTGGAACTGTAGCAGCAGACCTAAGCTTAGCTAAGAAAGACAATGTCTGAAAAGAGATTTCAGTGATAGATAACATCCTTCTGTTTCACATGGCAGGTGACTCCTTGTTATATGTTATGAAAACTGATCTCAAAACATACTCATTAGCTTTCAGATTTCACTCCTTGGTCAAACTGGTAATTGTTCCTGTTGGTCAAGAATGATGATGAATAATGTTCACCTAGCAGTTAATATAAACGATTTAGTCATCCTGTAAATCCTCACAGACCTTTTCCCTCTTTCAACTTTTGTAAATTTTCCTAAGTCTTTCTTTGAACTCTGAGAACATTCAAGCATAGACAGGAACAAATGAAAGTATAAAGAATTAGAGGACTTCTATTTGGCATCTATTTCTCTGCAATCCCAGTAGAATATTTGTTAAGGATATTGTGCTAATCAAGCTTCAAACTTTAATTTTGACCAAGTGTAAAAATCTGTGGACTTTAATACAAATTTACCAGAAGTAAAGTCTATACTGCAAAGGTAGATCAGAGCACCCACTCACATTGGGCTGGACAATCTATTCTATGACTTTGTTATGTGAATCTCATGGTCTCCTGTACTTGTTGCCATTTCTAATGGCAATGCACAAATTTCAAATTCCTCCTGAGTGGTTTTCCCCTTCGTATTTTAAGAAATTACTTTATTCAACTTACCCTGTGTCTACTTCTGAATCAGAAAAATGATGTTTCCACACAGGAAGACCAAAGCAGGTGATGCCAGCCAAGATGAAACTCATCTGACTGTTGCTGTTTCAAACACTGGTGTCTTCTTGTGTTTACAGAAAAACAGTCACCATTTTTCCCTGCTCCTAGCCTAAGTCTTGTAATGGCTGAGTCCTGTTCTTCATAGTAACTGGAAAGATTCTCCATTCTGTGTCTCCCAGTAGAGCAACACCAATATGGATTGTCTCCTTGTGTCTCTTAACTTGGTGATTTTTTTTTCTTACCTGCTGCTGTGACTGTACCTTCCTAAGCCTCTTGAATCAACTGCAAAAGACTTGGAGACAAAAACTAGAATATGCTGCTACTACTGTGTCTTTTCTTGATGAGAAAGAGAGTAAAAGATTGTCTGCCTAAAAATATGAATGAAAAAAACCCCAATGTAAGTTAGTCTGTACTGTGGATTATGAATGTGTGAGTACTGCACTGAATGGCCCTATAACAACTTATTTTTAAAATAATACTTCACTGAAGGGTAGATGGTGAGGGCATTACTGTAGTGGGAAGGTTTTAGGATTGTTCCTATTTAATTATCTGTAGTAACAATCTGAAAGAGGAGAGAAGATGAATTTTAGTTAAATTCATAGGTGATACCAAACTGGAACAAGGCCCAGTACTTTAAATTTGTTGAGGGCATGTAAATGGACCTAGGCAGAGTCTGATACCAATTTGTTTTTTGCTGATCACAAGCAAACATGAGCTAATCTACCTATAAAAATATTCATGATATGTTCAGCAGGAGGGTGAAGCTTTGGAGCCTGCTGATGCTGAAAGGGAGGATGAAAACAAATTAATCAGGAAAATTTTTGTCTCATTAAGCACATCATCTTAGTTTGAAATGCTTTATGCAAAGCAATCATGTTTTAGAACAAGTAAATTATTTTTGTTATTATTCTGCAGATCTGGCATGGTGTCTAAAAGCCTGCATTGTTTTCAGATGACTAAAATAGACTAGATTTAGTTATTATCAAGTGTAAAACATAAATTTTGATTTGGAAAAGCAGATATGTGAGACAATTGAGAGGTGGATACAGGGAAACTTCTTGATGTAGCAAAGCATAGTAAAATGAAAGGGGAAAAACCAGGTGAAATACCACTGCCTAGAATTTTTTGAACAAGGCTGAATATAAAACAGCAGACTTATCAGTGGGCACCAGAATTAAGTCTGTGGAGTTAACAGCATGCCGGGTTTTGAAGCTGCTGCAAACCAGTCCCTCATTATTTGTGGGAGAGCAGCAATTGCCCCTCAGTTCTCAGATTTTGTGTAGGAGCATATATGTGACCATGTCTCTTCTGTGGATCTTCTAAATACTTGCAGTCTCTCTGGCTAAATTTGATTAACCATGATGAAGTGAAGTCACTTACATATCTGGTCTCCTCTCAGGTGTTTAAGAATAACTATCTCCTTCCCAAATTGTTGGTTGCTGTGTCGTGTGAGAAATGTGTGGACATTCCCAAAACACCTTCTGATGCCAGATGTAGCTTGCTGTGTTTATGTCTGTTGAAACTTTTATGGTGGTAGGTGGCTTAATTTTTAGACAGGGTGTCAAGGCTGAGTGAAACAAGTCTCTCTAAATCAGTGTGGTTTTTGAGTGTCTGTCAGATGTAGATTAGTGTTCTTCTGCTCAACAACACTGGGGTCAAATTATTTGAGTATGCATACTGATTATTTTTTTAATTGCCAGATATATGTCTTCATTTTGATGAATATGTCATAAACACCCAGCTTCTCATTGTGTCAGGCAAGGAGGAAGCAGAGAAGATTGGTTCTAAAGAGTCAGTGCTGATGGAGGCCACAGGAGTAATAACTGTTTAATATTTCAGACAAACAAGGTTAATTCTTGTCACTCAGAATGAAGTACTGTTTTCTGATCTGTCTTAATTAGGATCTAATTGCACAGTGTGTTTGCATTCTCCTGCTAACTGAAGAACAATACCAAAGGAAAAAAGGAAAAATCTGTCTTCTCAGTATGAAATCTTTCCTTCTATGCTATGATTTCAGATTCTGTCTGATCAATACTGTTTGCAAGATGTATTGGAACAGTCTGAGCAGGTTATGGCTGTGGCAAAAGACATGCTTGAGGATGCTCCTCGCACACGAACAGGTAGACCACCAGTTCAAACCAGTTTAGTACTGCTGATTCTTACTGCTGTGTGGACTGAGGGCTTGGTCTTGGATGTTATTGAGAATTTGTAAGCAGCTCATGAGCAAGTCTTTACCTTCTCTGGTTTGCTGTTCCTTACTCTGCTGAAAGGCAGGATGGCTTTGCATGCAAATTCATAAGCTTAGATTCTTTTCTCTGTAGGCTGCTGTTCTCTGCCTATTCTAAGGCTGTTTAATCCTACAAGTGCTTCTGCACAAGTGTCTGTACACAGGTGGGGAGGACAAAAGCCTGGTCTGTGGCTAAATGTATTGAGATAACTGTATGCCTTTCACACTTGTTTAAAGTGATGTACACCCCTGTGACCCTTTTTGTGCAAAGTATGGGAGCTTACTTTTTGGTGAAGAGTCCTGTGACATACTACAGATGCAGTCCTTTGTGTTCTTCCCTTTTTGTCTGATTCCCTCTAGGTTTCCCTAATGTAACAGTGGCTCCTAACTGTGACCTAGAATCATCTCACAGACCCATTGTACAAAACTGTGATCCTCCCACTCAGCTTTCCATCCTTAGTGAATCTGTCATGGATTCCCAGGTAATGTATGTTCTGCTCCATCCATGTCCTGTGGCTTTCTTGCTTGCACAAAATTAGAATATTCAAAGGGAGAGTTTTTAAGCAGACCTAAACCTGTCTTTTCTGTACTCTATACCAGGTTGGTAGGGCCTGTTGTGACAGGACAAGGGGTGATGGTTTTAAAATAGAGGGAGGGAGATTTAGATTGGATATTAGAAAAAAGTTCTTTCCTGTGAGAGTGGTGGAGCACTGGAACAGGTTGCCCAGGGAGGTGGTGGATGCCCCTGGATCCCTAGAGACGTTCAAGGCCAGGTTGGATGAGGCCCTGAGCAACCTGATCTAGTTGGGGGTGTCCCTGCTTCTTGCAGGAGGGGGGACTGGATGACCTCTGGGAGTCCCTTCCAACTCTAATCATTCTATGATTCTATGATTCTATGATAACATACATAGAAAATAGTGTTACATTGTGGTGAGCTTGCTTTGTGAGACTGGGCAACATTTTTTTTATTTCTTAAGCTTTGAATATGAGAAAAAACATCTTAATGTCTTGTAGAAGCTCTATCATATTAGCATGCTGTCCCTTTCAAATTCTGGAATTATCAGCAAGAGAAGGAAACAATTACAGACTGAGATAACTCTTGTGTCACATAACTAATTGCTAGATATCAAAATATGCTTCTGATTTTCTTATTGTGTCTGTATATATGGGGACACAGCCAGTTGGGTTCCACAACAAATGTAGACATACCCTAGTTAACTTCACAGCCTTTATTAGTCCTACAAGTTTAACTTTCAATACTTAAATTATTTTATGATTTAGATGTGTTTTTAAAAACTTAAAAATTGTTTACATTTGTTTAAAATTTCCTTTAGATTGCCTTTGTGTTCTGTTTTAGTTTCATAACAAGATGGGTTGTGCCAGGAATGCTGGCTGTAGTTTGGGAGCAGGCACATGGCACTCCCAGAAAGCAGCTCACTGATGAAGACCAGAAGGGTTGTGGGAGTGAAAGTGATGATGTAATATTGTCATGGTTCTCTAATCCTGTTTCCTGCTGTCCTGCACAAATGCCTGCAGTTTCAGTTGCAGAACATGATTGTCATGTATTTCAAGGTGGTGTTTGGTTTCTTGTTTTGATTTTTTTTTTAACAAGAAGAGTTAACCTTTGTAAGTTGTAGCACTGGCTGCTTGCTGCAGAATATAAATTTTTAAAATAAATGTGTACTGATAGTTTTCTGCTGAGCTTCCACAAGATTTTATTTTCCCTAGGTGCCTAGAAAATTCACTAGAAAAAGCCTACCCAGCAGTTCTGAAACCAAACAATTTGAGGAAACTTAATTCCAAATTTATTGCTTTAGTTTTGCTGTGAATATTACACATGGGATTGTTGTGGTTGCGTTTTACACATAGAACTTACATGTAATTTTTCAGATCTCATTACAGTGTTGTTTATCTTGTAATGTCAAATGGCTGAAATTTTAGAAATGCTGTAATTTAGGTTGCTTTTTCACATCTCATGGCTACTATAGCTCTCTATTTGTTTTGATACACTCTTTAAAACTTTTTTTTTACCCCACAGCAGGTTTATTCAATGTAGATCATCCAAATAAAATATCAGATATTGAATTGATCTCTTGTTGTGATATTTTTCAGAGACAGTTGTCAGTATCAGTTCCCCAAAACTATTTCTAGAGATGTGTGGGTTTCTTTATTTTTATTTTTTTTTTACTTTTGTTTAGAAGTAAAGACTGAAACAAATGGGTTTGGATTTTTCTTGAAAAGAAAATCAGAAAATTGATCTCTGACTTCTTCCTAAAGACAAATTGAAATTGCTCTTAAGTCCCTTGTGTTTTCTTTGTTGTCTCCTAAACAGGTTCTTAATGAAGTGGAAGAGGAAGCGTTATCAATCTGTCAGTCAGAAGATGGACACCACGACCCTCGGAATTTCAAATCCAGTGTCAGTTATGACAGGTCAGTACAAATGACTGCTCTGGCAGAGGGGTTGGACTAGATGATTTTTTGAGGTCCATTCCAACTCCTAACATTCTGTGATTCTGTGAAATACATCCATTCTGGTTTCCACCTCCTTAACACTGGAAAGTGATGGAGTTAGTTAAGTCCATGCCACATAAATTTTTCTGTTCCCCTTGCCCTTCGTGAGCTCAGAATTCTAGGGAAAACCCTTGTTATCATTCAGACTGGGCATGAATTTGAGCAGGGAACTCAACTGAACAGTTAAAGATAATTGTAAAAGCTCTTACTAGACTGTACAGGTCATGCTGTTGTCCTGTTACACTTTACTCTGGTGTTTGTTTTGACTGTAGGCTACTTCGGTTATTGAAAGAAGAAAATTCCTTGGTGAATTCTCAGTTGTGGGCTGAAAAGGATAGGAGAAGAACTACCTTATCAAAGGAATCAAACGTGCCCTTGACTCCAGCAACTGTTTCTCCATCATTGGATCAGTCAGGTTGGATTTTCAAATCACAACTTCTCAAGTGTTGTTAGGCTCTTTGTAGCATCCTGTCTGGAATTCCTTTTCTGGGTGAGGCTGTGAGACAGTGACATGCTAATTCAGCTCACATCAATTTCCAGACTAAAAAGCAAGCTCCTCTAATTAAATTATTTTGTAACATATGGCTATTAAGAACATACATGATGTGTTTCATATGTGTATTTTTTGTTTTGTGTTTAAATCAGCCCTCAATGCTACCAGTGTAGTCAAGAGAATCTACTCAAGACTTCAAAATGAAGGCGAAGAAGAGGCTATAGACTCTGCTGACACTGTGAGACAAGTGCTGAACCCAAACTCAAGGAAACAAAAGCAAACTGCAGCAAAAAGTATAGTACTTTTAAAAATAACATACCTCCCTTTGACCAAGGTCCTTAATATCCTAAGAAAATGTAGGTTGAAAGGGGTCTTTGGAAGTCATGGCATGGCTAACTCCAGAGTTTGACTGGGAGGAGGGTCTTATCCATCCAAGTCTTGAACATTGATAAGGATGGACGTTCCACAGCCCTCATTTATTGGCAAAGAAAAGTCTGTAGGAGTCTGGCAACCATATATAAAGCCCTTTGATGCTTCCCATTACCTTGCTGACTGTGGAATTTTCTCTTGTGCAGGGCTATTCTGTTTCTCATATAGCTTTCCATTTTATTCTGTGCTGCACAGACTTAGGATACATTTCAGTTCCCATATTCTACACACATTTGTACTTGGGGACTGACAAACTGTAACCTGAAAGGATTGTTGTAAGAGAGTTGCTCTTTATACATGAGACCTGAAAGCAGCTGATATTTTTTCACTGGCTATTCACTGGCAAACTGTTCCCATGACTTTAACTGAGAAGGAGGAAACAGGTATCTAAGATAAAAGCACCAAAGAATCATACTTGAGAGGTACTAATGTGGTGGCAAACAAAATGTGTGTTTTGATGATCTGAAAATAACTGGAATGACTGGGGACTTTCTTTGATGGTCCATTTCAGCTTAGAGCAAAAGAAAGACTCTCCTTTGATTTACTTCAGTGAACAAGGTCTTTTCATTGGTACTACAAAGCTTTCTATACAGCTTGAAATTACAATGGCAGTTTTTCTTTCTTTTTTTTCCTCCAGTGAAAAGAAAACAAACTGCACAGAACTCTGCAAGACAGAGGAAAGATGATTCTCTAGCTAATTCAATTCCCCTTGACCTTCAGAAGGACAAGGAATCCAGCCTAGATGTTCTCAACCGCATGATACTCGAAGTGGAGCGTGAATTGGAGGACTATGAGCTATGCACAGGTCGTGAAGTTCAAAGAGCTGGGAGGAGTGAAGGCCTCACAGGGTTCACCTTGTCACTGGTGAACGCCCTCTGTCGTCTGATGCGCTACCTCAAAGAGGTGAGAGGAATGGAAGTGCTTCTCTAGAGTGAGTGGAAAAGGATATCAAGTTACTTTGAAGATCCAGTTTGGTCTTTCCTGGCTCCCAGTCGGTTTAGTTGGAGTGTTGATTATCACTGCTTATTATTTGGATTGCATGCAGTCAGGAGTTAAAACTCCTTGTTTTCATTACCTAATGAAAAGGGAGGAGTTGACTGCAATGAAAGTTTTTCAGTGATTATTAGCAGAAAACACCAATTTAAAGGTTTTTTTTTGTTTTTTCTTTTAGTTTAAATATGTTCTGAGTTCTAGCAGGGTATTAACTACAGCCTTGCATACAAATTCCTTTTCTTCCCTTTACCTCCCAAAGACACTAGAGCAGTGACCCCAAATCCCCAGTTTTCTTTGAGGGATTCCTTAGCTCTCTTTTTCTGTCCATAGCAGCAACTTCACCTTAAGCAAGCATGACCTGAAGTGCTTGCTGTACCAGTGCACAGCTGGGACCAGTGGAATTCCATAAAGAAGTCTACCTGCAAACCACATAGAAGTCCTTTCCAAAACCAAAAAAGAGTGGGGTTTATTTAATCTGTAACCTAGAGCTACTCCAAATGCAGCTTGTTTATTGGGCCCATGTGAAATTTTAAACCAGATTAAGTCAGTTCCTAATATATGCAGCAGAATATGTTGTCTAAATCCCAGTGCTCCTAACACATTTGTAACTGTCTTGTTGTGGTTCCTTTTCAGAGTGTTTAATAATTGGGGGGAAAAAAGCCCATAACACATTTTTTCAAACTTAGATTTTTTAATTTTTTTTTGTCTCAATATATAACAATTTATTCCTTGTATTACTCTGTATTCAATCTATATGGAGGAATTTAATTTGATTAAGATCTGCCTCAGAAACAAATGTTAAATAATCCATTCATGAGTGGAGAACAACTACCATCAGAAGATGGTCATTGGCTGAGGAGATCTTATGTTTTAAAGGAAGTTAAGAGTGTTTGTTTTCTGTTAGTTGTAATACCAAAGTAGGATATTACATTTTGTTCTTTTGCAATTATGGAGAATTATCTTCTGGACTTCTAATAGAATTTATTAGGAAATTTTCCATTTATTAGGAAAATACACATTTAATAACATGAAATTCATATTACAAATATAAATGCTATTACAACCCTATTTAGAGTTATTCTTGACCCTCAGACTTCCTTCAAAACTATTTGAGTTTCTTTGTTATACTTTTTCTTTCTTAGTTGCTACTTTCTCTTTATGAAAGTAACATTCAATGATCTTAAGAGCTTTTTATCCTATGGTCAGAGGATAGATAGTCAAAAAGTCTCAGTGTTTAATGATACTTTGATTTCAAAAGATACAAACCAGCTCTCCTATTCCAACCTTTTACTGATGTTGTTTCTACTTTAATCAATGTGTTACCATTCCTTCCTTTTAGGACTTGATTGTTACTTGCAGAGTTATCTGCAACTTTTTCAGATTACTACCTAAATTCATGAGTAGAAATATTGTGTCCAGTTCTGGGCCCCTCAGTTCCAGAAGGACATACAACTCCTGGAGAGAGTCCAGCTCAGGGACACCAACATGATGGAGTGGAACATCTTCCTTCTGAGGCTGAACAGCTTCCCAGGCTGAGGGAGCTGGGTCTCTTCAGCTTGGAGGAGACTGAGGGGTGACCTCATTAATGTTTGTAAATATGTTAAGGGTGAGTGTCAGGAGGATGGATCCAGGCTCTTCTCAGGGATGGCCAGTGATAGGACAAGGGGCAGTGGGTCCAAGCTGGAGCATAGGAGGCTCCATGTGAACATAAGGAAAAAACTATTTCACAGTGAAGGTGACAGATCACTGGCACAGGCTGCCCAGAGAGGTTGTGGAGTCTCCTTCTCTGGAGACACTCAAAACCTGCCTGGATGTGTTCTTGTGTGATTCAGTCTAGATGATCCTGCTCGGACAGGGGGGTTGGACTGGATGATCTTTTGAGATCACTTCTAACTCCTGACATTCTGTGATTCTGTGAAAATCATATAAGCTACAAATTGTGCTGTATTCAGTGTTGATCAAGATAGTGTGCATCCCTAATCTTCTCTGAGTTTTCACCTTTTCAAGAATGCTTCATTACAATTAGGATTTGAGACTTTGCAGGGAAGAAGCGCAGCTTGATTGAGTCTTTCCTAAAATCTGGTCCCTGTGATTCTAGGAATAAATCAAGTGCTCTTGTGCACCATCTGTCTTGCCTAGCCAGGGCTGTCAGCAAATTTCCAATGCCTGAACTATAGCTGGCAGTGCATTTCAGTAAAGTGACTTTCCAGCAGGTAATTAAAAGCCTCTGATTTCAGGTAAACAACTAGTCCTCAAGAGGTTTTGAAGCTTCAAGAAAGATTTCCTTCCTCTTCTGGGGAGAAAAATATTTTCCAGCTTTGTTGCAAAAAAGCTGATTGCAGGAGAATTATTATCAAGGATGTTGCTTAATTTACTCTCAAAGCTATGTATAAAAAGGAGGAAGAGAAAATTGAATTACTGAATCTTTGATCAAAGTTGTATTAAGAAGTGATTAGAAATCAACTACAAGCAGCTAATGATTCTAGAAGAGGCTAGACAGAAGGGAGAAAAGAAACTTCTGAAATGTTTGGCCAACTAGATGAAATTCTTCAGGGGAAGTAGATGAACCTGACTTGGTTCCTAAATGAATTTCTATGTAATCTGTCAAATGTTAATTTTTTTTTCTCCACTTTACTAAAAATGCTGTTTCTTTGCCATACAACTGGGTAAAAATTTAAGTGTACAGAGTTACTGTGTTAATCTGTGTTGCTATGTCCTCTCTCTCTGCTTCTTCATATCCTGTTAACCCTGGTGCTCTCTGCATAAATGTAAGACTAGGATGAGCTGTTACAGTATTGTGTGATGTGGTATGATGTGTTATGGACCTGTTCCTGTTTCCAGATAGGAATCTGTATTGGTGACAGTAGGTTTTTAACTTTTTCTCCTTCTTCAGAGTGAAATGCAACTGCGTGAGAAAGAGGTGATGAGACAGAAGTATGAGGGGATGTTGAACGAACACAGAGAACTGATTGATGCTCTGACTGCAGAAATACTTCTAGTGAGGGAAGAAAACAGTGCTATAGAGGTACTGAACCCTGTCCTCCTCAGGATGACTAGGTAGAACACAGAGTTGTGTTGCAGATGTGTGCTGAGGTGCATTGTCATATGTTCAGGAGACTGACAAGAAACAGGAAGAAAATGATAAAATTAAATGAGGAGTCTGAGAAAGATAATAGCAGTCATGGAGGGAGGGTGGGTAGGAAGGAGTGTTTGGAAAGTCAATATTTTATCTTCCTATATGATATTTAAAGCCTGAGGTAATGATGGCTTTATAAAACTGAGCTTTGCTTTATTAATCTAAAGGTTTAAGCATCTGCCTCTACACTTCTATACTGTTAATTCTACTGGAGTAGAGTGTAGACTAGATACTGTGTTTTTTTAAGCTTGCAGTTGAGGTAGATTTGTTCAGTGGTTACATTTGAGAATGAAGCAATAAGGCTACACATAGGTAAAGCAAAAACCAAATAATTTCTTTGAGACAGGAAAGAAACCAAACATTGAGACACCAATATTTAATACCTCACTGTGATCCCACAAATCCATACAGTGTTTTAAGAGACCAGATTTCTTCTCAGAGCTGTCTGTGGTATATAATCTAATTCCTGTTGCTACAGTGAATTTCAGTATTTCTCTGTTGTTTTTCCTTCATCCTTTAGAATAAGCTTCAGCAATACATGATGGTAACAGATGAACAGCTGAACACTCTCACAGAAGCATTTAAAGGCCTCCCTTTGGTAGAACCTAGAAGAGAGCAAAGTCCAAACCATTTTGGAATTGCAGGCAAAGGTCCAGCGAGTGGCCAAGGTGTGTACATGTCTGTGTGAAGGGTGAAGTGGGAGTCGTGGCTAGTTTATCCCCTTCGGGGATAATTTGGTGTTTAATTTTTGTCTGCTTCCTGGGGCAGCCTGAGGTTGGTTCTTCAGTAAGACACTGGAGGTCGCTGCTCACCAGAAGCAGCAGAGGCTGAGGCCTGTTAACTAACCCTGTGTTAATCAAGTTGTTAATCAAACAACTTTGATTTCATGCTTTTGTTTTTGTGTATGTTCAAAATAGAACTACAAACTAGGTGCAGTTAAATACAGAGGAAAAAAACTTTATTTTTTTTACCAAAGAGATGTCTGAGTTTAATTAAATCAGAAAAGGATCATCAAGAAGCTTGAAAAAGCTTCCTATTGCTCTTTACTCTTACCATGTACTCCTTGCATTTGTAATCTGGGGCATTAGGACAAGTGTGTAGGTCTGATTTTCTCAAGAGAATACTACCACATGCAGATCAGTTAAATGCCTATTTCCCACAAGTCAGGTGTCTCTAAGTCCTGTGTATAGGCTGAAGCAGACATTCTGCTAGTATCCTGAAAGTGGGAGGCTGTATGCAATAGCTCTTCTTACTCTTAAGGACAGTGAAGATTTGTGTTGCTCTTGAGTGAAAGAATTCTGTACCTGCTGATCAGATGGAAGGTAGGAAGGAGTGTGTGGGGAACATACTCTAGTCTGTTTTTTCAGATACTTGATCATAAGAGTTGTCATTGAGATTTTTCTCTACTTTGTTATTGCACTCAAACCTTTTTTCTTTAAATTCTATCCCTGCTTTGTCTCTTTCTTTAGAAAAACCTGATTTGAGCAATCTTATGCCTAAGACTGATGCAGGCAACAGAGAAAATATGCTGAAATTCCCACAGGAAGAACTTCCTTTCAAGTTTCCCCTGAGACCAGGTGGTGTGGGAGCTGGTGGAAGTTTTCCAGCCCACATCTTCCAGCCAGCAGTGCTGTTGTCACCCCCCAGGCAGAAGAGCAGTCAGGAACTGTCTCCTCTCCAGAACGGTGAGAACTTCCCAGCTCCTGAATCCAGCCTCCATCACCTTTCACGGTGGCACCACTGCAGACTGGAAATTCAGTGCCTCTGCAGCCCATGGTGCAGTTGAGGTGGAATGTCTGTAGGCTGCATACTCTTGCTTTGCACCAGGCTGGAGTTTGAAGGAGTAGGCATGGCAATTGGAAGTTTATATTGAGCTTAACCTTTTAGTGGGTAGTTGTGCTGTGAGGAGGGACATAATAAATCTGGAGGAAATGAACTAAAGGTAATTTTCTGCAGAGAGCAACATCTGGTTTCAGTCCCATTGAGAGCTGTCAGATGTTCCCAGACCTCACTACAATATAGGTAGGTGAGAAATGTACCATTACTTTTTAAAACCACTAAGGATGCTATGTGGCTCAACAGACATTCTTAAATGTTTCTTTCTGAAAAATTATTCATGAAAGAGATTTGTGTGTACATTTTTAAATGTTATGCTCTGCTCAAGAGATAAAAGCTCAAGGTGAGGGAGAAATGGGATATTTGGCCTATAAAGCATAGAAAATCTGGTTTTGATCACAAAATCCAACTAGGAATTAACATGTAGCAGCTGACAGTGCTGCAACATACTTGGTTCTGTGTCTCATGTGTAAACTGTTTGCTGAGGATGACTACAAAAAATACCTCACTATTTCTCTTGATCAGAGTGCTTCCACTTTCTTAAGGGCTGAGTAAACTGCTAGTTTTGTTATTATGCCAAAAGTCTTGGATTATTTTACTACTCTAGAATGTTTATTACTTATCCAGTATAAATATCAGCACTGAAGCACAGACTTACAGTTTATTAGGGTTTTGGAAAATGGAGGACTGAGAAGTAGTGTGGTCTGTCAGCTAAGAAATTAAAAATAATTTACAACTCTCTCTGATTTCTTTCTCAAACTCAAACCATTTAAATGTAAGACTGGAGTAGGAAATGAAACCTGGTGAGTTGCAGCAGGATGTTGCACAGTGATTTTGATCAGTAACATAACACCATTCAGGTTCATGTTCCTGCTTGATTATTACCAGCCTGATGCAATGAAGTCACTGTTTGTTTCCTTGATGAGGATCATAAGTTTCTCTCCTTACTAAGCCTTAATTTCTTGTTTGTAGGATTAACAGCCACTTCCCAGTCTACTGAAAACGTGGAAAGGAGCTCACCTTCCTCCCTGATGAGAACACAGGCCACACTTGAGGAAAACTGCCTGATCTCTCCAAGGCAACCGATTCCTCCTGCAGACAAGGGCTTGGAGAGTTCCCATGAGAAAATCAGGCCATCCTGCCCAGGTGACACTAGAAAAAACAGCCCAGCTGAAGAGTCATTTCCCAGTGGTGATCTGCTGGGACAGATAGCTGAGCTCACACGACAGAACTCTCTAATTAAAGCTCAACTGAGCAAATTCAGGGGCTTGTCTGAAGACACAGGTGACTGCCTACACCAGCCAGACCCAATACGTAATGCAAATCTTAATCCAGACTCTTCACACGGGCAGGTGAGGTTTTAACAGAGTCATAGAATTGTTCAGGTTGGAAGAGACCCTTAGGGTCATCCAATCCAACCTTCCAGAAAAGGAAGGCTGGATCCCACTTTCTGCTGATCAGCTCTCCCATAGTTTGCTGATGCTTTAAGGCAGTTTCTTTCCTGTTCTTGGTTAGTTCAGGGAAAATAGTAGCAAAACAAATGCCATTTTAATTCTTTTGCTCAGGGACTTGTGGTTTTTATCATTCCCTAAAGTGTGTAACAGTAGTTTCTTGTGTTGGGCCTAGGCTGTATCTGAGTGCAGCACATTTATAAGTTTAGGATGCAGCAAAAAGAGGCATGACTGCAACACAATCAGGTATACCTCTGGTAGCTTGGATAATATTAACAGTGAAAGCACTTCACCAACCCACAGGTTCTTGTCAAGCTTGCAAAATATGTAGTTAATTCTGTGCTGTACATCTCTGCTCTGACCCAGAAACACATGATATTAAAGTTAGTGCAGGTACATGTCTTGCAAATACTTGATTACAGTGGATGTGTTGGTTGGGTCTGTCTTGTCAGCCCTATGTGCAGTGAAAACCCCCCAAATATTTGGGAAGAAGAGAACCTGAAGGCTTCAGTTGACATAGAAGAACTTTAGTCTGCAGATAAGCAGCTGTTCAGTGGCACCTCACAGAGTGAACATCACAGAAGTGCCTAATCCCTGTCTTTGCCACTGTCTCAGTTTGTTCCATGGCTGAATTACAGTGTAATTAAGGATCCTGAAGATTTTAAGTATCCTTGAGTAAATGTAGGCTGAGAGTGTTGTCCCTCTCCATACTTTTGTAGTTTTGTAGTATTTAGTTATATGAGACAATATAAACTTTTTTAAGTGGTGTTTTTGTGGAAGCAGTTACTGGGGTGGTGGTGGGGAAGAGGTCAAAGTGGATGAAAACCCGATTTAAAGATGAGGATACTCCTGCTAGAAATTTGCTTCACCACACCCTCATGAATATGTGTATCTCTCATTAAATATATTCTTAATTATGGTTAATTGCTGGGTAGTTGGAGGTTTTTTCTTTCATTGGGTTGTTTTTTTTTTTTCAAATGATATAGACAATAGCTACTTTTTTCCTATTTGTAGGAAGACCAGTTAAAATGTTGTGTTGAGTCAGTTAAACTCTTAGAATAGACGACAGTAGGAGGGACAAAATCAGAATTTTCACAGGAGGTACAATACAACTATATTTACTTTCAGCTTGGCCATCAGTTACATAGAAATACTTGAAATAAATTGCATGCTCTCCTTGAAGGTGCAAGTTGTAGGTTTTTAATTGGAAGCATTTATCCAAGTAGACTCATCTTGCCGTAGCGAAGAGCCTGGAGGAAAGAATAGCAGAGCTGAATCGCCAGAGTACAGAAGCACGTGATAAGCTCTTGCAGCTGATAGACCAGCAGAAATTAGCTGCTGCCAATGTGGACCTTCCAATGACATCTCCAGTTCTACTCCCATCTCTAAATTACACTGGTAAGTGCCCAGCTTCAGGAGAAACAAAAAAAAATAGTATAACAATGGTTTTTTCCCCGTTAGAGATTTATCTGTCCTTACCTGGTTGGATCAGTGGTTGTGGTCAGCAGAACACCTTGTGGTACAACCAAGACAGCTAAAAATATATCAACTTAACTTATAAAGTTAGTTTCTTGGTAATTATTCTGCTGCAGATACATGTTTTAGGGTAAAACTGTTCTTTGCTGTGTCCTTCTCTGCAGAACAGTTCTGCTATGTAGTCACTTATGGGCAGAAGTAGGCTTTTTAATCAGTCCTCTCTGCTAGACAGTCTTTTGTTTAAAAGACTAAGTAGTTACATCAGGCTTTGAGAAATCACAGCAGAGTGGTTATCTGATTCTCAACCACATTTTAGTTTTTAGTCTTTTGAGTGCTCTTTGAATCAGACTGCCTTGCTGAGTTACTGCCAGTGCTAATTGGAAGAAAGAAAGAACTAGAGCTTCCAGTCATCTAAAAAGGTGAATTAGTGAAGGGAATATTCTTGCTGATTCAGGATTCCTAAATCAGCTGCCATGTGTAATTATAAAGGAAATAAAGCACCCTTCACTTGCTAGAAAGTTTATCTTTTCATGGAGTCCTTGTAATTCCAGGGAGAAATGCACATGAGCATGTACATGTGCTCTGTCTGGGGCACCTGCCCTTTCCCCCTTCCTAAACCATGAGGATGTGTAAAAGGAGGACTCAAGGGGCAGGAGAGACCACGTGTGTGTGCATATGCACACAACTGCATAGGCAATGGCTCCTGCAGTGGGACCAGAACACTTTTCAGACTTTGCTAACTGTTGTAACATAAATTGTTCCTGTAAGATCTTACTTCTTGTACTGAAAGTAGATAAATCAGAAGTCTCTCAGCCTCTGATTGCCAAAACCCAGAAGGATTATCCATGGAAGAAATGTTATGTTATGTTATGTTATGTTATGTTATGTTATGTTATGTTATGTTATGTTATGTTATGTTAGTGCACATTGTCCATAGTTGCTCTTGAGTGTCTGCTTTCAGTTCCTGTCTTTTTCAGAGAGTGGACACAGAGTTGATGTTTTATGTCTGATCTGTCCATTCTGTGCAGTTGTGAAGGGTTATGTGATGTCCTTTAAAAATGAGAAAACTAAACAAATGTTGTGCAATGTTGCTGTGCTCTCAGCAGAATCAAGTTGTTATTTATTGCCTAGAAAATGCAAGGAGGAACATTGAAGTGTCTATTCCTGTGGCTATGGACAGCTCCAGAGAAGATAGTGTTTCCCCTTCCAGTACATCCACTATAAGAAGGTAAAAGTTAACCCTTTACTATTTCATTTTTGTAGTGTCCTGATTACCTGTGCAATAGAACTTGAACACAGTGAAAAAACCTGCCATGTTTTTTTTTTTCCTTTGGCTTCATGGTCTTTCCCTGACTTCTTTTCAACCAACTCTGTGGAAATGGTCCAGTGGCTTTTTCACAACTTCAGTTGTTTATATTTAAAATTCCTGCAGTGTGACATTAGACAGGTGATGTGGGTTGTTGAAGAGCAATGATAAGGAGTCCTAACTCAGGATCTGAGATGTGATTCTAGGAGTCACCTCCATTTTTTCACTCTTTTAATCTTGTTTTGAATGCCTACAGGTCTGTAGGAGACTCCAGCAAACCTTGTTCGCCCCTAAGTGTAACGTCAGAAAGTGTGAAATTAACTCCTGTCAGCCAAAGGCCAAAGGTAAGATTGAAAAAACTTTGGACAGAAAGTTTGATTTCATTATTTTTCCTTATATGACATTGCATAAATAATGAATGGGAGAGAACTCTGTCCTGCCTTAATTTTTTTGAGACTAATACTGGCTGGGCTGCATCCAGAGGAGCGTGGCCAGCAGGGCGAGGGAGGGGATTCTCCCCCTCCACTCTGCCCTCGGGAGACCTCACCTGGAGTACTGGGTCCAGTGCTGGAACCCCCAACATGAGAAGGACATGGACCAGTTGGAGAGGGTCCAGAGGAGGCCACAAAGATGATAAAGGGGCTGGAGCACCTTTTCTACGAGGACAGGCTGAGAGAGTTGNCCCTGGAGAAGTTCAAGGCCAGGTTGGATGAGGCCCTGAGCAACCTGATCTAGTTGGGGGTGTCCCTGCTTCTTGCAGGGGGGTTGGACTAGATGACCTCTGGGAGTCCCTTCCAACTCTAATCATTCTATGATTCTATGATTCTATGATAATAGTAATGGATTCATGGCAGTTTGGATTCTGGAGAATTCCTAAGGGGAGACCTGAGTGCTTGTGACATTAGTTGCTTGCTGCCACAGAGCTGTTATTTACAAGTGAATAATCCTGTAACTACACTTTCTGCTCTGGCATCTTCATGCTTTAGAATCTCAAACCTCTGCTGGTCTTTCACAGTGCCTCCAGAGAGTTTCAGGTAATCCTGATGTAGTACTGGTAGAGCCACAGGCAACCGAGTTCTTCCCTAGCCATTGCCCAGGTCACTGGTGGAAAGATAAATAAATCCAAATGCAAAGAAAGAAAAATTCCTAATCTAGATGTCAATGCCTGATGTGCAGAGGAGAATAGACTACAGTAAAATGATTCCACAGGGAGCTCCAGCCAGTAGCACAGTCTGGCAGCCCAGTCACAGACATGTTTATATGCTTGAAAACAACCACGGGGAGATGCTAATATCATCTTTCCCAATGTCCAAAATAATTTAGGAGTCATAAAGAGAAACAAAGTTAGGGTCCTACACTCCCTCTCCTGACAGTGACATCCCCACAGGGGAAGTTTGGAATTCCTTAGGTAGATGTGAGTTAAACTAGGTGCCTGTGGCTGATGGACAACAGTTGCTGCCCATCAGTGACATTGCACATACTGATGTTACACAAGCCAGCACTAACTGGCAGGTCTGTAGGAAATGGATCATGTATGGATTTTAACCAGTCTCTTCTTTTGCAGGTGGAAAAGCAAAAAGAAGAAGGCTGGTTTGCCTTGTCAACCCACATTATGTAAAAGAAGTGGCACTCCAATCTTTTTGTTGGGTTTGTTTTTTACTGAACTGCAGTGAGATCACTCTACTTCCCCTCTCCAGATGTACACTTTAACTCTGAAGTGCTTTCATGTCAGTGCCATTAGTACAAAAACTGAGGTGAGGTAATGTACCTATGTTCAAAAGCAGCCTGGAGATTTGGAAGCCAATCTTATCCTGCTGGATAAGAATATACATCAGAAAATAATCTGTTCCTTCTGTGGTTTACAGCTGCTCCCAGAAGCTGTGTTTTCTGTAAGGTTAAGATGCCAGGGTTTACATCTGGACTTGAGGATTGTGTTTTAAAGATCTCATTTAATATTTTTGTACCAAATACAAGGTGACTGTTTTAAATCAGAATCTCTATGTGTTATGTACTAAAGTATGTTCTCTTTGATACAATAGAACACTGACACAAAGATAATTGTATTAAGCTGTTTTGTGGTGTGTGTGCATATAGTCTAATGACCATTTTTCAACAATTTTTGACTTTTTAAAGTATTAATTTTATTATTAACAATTGACAATAAAATATAAGTCTGTGAGGAAATGCCTATGTATCTGTTCCTTACATTGTAGTAAACCTGGGCAAAAACATTTACAATGAAGATTTGGTTTTGGCTTTTTTTTAAATCTCCAAGTCCTTGGAAGAAATATCTAGAAGTCTGAAAATCACATTTTGAGTAGAGTTGTTTTAATATTTTTCTAACTAACTGTTAAATCTGTCCCTAAAGATACAGATAGGATGTAGCATTAAAAGGGCCAACACATAGCCTTTCAATCAGATCAGTTTTAGGAGAATGAATAAAAGATTCTTTTTTTCCTTTTTTGCTTTTTTTTTTTTTTTTACAGAGGAGGGGGTGCTTATAAACAGAAAATTTCAAAACTTGGGCTTCAAACAAGGACCTGTTTAAGTATTCACTGACACTTCTGTGATGTATTTTTCCAGTGTTAACTCTGGGAACTGGAGAAGGCTTTTAGTCCTGTATTTCATAAAGCAACAGTTAAATTTGGTGGGCAGAGGGCCCGTGACTCATGCAGGGGTGGGCATTGAAGGACCACACTCCCATAGCACCCACCCACCCATCAATCCTGTTGCTTCTGACTTCCTTCAAGCTAATGGTTGCAACAAATGCTATATAACAGTTGGGTCTGGGATCTTTTAGAATACAGGATTAGAGTTCATCTCTTGATTTACCATCTATCTTCCTTAACTTGGAAGCTGCACTATCAAGTAACTCCAAATTGAGTCATCTAGCTCTATTACAGCCTAAAAACTCCCTAAGATGAGAAATACTGCTGCTTTTCCTTTGTGCTGTTCATGAAATACGAGTCTCCTTGAGATCAGCAGAACTCAGATTCAGGAGGGCTGACTTCAGAGTCTGGACTAGCAACTCCATAAAACTGTTTTCCCATAATACAGCACCCATGGTCCACAGCACCCAGTTTGTGGCCATCTGAGGCAGAAGGACCAGAGCTCCAGCCTGGTACACACGCAGCTGTGTTAGCAGAGTCCCTCTCAGCACAGTGAACTAGCTTTGCAGTGATATGGTTAGTCTGGCTAGAAAGCAGCTGCTACAAGTAGTAGTCTGCTGGAACTCCACATGCTTCTGTGAAGCTGAAGGCAGTTGCTCAGAAGCTGTGTTATGGATGGGGTGTGTGTGGAGTGTTTGTTTCTTTCTAGGCTATTTTGGGTGTGTACATTCTAGGCCAAGCAACAAACAGCAGCTGTCACTACCAGTAACATATCCCATTCTTCACAGCAGATCAAGGTGAAACTTTTAGGGCTTCATTGGATCTATATTTACATATATAGGTCATTTACAATAACCCTTGGTAAGGCTGGTATCTAGTCCCAGGGTGTTTGTTGTCTGTACAATGTGTTTTATTGCCAATGACCTTCTGACTTTGCATGATAAACATGTTCCCTTGCTTCCTTTCTTTCCAGGCCTTTTGTGTTTTCTTTTTGTGTTCAGTGTTAGCAGAAGGGGATTTGGCCACAGACCAGAGTAAGCACAATAATAAAGAGCAGATACAGGGAAGAGCTGCAGCCTTTGTTTTATCTTGTCCTATTTTATCAGGTGTAGTGCATAGGAATTGGTTTCCCTTTAAAAATGTTTCCCTTGGACAGCATGGGTAAGTTTCCTTTACATGTTTTGATCACAAAATTCTCATTAAAAACTTCATTGCAAATACTGGTTTTATTTTACTTTGGGAAATGGGAAAACCTAATTTTTCTTATGTTTTTGCCTGTGCCCTCTTTCTTAGTCACTGATTATTCTACAGTTAGATGAAGGAGACTGTGCAATATATTGCCTTGTTTGAGTTTTATTTTGCTTCTGAAATATTAAATAGTTTGACTGAGGAAATCCTGATGATATTTATGTTTCTGCTGTTTAGGTGAGCACAGCCCACGCTGACAGCTGTCCTGTGTGGTCCTGTCCCAGGCCTCCTTGTCTTCCTTTCTGTGGCCCTTGAACACAGGGATGCTGATGGAGGAGTGGGGCTTTGTGTACTGCACAAGAGAAACCTAGAAGTGTCAGAAGAGAATCTCTTTTCTGTGCTAATAGCAGGCAGGTAGGAATATTACTGTGTATTCCTTGTATTTCAGTCCTTGGACATCTAAGTGTATTGCTTCAGGAGAGCTTCTCCTGAGCCCAGAAAGCAGAAGTGATTCTCATCCTTTCCATCAAGGCAGGGGGCAGGAAGGAAAAGGCAGAGCACAAGGATGAGCATGGGACTGCAGGTTACATGCAAGGTGCTTTTAACTCCCAGTAGCCTCCATTTGCTGCAGGGAAGCAGCTCTCCAGCTCTAGGTAGGGTGGAGCTGAGCTGAAGAGCTGCCAGGGCTTCTCCCCTGCTCCAGGCTGCAGAGTACAGTTACTTCATTAACAATTAGTCACAATCTCCAGTCTAGCTCTGTCTTCTTGAGAACTGCAGGGTGCAACTGAGATGGCTTCGAAAAGGGAAAGGGGGAGCTTGCCAGGCAGAGTTTCAGCAGAAGCTTAAAAAAGGCAAGAAGACCCGTGTCCTCCTTAAGAGGAGCTATCTTGGAGTTGTGAGGTGATCCAAGGCAGCCTAAATTCTTACTGGGACACCTGAATAAAAACCTTCACTTGCCTTTTTTTTTGTGTGTGTTGGTTTTTTGTTTGGTAGTTGTTTGTTTGTTTATTTTTCCAGCAGAAGTTCTCAATAGCATCTGAGTTAGGACACTAGAGTTCAGGCCTTGGGTGAATGAGGGAAGAGAAGCCTGGGGCAAGGCAAGCAAATAAAGGAAGCAGGAGAACTGTGCTGAATGTAGATGAGCGCTCCCCAGCTCAAGCTTTCCTGCCTGGGAACTAACATGCAGGTGGCCTGGACCTGTCTGAAACAAAATGATGACTCTCATTAGGCTGATACCTGCTCCTGCAGGGAGCCAGTCTCCAAAGCCATTGTAGTTTCCTTCAGGCAGGCAGATTTTATATTTACCTATATATACACACACCCAAATGTATATGTTGTATACATAAAAATGCTGCTTTGTCAGGTCTCACACTGTCCCCATACCTCAGCAAGGTCCCTGCTCTCACTGCCCACAGTGAGGGCAGGTTTTTGTTTCTGGTGGTAGAGAAAAAGTCCTGTTCTGACACCCTTCTGCTTGTGCATGCACAGAAGCTGTGCTTAGCCTGTGGGGCCATAGGGCAGCCAAAAGGCTGTGGCAGGGGGCTGCAGGTGGGGGTGCTCTCTCAGTGACCCCACCAGAAGGCACATTCTGACATTAGGAGCTTGCCCCACTGACAGTCTGTGCTGCAGGATCTGTTCTCCCACACACATTCCTCAATCCTGTGCTCTGTAGCTGCTCTGTGAGTAGAACTAGTTCAGTCCTGGGTTTCTATGGCTTGCTGCCCCACTTTTTTAGCTACCATTAACCACCATAATAGACACACCCCCCATAATACTCCACTGTGATATCCTCAGGTCCCTTATGGTCCCAGCAGTGAAGGGGAAGAAGCTTCTTTGTCTTCTCAGAATGAGCATTAAGTGCCTTATTTATCAATCTTTATTTGTATGTAAGAACATAGTAGCTTTCAGCTCATTCCCTTCTGCCTCAAATGTGGCTCAAGTTTCACCTCAGTAAAACAGGTACTGTTTTACTGAGGTGACCACATTAAACTTTCTTCCTTCAAAAACTTGCCTTGAAAAAAAAATCCACCTTTATCTTCCCTTCAGAAATGTAGGCAGGATTCTGGAGAGATTAAAACTGATATATACAGCAGGCAGAAAGCTGAAAGTGGCAGCAGGTGGCTGGAAAGCTGCCAGGAGGAGGGAGAAGCAAGAATGGCTGGTAAGAAGCACAGCAGGGGCAAACCTGCACAAAGGCAGCATCAGCAGGTGTTTTGGCTGCTTTTGTCTTCAAAGAACCACTGCTGGCCAAAAGACCACACTGAACTTTGTGTTTTCTTTTGTAAATCTGGATGGCAGGAAGATCCAGCCATCTCTCTTGCTGCTTGGTTTTTTGTTTCATGTGTTACCAGGTCTCTGAACCTTGTCAGCTTCCAAGTTGCTTATTTCAGGGTCAAGCCAAGCACCTGTGTGTGGGGTTTGTGTCTCTTCCATTAGTCAGTGAGTGACACAGGTTTGAGTGACACAGGTTTAGTCTGCCAGGTGAGCTGTTTTGCTGCCAGCTTCCTTCACCTCTCCCAGGTCACACTGAGATGACTTAAGTCCTTCTGCTGGAGCGTGGGTTTGATGTGTCACAGCAGCTTAGGGAAATGTACTTCAGAGCCTGGCATGAAAATGAAGTCTTGGACTTATGTTAAATGACGTGTCTTGAGTTTCAGTTTAGTCTCTTAAACTCAATGCTAGCCTGGAAAGGAAAAAAGCTAACTAATAGATTTGAAAGGAGTGGATGCTGCCCAGAGAGGTTGTGGAGTCTCCTTCTCTGGAGACATTCCAGACCAATCTGGACACATTCCTGTGTGATCTACTCTAGATGATCCTGCTCAGGCAGGGGGGTTGGACTGGATGGTCTTTGGAGGTCTCTTCCAGCTCCTGATATTCTGTGATTCTGTGAAGGAGGATGCTTGTTAGTGAAGGTGTTTCTCCAAAGAGCGAGTACCCCCAGAAATGCCTTGCAGAAAGTCTGTGAGAGATCTGAGGGCAGACATCCTCCCTCTCCACCCCAAACCATGTCCCCAAGCAGGGGATCAGTGTTGTCTTTCTGCAGCAGCTGTCACATTCCCCCAATCTGTCAGCTTGCAGAAATTGTGTCATGTGAGCCTCGGCCTGGGGCAGTGGTCTCCTGTGCCCTCCAGGCCCAGACAGCTGGTGTCTCCTTTTCTGAGTTGCAGTTTGATTCTGCCATGTTGGAGAGCTGTCCTACTCCTCCATCTCTGATGAGAGTGGCCTTGGCCACCTGACAGAGAAGAAGGAAAAAGCAACAGCTCTGTGGCCTCACTTTCCAGCTGGGCTTCTGTGGGAGTCAAAGGAGGTGACTCAACCAAGAAGTTTGCACTGAAATAGGGACACAACCCAGCTGAAGGTGTTTTCTTTATAAGTAGGTGCACACAAAACCCTGTGTGTGAGACACCACACGTACAAATCCTAGAGTCAGGAGGGCCTCGTTTGCAGAGAGCACATTAATGCCACACATGCTGTACCCAACCATCAGCCTGTTACCAGATCTAAACCTGCTTCTCACCTTTGGCTGAGGGGCAGGCTTGGATGTGCACTGGTGTAAAGAGAAAGTGGCACTTTCACCCGTTGTCCTCCATGTCCACTCTGCCTATTCTGTCTGAGATCACAACCCTCCTGTCCCACCATCCTCACAAGCACAACATGTGGTTAACAAAGGCAGGTGGCACAGCATCCCTCTTAGATAGGGAAGAATCTGGGACCTACATTGGAGCAAGCCCCTGACAGCACCTGCAGCCTGCAGAGAGAGATAAGGGGCAGAGAGAGCAAGATGGAGGCCCAGGCTGGAGCAGGTTTGCTGGGGGGGCTGGTGACTCTGTGTGGGACCAGGCTGGGGGCAGCAGTCTGGGACTGGGAGACTGAGAGACATTCTGTGAGTTTATAGCAGTGACCCACACTGGGGCAGGTGGTGAAGAGCCGAGGCCCCGTGGGAGAGGACTCATGTGGAGAAGGTCATGGAGGACTGTCTGCCCTGGGTGGGACCCCATGCTAGAGCAGGGAAAGTGTGTGAGAAATGTGTCCCCCTGCCCAAGAAGGACAACAACTCATGAGGAACTAACTGAAGACTCAAGCATCCACTCCCTATTCCCCGCTCCCCCTTTCCCCCATGCCATCCTGGGGAGGAGAAACATCATGAATAGCGTGAAGTCTTCAACAAGGGGAGGGGCAGGGGGTGGTGTTTTAAGAGCTGTTTTTACTTCTCATGATCTGACTCTGGTGTCTCTGTGTGCAGTGTAATAAATTAGAGAGTTTTCTGTCCTTTCTTCTGTGTTGAGTCTGTTTTGCCCGTGACACCGATTGTGGGATGATCTCTCCCTGTCCTTATCTTGACTCCAAATAGATAGATATTTAATATCTATCAATAGATATTTTCTCCCCTGTCCAGCTAAGAGGGGAGTGATAGAGCAACTCTGGTGGGAATCTGGCCTCCAGCCAGGGTCAAACCACCACACACATAAATTTAAATTCATGTTGAGCTGAATAAGGAAGAGGTTCTGCCTAGGTTGGGAGAGATTAGTAAATCTTGTGTCAGATTTTCCATGTGAGGTGGCCATAACCTGTAAGAGCAGTGAGTTGGGTGGCTGGGGAACCGACAACACAAAACAATTTGCATGGAAACAAGTAGTGATGCGTGAGAAGGTCAGCCTTGCAGCTGTGCCATGTTCTGAGAAGTCTCTGAAACACAGTAGCTCCCAGTGCTGGGAAATCCACAGTAAACCTGGACTTGCTGATCAACTGGAGAGCAGCCAACTGGCTGGTCCACTTTTATTTTCTTTGTAGACTCCCCAAATAAGCCCTTTTCCACCTTCCTCTGGCTCTTTGACAGGTTCTCTCTTTTCTGTCAATGAGATTTGTCGTTATCTATTTCTCAATAACTACCAGAACTTCTTTTTTATCATGAGTCATCTTAGACTTTTCTGCAAGCCCAGGGATTGCAGGCCTGAGCTTCTCTGTGCTGATGACATTGGTTTCACCACCTTTTCAGTTATGCCAGAAAGAGCTCCCTGAAATTAACAGGGCAGGTAGGGCTGGGGAAGCACGAGGCATCCCATTTCAAATGTGTTTCAAATGTAATAAAATAATGTTTATACCCACACTGATCACAAAGAGGACAGAAAGTATGCTTTAAAGATTTTTGGTATGTGATATAAAAAGTCTTATTGATATTTATTAAAAAATATATATAAACAGGAAAGCAGCATAAAGCTTTTCCGAGAATGGGCTAATCAGCAAACACAATAGAAACATTAGTCAAGAGTCTTTGAAGGGAAGGGGGAAGGAAACCATAAAATCTTCCATGTCTCTCTGTTAATGTCTCCAGTGCTTAATGGTGGGAAGTGAGGAGAAGCAGTTAAACATGAAAAAGAGGAAGGAGCTGTGGGGGAAAGTGTGCTAGGGAAAGAACAGGTCACTCAGAGCAAGTACTCTGAGGAGGCTCTGATAGACAATCTTTAACAATGGGAGCAGGAGAACGAGTGTGAAGTAAAGTAAATTGTGGGTCAAATGAGGGTAATTAGACATCATTCCACTCTTGTGAAGTGCAGCAAAAGGAAAATATCATTGCTTAGTGCAATTTTAATGACACATTTTCATTGTTTTGGTTTTTTTTTTGTGTGTGTGTGTGACTACACTCCTCTATTGCCCATCAGTGTTTTTAAATTAACACGTTCAGTTCTTGGCCTTACAGTTTGTCCTGTCCTGTTACAAGGCAAACTCTGATGGGAGAGAGCTTCCCCATCCAATTCCTGCAGTGCTTTGCAGTCCAGTGTTTCTGGAAGATATTTGCAGGGTACCAGCAGATATATCTGCTGAGTTGCCTTCCACAAGTTAGGACTTTGTGGCATAGGGGCTTCCTCCACTGAACTGGCAATGGCCAAGAAAGCAATATTATAGGGAAAGTAACCAAACCCAAAGGATGAGATTCTACTAATGAAGCTCGTGTGTCACAGGCCACTGGGTTAGTCCCCGGTTTGTATTTCTGCTTCTCTTTACTTTCTCTGAGTCTCATGGGGCTCTCATGACCACTTTCTCCAGCCCATTTCACTGTTACTTCCTCTAGTCATATCAAGGTTGCTGCTGCTGCGTGCTGATGGAAACTCAGATCTCCTCTGCCACTGTCAGTCACAGCTTATTTCACCATTTCTCTGCAGCCATGGAAGACGCTGCTGCTGTTCTCTAGGTAGCTCATGTTTTTTTGTGCAAGAGCAATATTGTCATTTTTCCACTGTTTTCTTCTCACACCCACACTTAACATGTCATTTGCTGTTCTTTCCACCAGCGTGATTAAGAGAACCAGTCATTCCTCCCTGCCATGATAATATTGTTATCAAGCCATCTGGCCCCACAATTGCTGCAACTTCTGTCCTCTCTAACCACTACGGCAACCACTCCCCTCCCTAATAGTTAATCTGAAGTAGGCTGCTAGAACATCTTTCTTCTCTCAGCAGCTTCAAGGTTGTGAACACTTGATCATGGCTTAAAACCTTGGTCTCGTATTACGACATGTTTGAGGGTATTGCATGAAGATGTCTGTGTCACATCACTATGCAGTGGAGGGGTACCAGCACTGATCACAGATTAAGCATTTACAGATAGTAAGTTTACATATTTTGCACTCAGTGGTGCTAAAAATAATCCCAACTGACTGGAGATCTTTCTCGCTTATTGATTTTTAATACAACTTAGGGAACTCAAAATCCAGAGGTCTCAAATTGTGTTTATGTCATGCTGGTATCCAAAAAGGCCAGCAGGATAGGTGAGATAAGATAGTCATGTCCCACACAAGCTAAGGGAGAAGCCAGTACAAAGTCCAGTCATTAAGGGCTGAACACAGCACCTTATATGAGTATTGTTAGTGCTAGTTAAACTGGGTTTTATAGAAAAAACATTTTGAGGAAAAAGAACCAAACCACCAGAACAAGTTTGATTTACTTGAGGCGCTTACAAATCAGGCTGGTTGTATAGTCTGATCTGTACAAGCAATTGCATAGATAACATCAAAGTCCTTGGACTTTGCACTAGTCCTTGGAGGTAGACCTTGGAGCTTCAGGCAGGACTTCAGTGACATTCTGATTTCAAAGCCAGCTTTCCACAGTACCCGTAATTCCCGGGCAAAGCGAATCGGTGGAGTCATCAGCCAGTCTCCTTGGGGAGGCCCGGCAGTGTGGCACTACTTCTACTCAAGTTCCACTCAGGTCAGTGTTCAGCAAATTCACCGAAATCCCAAGGCAAACCCGGGCGGGCGAAGTCTGCAAAGGCCGCTCAGAGCCCGATGGCAGAGCCGGCTCCATCAGGTGGGGACGATTTGAGCCGGAAGGACTGGAAACACGACATCTACCCACGGCAGCGTGGGGAAGGGGGCTGCTTCCCGGCACGGCAAAGACACAAGCCGGGAGAGGCGGCGAGAATCTGGGGAGGCGCCTCGGACGAGGACAAGGACATGCCCTCTGTCCGCCTTTGTCCCGTCCCGGGGGAGGCCGCGGGGGTTGTCCCCGGGCGGCACCCGTCGCCCCTCGCACCGCAGCCCCGACGTCTCTGACAGGGCCCCGGCAGGCCCCGCGCCAGCCACCGTCTCCCTCAGCAACGGGGCAGCCCGCGCCCAACGGCCGGGGGCGGCGCGAAGGGGCGGTGCGCGGCCGTCCCGGCGGGACGCTCGGCCGAGCGGGGCCGTGGTGCCCGGGCTCCCGGCATGTCGTCCGGCAGCTGCTGCCCGGTGTGCTCCGAGCCCTGGGTGTCGCCGCGGCTGCTGCCCTGCCTGCACTCGGTGTGCGCACCCTGCCTGAGGCGGCTCGGGCCGCTGGGGGAGCCCGGCCGGGCCGTCGCCCGCAGCCTCCTCTGCCCGGTGTGCGACGCCGAAGTAGCGCTGCCGCCCGGCGGCCTCAGCCAGCTCATCCCCGACTACCTGGCGCTGAGCCGCGGCGAGGAGGCGGCGGGGTGCGACCTCTGCAGCGACGGGGCGGCTGCGGGGCGGTGCCTGACGTGCGGGGCCAACCTCTGCCTCTTCTGCTGCCAGGCCCACAGGTGAGGGGGGGCGGCGGGGCCCGGCCGCGGGCTGTGCGGGGCGGCCTCCTCCTCTCGGGCTGCTGGGGTTCAGGCAGGGCTAGCCGAGGCGATAAACCCACGCGTCGACCGGTCTGCTCCGTCCCTCGTGGGTGCTCTCCCCTCGGGTGAGCACCAAGCCCTGCTCAGGTGAAGCGATCGAGTCCCAATCAGCCCCTGCTTGGCCCATGGCCGCAGCCGTGTGCTGGCTTGGGCCTGGCTTGGGCGTCACGTTTGGGTGGGGGTGGGCAGGTTGCTAACGGTGGGGAGAGCCCCGCGTGGTTCGCTGTCCGGCTTTGGGGAAGGCCTCCTGGGTGTCGCCTCGACATCTTCCCAAGGGGAAACGGGAGCGTTAAGCTGCTCTCCCTGCCTCCAGGAACGCTTACCGAGTGCAAAGGCACTGCTTCTTGGAGTGAATATGGGAAATACCCAAGCAGCGGGAGCAGGAGAGAGCTCTGCTTCGGCGGGGGGGGTCGTGTCAGTACGGCAGATGTGACTGCAACGGGGGGTCGGAGCTGAAGAGGACTTGGCCACAGTGGCCAGTGAGCAGGTCGGAGAACAGGCAGCTCCGTGAAAGACAAGTGGTAGAAGTCTGACTGGCCTTACAAAACGAGGAGGTGATGGGCAGGGTCAGAAAAACAGCCAGTAAGCGTAGCTGGGGAAACCTCAGGCTGAGTTGATCACCTCAGCCTATCCCTTCCATGTCCACTTTCACTTGATCAGCAAATTCTTTCCCCAGAAAGAATCGAGGCATGTTCCTCACTGCCCTGCCCCCCGCAGGCACTGGTGCTTGTGGTGAAAGGGCTTAGGGTTTTAGTTACCTTTCCACCCCAGGCTGCGATTTTCAGCATACCATTCTGATTAGCTAAGGCTTCATACCCCCCTGCAACAAGAGTGAGAGAGACCTGGAATAGCAGTCAGCTGTGCTGACAGAAATAACAGCAGAAGGTATAAAGCTGTAGAAAATTTGTCCTGATGACCCACTCTATAATATTTACTGATATTTTTTCACCTCAGTAGCATCTGCAGATTTGCACATGATTTAGTTGATGGCAGAACAGAACAAAACAAGAGGCAAGGAAAACCAATCTGAAACTATCTCCTTATGTGTAGGGAATATTTCTAAGGATCTGAGTGCCACTGTAGTGCTCCTTGGAGTATGTGAGAAAGATCTTAGGTTGAAGTCAGGGAAATGTGAATTTGAAGGGTGTTACACAAGCAGTGAAATGAAAATGTGTTGGACCCAAGGGAGGTTAGTGGGAGGTGAAAGGAATAGTGTGAGGGCCATGTCCTGCCCTTGTTATGAGGTTGCTCTGTGTTGCCAGAGCAAGTCTGTAGAGCTTGGTCCTTGGAGTATTTCTTTGCTTATGGCTTGGAGCTCCCATTGCAACTACCAGAAGTCATTAGTGCAGGAGACAAGGAAGGAGAAAAGGCTTTTATATCCTGCTCAATGACTAGCTCCTGATGTCCAAAATAACATAAATTAGGCATATTCTAGTGCTGCCCTGTGACTTGGTGGATGTCTGGGTCATGACAGGATCTTTGTGTCCCATCCTTAGTCTCCTCTGAGAAGGACCTAACATGGCAACCTGAAGGAAAAGGAGTTAAATTTTCAGACTACTAAATGTTTTACCACAGACTGGCTTCTGGCACTGGCCTCAACTAGATTTTCTCCTGTAGAATGTTAGAGCTCATCTGCCTCAGCAAATTTAAAGCTGGTGAAAATCATTGGGCTGATGGCTGAGGAGCTCAGCACCTCCTGTTTCTCTCCAGAAGTGACTGAGTGATGCTTTGTTGAAAAACCTCCTCCCAGCTCTCACTTTGCAGGGCTTGCTGCCTTCCTGCTGCCTTTGTCACAGCTGGCTCTGGGGTAATTGCAGCTGTCCCCCTTCTGTCACACTCCATGAAGGGGCTCTTGGCAGTATAGGCCTGGCAGCCCATTCCCCAGTCTGCATGTGGCCATGGTGGGGGCATGCAATTCTTGCTTCTGCATACGGTGCTGAGTGCAAGGAGCCCAAGAGCAGCCTCTAAGGAGCTGCTTGCAGATGCTGTCCTCTTTTGTGTACAGCTTTGTCATCAGGAGACCACAAGACCCTTAATGCAGAGTGTGTTTCAGTGCAGACAGGAGGGAGCAGCATGCACTGTGATTGACAGTCTGTGCAGACTGAGGGTTGCAAGGGCTCTCAGGAGTTTGCATCTCCTATCTGACACACAGAAAATGACATGTGGTTGCTCCCTCCTAGGAGACAGACGAAGACAGCCTCCCATGCTGTGACAGAGCTGGAGAACACCAAGGATTGCAGCCAGGCTGGGAAGCCTCTCTTCTGCTCTTCCCATCCCACAGAGAAGCTGAAGTGGTTCTGCGAGCAGTGTGACCAGCCTGTGTGCCAGGATTGCATTGTAGACTGCCACCAGCAGCACCCCTGTGACTTCACCAGCAAAGTCATCCACAGACACGGAGATGCCCTGCGGAAGCTGCTGAAAACCACCCAGCAGCACACGGGCACCCTAGAGGATGTCATGGGCCAGATTGATGACATGGGCGGCGCTGTCCGCGGTCGCGTAGAAACCGTGGCCGCAGACATCAGGCTGTTTGCCAGCGGGTACGTGAAAGCCATAGAAGAGCACCGGGACCGGTTGCTAAAGCAGCTGACGGATGTGAAGGTGCAGAAGGAAAACCAGCTGCACTTGCAGAAGGCCAAGCTGCAGCAGCTGCTGCGGGACATGAGGACAGCCGTGGAGTTCACAGAGCGCTTGTTAACGAAGGGCTCGGACCTGGAGATCCTCATCACCAAGGGGGTGGTGGCGAGCCGGCTGGCACAGCTGAACAGCGTCCCTTGCAGCACCCACCCCACCGTGGATGACGGGATCCAGTTCTCCCGCCAGGAGAGGGCAGGGCAGTGTTGCGGCTATGAAGTTTTTGGGGCTCTTCTCAATAAAGTGGTTGATCCAGCCAGATGTACCCTGCACGGGGAAGGTAATGGGCTGCTGTGCAACAGCTGCAAGGGAACACGTTGCTCCCTGAAGTGACCTCTCTGTTGTCTGTGCTCTTGTGATGTGCAGCTTCAGGCACTGCTGGCTCCCTGCTGTCCAGGCACCGACTAGGGGCAGGGGCTGCACTGCCAACCGAGGGCCAGTGGGAGCTGTGCTGGCCAGGGAGCCAGGAAGCTGTCTCTGTCCAGATGTACAGAGCATCCTGGAGCTGCCCTCTGCAACAGCACTGGCTTCAGCATGGGACTGAGGTGTGAGGAGAGCAACCCACAGGCCAAAGTCTAGCGTGCTTGGCATGGGAATGGTGCCTGCAGTGGCAGGACATGATGCTCTGTGGTCCCAGCTGTTGTGCATGGGCCCAGGAAGATCCCCTCTGTGGCAGAGGTCTCAGGCTCCACACTGCAAAGTGGGGCTTTTCCTCCTGGTTGCATGGTGCACCTCGAGGTGTCCTGAGAAGAGGCCAGCTGGGCTCAGAGGGACAGGCAGGAAGACTACTCTGGTCTCTACAGTATCTCTCAGACCTATGGCAGTACATTCTCTCCAGATCCCCACTCATATATTTGCTTTTCCCTGTGAGTGGAGGGAGCTTTACATCCCAGCAGCCAAGCCATGACTGTGTGCTGGTGGGACTGCAGTACTACAGAGTAGGTGGGAGGTGGCAGTCGTGGCTGGTGTGAATCTTCTGCTCCCGTTTCTCTGCCTTGCAGATCTCCACAGCGCACGTCGGAACCAGCTGACTGGCTTTACCCTGCTCTGCAATGACACCACAGGGCAGAAGATGGGGCGAGGAGGAGAGGCTGTTCAGGTCACCATCACCCACAAGGACAAGAGGGAATGGTGGGTATTTCACCTGAGAACTCCCTGGTCCCTGGGCTCACTTTTTTGCCTCCCTTACCCCGGTTCCTAACTTGTTTGAGCAGGTGGGAGAACGTGCTTCAGTGTGTGGGTCAGACTCTGTGGGGGAGAAGGTGCTAGTGTTCTTCCCAGTGGTGTAGCAGTGCTTCCTACTGGTTGTATCTGGCTGTGTGGAGCCTGGCTGTGTTGGCTCAGGTTCATCTGGTCTTTCAATGAATTGGGATTTCTTAAAGGGTTCAGCTCCCAGTGAGTGTTGGAGGGAGCTGCTGCTGCTTTCCAGCCATCCCAGTAGACATGGGGTCCTGCTCTTGTTAACACCTAATGAGTGTAAAAGCAACCCCAGAATGACTGACCTGAGACAGACAGATAGTCCACCAAGCCCAGCAACCTCTGACAGTTGATGAAAGTGCCTAGCTCATGTTCTGGAGAACGAATCTGTGTCAGGATTTCATTGTGGTTTTTCTCCTGCAGCTGAAAGTGATGAGAGCTGAAAGTGAACACTTTAATGTGTTCAGAGGTCTTCTAAGGGAAGCAGAGGATAAATGTTTCCACAATGAAAAGTTATTCTGTAACTTTCCAGGCTCTAAAGCCTGGGAAATGTTTCATTATCCTGAAGCAGCCAGGCACAAATGCAGAACCAGGTGGAGGTCAGTTCTTAAGAAAAACACCTATTTACAGTGCAGCTGGAGCAAGGTGCCAGGGTAACTTGTCCCAGGCTCTGCTCTTGGTGGGATGACCTCATGGACAGAAGAGACAGGATGCTGAAGCTTCTTGCTCTGGGGGTGTACAGAAAGTGATGGCTGCACAGGTGCTTGTCAGTAGAGCACCTCTGTTAAAAGTCATTGCTCCAACGTGCTCTTTGGGCACACCTATGAGGAAGGCAGGCGTGCATGCAGGAGGATGATGTGGAGTTTGCTTGGTAGGGTAGAGGTCGCTGTGGCCACATGAACTCGGTTTCTTGTTCTTGTGTGAACGCAGTTGCTGCATCTGGCACTGAAAACGGCCTGGCTTTGGGTTGAGGCACAGCAGCTGCAGGAGGGCGTGAAGTGTTGCCACACAGTTCACAGCGGGCAAATCTGGAAGATTATAAATTGTCATGTTGGTGGGGCACAGGAGGCTAATTAGTGGGGATTAGAAAGAGCTCCTTTGTCTAGTCAGAGCTGCCTGTGGCAAGCTCTTCCCATCTTTCTGTGCAGCAGGCAGTCAGCCCCTGGGTGCTACCTGCTGCTTTCTCCCTGGCACTGTGTCCACCAGGGTCCCTTGTGAAACCCAGCGAGCGTCACTCTAGAAAGGGAGGGTTCACCAGCGCAGACCTAGAGCTCCTCAGAGCCTTGAAGAGAGGAGTTGGGGTCAATGCATTTGTGACAGTGGAGGATTTGAACATGCCCTGTTTATGTCTTGTCCTATTTGTGGGTTCTGAGGTGACTGCTCCCCGAAGCTGTGAATTTACCCCCTTTCTGAGGGCTCTTATCTGAGGGATCATCTGACCTGCAGTTGTGCTGTCTGTCGTGTTCTGTGCTTTCAGCACCCAGGGTTGCTGCAAGTCCTTGCAGCGCTCTGTGGGACTTCCTTTGCATGGTTATCACAGCTTCCAGCAGCAGGTGTGTGTGTGCAAACTACTCCGTGCTCTAGCACTGCTTGGGCATCCTGTTAAGCTCGTTTGAGACCCACAGCTGAGGACAAGGAGTTGACCACAAACACAGACCAAACAGTAGTTCACATGTAGAGCCTTTTTCTCCCAGTCACAGACCCTTTTGACTTCTTTCTCTTCATAGTGCCATCAAGCCAACAGTGTGTGATAATGGTGATGGGACCTACCATGTTTCCTACAGCCCTGAGGAGCCAGGCTTGTATGCTGTCTGCGTCTGTGTGAAAGGGCAACACGTGCAGGTAGCGTGTCTTGTTTCTCTTGGGCTGCTTCTTTTTTACCTGCTTTGCTTTCTGAAGCACTTGCCTCAGTCTTTCTAAGGATTAGGTCTACTAGCAAACTTATGGCTCCTCAAAGGCCCAAGAAACCTAGAAACATAGATTAAACTCCCTTCTCTGAGTCAAGCACTCCAAAATAATGCTCCCATAACTCAGTTTCTCTCTAAGCTTCAAGAGCCAGTTATATAAAGTGCCAATTAGAGAGAAGACTCATCATTGGCAAGGGTTTCTAAAGTTCCTTTGGCATGTCACATGCCAGTAGAGAGACTGCTCCATGCAGTGGTTCTCCCAGAACATGGCAGTTATTCTATGCCTCTGCACAAAATGTGCTTGATTTAATTATTACAGGCACTAGCTATCACACAGACTTTTATTTCCCACCAGCATCATATGAGCAAAATTTTGCCTGAACAAAGATTTGAAAAAATTACTCTCTGATGCAAACATGGTCACACCATACTTTGTATTTAGAAGTTAATGAAGTATGAATGATTTTTGCTCCTTGGAGAATTCCACACATGGAGTAAGTGCTTGACAGAGCCTGGTGCAACAGTGTCTGTTCTCTAGCAAGCATCTCTCAAAGTGCTGATGATAGTCCTCTCATCAGTGCTTTGTCTCAAAAGAAACATGTAACTAAATTCTTGACACATTTAAAGATTATTTTTTCCATCATGATAACTGGGACAGAATTCTCAATTTAAAATAAATTATCCTTTAAGGATTCCACCTCTTAGCAATTTCAGACTGGGCTTAGCAATCTTGTACCTGACAGGATCACAGAGTTGTTTTTTGACAACACAGTCAGGACATCTGATAGCATCTGCTGCAGCAGCCACTCTGCTTCCTTGTCCCCTGCAGGGCTCTCCCTTCACTCTGACGGTGAGGAACAAGTTCCGGGAGCACCGAGGTGTGTTTCACTGCTGCGCCTTCTGCTCCAGCGGCGGCCAGAAAGCTGCTCGCTGTGCCTGTGGGGGCACCATGCCAGGTGGGTGCTCAGCTTTCCCCACACTCCTCAGGGAGGCTCAGCAGAACGGTGTCTGTGCTGTTCCTGCCCCGGGGCTGGCGTGTTGGGACGTTCTGGGCTGTGTCACAGAGTGCCCGGTGCTCTCCTGTGGAAAAGCCTCACTTCAGACTGAGCATTCAGCTCCCAGTCACTTCCCTGCCCTTGGCCTGCATGTGTCCTTGTGTGTTTGGCACGTTTCTGGATAGAACCAGCTCTTCCTTTTTCTGTGCTTGGTCTGTATCTAGTTATGGCCATAGTCACCAGTGGCTGGCACAGGGTTCTACAGTCTCGTGCCTTCCATTACTCAGCAGGCAAGGGGACAGCTTTCATAGAATCAGAGAATGATTAGGGTTAGAAGTGACTCCCAGAGGTCATCCAGTCCAACACCCCTGCAAGAAGCAGGGACACCCCCAACTAGATCAGGTTGCTCAGGGCCTCATCCAACCTGGCCTTGAACGTCTCCAGGGATCCAGGGGCAGCCACCACCTCCCTGGGCAACCTGTTCCAGTGCTCCACCACTCTCACAGCAAAGAACTTTTTCCTAATATCCAATCTAAATCTCCCTCCCTCTATTTTGAAACCATCACCCCTTGTCCTGTCACAACAGGCCCTACTGAACAGCCTCTCCCCATCTTTCTTGTAGGCCCCCTTGAGGTACTGGAAGACCGCTAGAAGGTCTCCCCTGGTTTCCCCAGTGATGAGAACAGGGAGGTCCTCTTCTGTTCTCCTTTCTTTAAGGAGCCCTGGTAATTTTGGCCCTGACTAGGCTGTGCGCTCATCAGCACATGACTCCCTGTCTCAGAGAAGAACTGGGTCTGAAGAACTCTGAAAGCCTCTGACACACTGGGATTTTCTGGCCCAGTTCTGGTTGCATCTTCCCTTGCAGGTGGGTACCAAGGCTGTTGTCATGGACACAAAGGTCACCCTGGCTTCCCACACTGGTCATGCTGTGGACAAGTGAAGGAGAGCTCAGAGTGTTTGGGAGGGCCGTCCGCCGACACCTCGCAGAGGGGTTTGCTGAGGACAGCAGTGCTCTGAGCAGCCAGGTGAGCTCCTGCAAGCTGAGGGTGTTGCTGCTGGCTGCTGCATGAGCACAGACCACGAGGATCCCCACAACCACTGCACAGCCTTGCTGCCACAAAACAGTGTGAACTGAGAAAGAGGAAGGAGGGAAAATAAAACTTGTGCCTTATGTTCCACCCAGGGCTGTGTATGCAGAGTTGTTTTGTGCCTGAACAGGAGCCAACACTGGGTAGTTACACTTTCAAGGCCTCAAGGTCTGTGGGGTCAGGCAGGTTCTAAGGGAAAACTCCACCTGAGTTACCTCACAGGAGAGTCAAGATGTGTCTCATTCTACAGGATTGACAGTCTCCAGTGTCCTTGAGGAGGCCAAAGCTGCTTGTTGGGGCACATTCCAAAGGGTTTGTATTTGTGCCTTGGGAAGGCTTGGCAGCCTGAATATGCCTCCTGCCTCCCTCTTAGATGCACAGTGCCTGTAGTACAGTCACACCCCTGGTTGCTGCTGTTGCATTTGCCAGTCTTCTATTTCCTCCACACAAGCTGTAGTCTCATTACACCCTTCCTGCAAAGCAGGAGCAAGGCAAGGTGGGTTGGTAATATGTCTCCAGGAAATCCAAGGAAAAGCCATGGTGCTGATGGGAACAGGAATTAGAATGTCATTGCCCCAGTCTGTATGTTCTCCATGGAGGTGGTGAGGGACACAGTGCTGCTGGGGGTGATGTAGGGGCACCCTTCTCACTAAGGGAAGGTTTGGGGACAGTTTGAGCACTGGTAGAAGCCATAGGCACAAGTTTGCAGGTGTCAGTCCTGAACTGGGCAACTAGGCAGGAGTGGCAGAAGGAGGCAGAATACAGCAAAACCCTTGGATTTGGCTTGATGCTCTTTTTAGGAGAACTCATCCCATTTTCCACAGGGGAGGGAGGGTGTATCTCCTGGGCTTGTATGCACACTGCCAACCCACAGCTGGGGAAGATGGCATCTGTGATGAGGAGGAAGAGGAGCTCTCCTGGAAGGGCAGCTGTTAACCTGCTGCTTGCTGCCTGCCTGGGTGCAGCAGACACCCTGGGTACCTTCCTGAACAAAACACCTTCGTGCCACTGAGACTGGGAACACTGCTGCCCCGGGGGTAACCTTGCTAGTAGGTGTGTGTTGCTGCAGGCTCCCAGTGCTGCCTGAGGAGCTGGGGACAAAGGTCTGACTGTTGGTCACTGGGGAGAAGAATGCTGCTCCAGTGTCAACAGTAAGGGCTGGTTCTCGAGCTCTGGCTGATGCAAACTGGCTTGTAAATAGTAGAAACCTGTGCTGTCTGTCTGTTTGCTCAGACCTAGAAGACTCTTTTGTTGTTCATTCCTCTCACAAAGCCAGTTTTGGAACCTCTTCCTAGCAAAGAAGATAGATATCCTTATGCAAATGCTGTTTATAGCTTTCCATTAATCATCCAGAAAGGGCTGTCAAACAAATGAGGAGAGGTCAGGCAGTTTAAATCTCCAAGTTAGGCAATTTAAGTTGCTGACTCTGAAATTTCAAAGCAGAAGTTTAATTTGAGCTACCCTTTAATGGAACAAACAGTCATTCTGTGCAGAGTCAGTGCTCAGTACAGGATGTGATGTAAAATTTAATACCTCATTTTCAGTGTCTTTCTGTTCCTTGCCCACCACCCCCCACGTGCATTGCTTCTTCTCAGGGCTTCTGTGCTGTGGGGCAGAGGGAACATATAAGGACAGCACTGCCTTCTAGATACAGAATTTCTGCCTAAAAACATCTTGGTTCTCTCAGACAGAAGAATGTGTTTTCTCTGTGTGTGTTAGGCATCCCTCACACACCCTGTCCCTGACATTTTCCAAGGAGCTGGTTGTGAGAATTGCACCACAGGGAACCACAGTGGGCTGGGCTCTGTGTTTGACATGGAGACCAGTTTTTGGGTGGCATGGGGTACCTGTGGGTCAGGCCCTTGTATTGATTTTTGGTTTAATTTTTAATTATTATTTTTTTTTAGATTTGAAGGCTCAGTCAGTCCCAGAGATTATAAAGTACTGACCCAGTATTTTTCCCAGGAAAAAGTTCTTGCTGGTAACGTTGACTGTCTCCAAAGTTTTGGAGAAATAAGAAACTGGAGATGAACATGAGGAGAGGCAAAAGCTTGGCAGGACTTCTTGGCCTTCCCACAGCAGAAGGTTACTCACAAGGGTGCACTGATGTTCTGGGCTGTCATGTCAAGACTGTGGCCCACAGGCAACACAGGGGGATTTGCCTATTTCCAGCCAAGAGTTCAGAGATGAGGGCTTGTTCTGAGTGCTGCTGCTTCCAGACTTCCCAAGGGCAGGCAAGGCTGAGAGCAGGTTGAACTAAAAAGGCAGTGTCAGCTTCTCCTTCCAGCCTTCAGGATGGGACTGTTAGTGTTTCCTTCTCCAGTGCTTCTCAAGCACCTCTTGACACCGTTGTTACAGATGTCAAAGGAGAAGGATGGAAAGGGGTCCAACATTCCTGGCCCAATCCCAAGGATAGCTTTCTTCTTTCTTCAGCCTGCTGGCTGCTTTCACCTCTCTTGAGTACTCTATCAAGCTTGGTTGCTTGTCAGCTTGCCAGAAGTCCATCTTCCCCTGGTTCTCCTCCTTCAGTGGTAGCTCCTTCAGCTTTCCAGTGATGCTGAAACAAGGCATGGACTTCTCATAAGCAAGGAAACTCTTCTGTCAGAATTATTATTTGTGAAGAAAGAAACAACCCCTGAAGGGCAGAGCAACCACTCTGGTTCTTGTGTCTGAGTCTCCCCCAAACTATTGAAGGGCCTTCTGGGCTCTGCCCAACCTTCAGTCCTTCTTGTCCCACTGTTTCTGTATGCAGGCAAGAGGCAGCATGTGCTGCAGCCAGGTCTAGTCCACCACTTTGTTGCCTTCTCCTCGAGGCAGGTGGATGCCTGAATGCTTTGGTGCTCTTGGGGCCCAGCAGCCAACCGCACCCTGGGCTGCATCCAGAGGAGCGTGGCCAGCAGGGCGAGGGAGGGGATTCTCCCCCTCTACTCTGCCCTCGGGAGACCTCACCTGGAGTACTGGGGCCAGTGCTGGAACCCCCAACATGAGAAGGACATGGACCAGTTGGAGAGGGTCCAGAGGAGGCCACCAAGATGCTAAAGGGGCTGGAGCATCTTTCCTA